>WBNH01003219.1:130698-338432 GCA_013401255.1 Urocolius indicus | reverse complement strand
TCAGGATCTGTTGCCAGCAGGTCAAAGGAAGTGTTCCTTTCCTTCTGCTTGGCCCTGGTGGGGCCACAACTAGAGTCCTGTGTCCATTTCTAGGCTCTCCAGTATGAGAGAGACAGGGAATTGCTGGAGAGAGACCAGTGCAGGGCCACAAAAGTAATGTGGGGAACTGGAGCATCTCTTCTAGGAGAAAAACTATTTAGGGAGAACTGTTTCCCTGAGAGGGGTGTCAGCCCCTGTGCCAGGCAGCCCAGGGAGCTGGGGGAGTGCCCAGCCCTGGAGGGATCCCAAAGCTGTGGAGCTGAGGTGCTGAGGGCCATGGGGTAGTGGTGGATTTGGCAGGGTGAGGGGAGGGCTGGGGCTCCAGGAGCTGCAAGGGCTTTAACAATCAAAATGACTCTATGATTCAATGAAAAGCTGAGAGCTGAGGTGGTTCAGCCTGGAGAAGTCTGATGGGGATGACATGGGTGTGTTATGAGTACTTGAAGGGAGGATGCTAAGAGGACTGTCAGACCCTTTTCAGAGGTGTCCAGTGACAGGACCAGAGACAATGGGCACAAACTAATACGCAGGCAATTCCCCCTGAAGTTCAGGAGACACTGTTTTTACTGTGAGGATGACTGAGACCTGAGATAGGTTGCCCAGGGAGGCCATGGAGGCTCTATCCTTGGAGATGCTCAAAAGCCACCCGGACATGATCCGGGGTGACCCTGCTTGAGCCTGGGACTTGGACGAGGTGAAGTCCAGAGGCTCCCTCCAACCTCAGCCATTCTGTGAATCAAAACATTAACTACTTTATTTCTAGCATAAAAGAAAAAAAGACAGGGCTCTAATACCTCTAACATCTCAGTCCCAAAGGAGCAAGTTTGGAGCTCAGGAGTGGGTTTTCCCCAACTGTTTCGGCAGTGAGAAGGCTGCAGTCTGTGAATGGTGAGGGTTATTCTGCTCTAGCAGACTTCTCCAAAGTGCCTGGAGCTGTTGCAGAGACACAGTTAGATTTCACCCTCTCCTGTTTCTGTTGGATGTTCTGCTTTGGTTTTCTGCAGTTTCTTTTATTCCAGAAAACGTTCCATACCAGCCTCTGACTTCTGATACGTGACACTGTATTAATTTGTGGGATGTGGGGCTTTTTTTTCCCCCCTCTGTGGGGAAGCCTTGATGAGAAATTATTGCAATTTGTGAAAGCTTTGTTTGTGCTGCTGATGACTCAAAAGTTAGTAATGCTGCTTTGCTGTGATTGCTGGGTTTAGAAAAACGACACAAGTGAAAGTGTGACTTTTTGGTTTCAGCAGAAATGCTTTGGGGCGGGGGACAGAAATGCTTTTTTTTTTGTCATTACTTGCACTCGTTTCAGCTTGTTAATGAGCTTGAAAGGCACAATGAATCTAAATCTGTATTAATCCACTTAGTGCATGTTCAACATGGTTAATAAGCAAATACCAAACAGTAAACTTTGAGAGCTCTCAGGAAAGAGGGAGTTAAAAAGCAAACTTAAAAGGAGAGGAAAATATGTTCGGAGAAGATGCTGTGTTCTTCTGCACGGCCTGAGAAGCTGTAACAAAAAAGAACCTGCAGGCTGCGAGTCTCCAGAATGAGGTCCTTAATACTTGCTTTCCAAAGGTAAAAGGAAAGCTGTATGACTGAGGCTACAGGAACTGTTAATGTGTGAAGGGAAGGGGCTAGCTGAGATGTGAAAGAGGTCCCAAAGCAAGAACCCTGGCCCAGGTTTTGGGTTAGCCTGGCAAGGAGTGGTCAGAGTGGCAGGCTAGGGGTGCCTCAGAGGAGAAAGGGACTAAGGGGAAAAGACTGTCAGTTTCTCTTTGCAGTTTTGGTTGTGGTTTTATGGGTTTTTTTGGTTTTTTTTGGTTTTTTTTGGTTTTTTTTGGTTTTTTTTGGTTTTTTTTGGTTTTTTTTGGTTTTTTTTGGTTTTTTTTGGTTTTTTTTGGTTTTTTTTGGTTTTTTTTGGAAAGGATTTTCAAAATGAATCTGGGAAAATTAGAAGGGGAATTTACATGGTATTTGAGGGATTTCCCTTGTTTTACAAATATTTTATCTTTTCTATTAAAAAAACCATTAGGAGGTCTGAAAGGAAGGAGAGAAAAGGTCAAGCTGTGTGCTCGTTTGCTCTGGTGTAAGTCTGACCCAATACCTTTAATATCAGTGGAGCTGCTCTGGATTTGTCAGAGTGGGGCCGAGCACGAAAGGCGACGGGGTGGCTCTTGTCGGGGAGAGAAAGCAAAAGGCGCAGCTGAACTAAGATTTGCTGCAGCATGGTGTGCAGCCTATGGAAGGAGAGGCTGTAAAGCACCCCAAGATTTATCAGGACTTGCTTTTTAAGGCAGAGTGGTCTGCAGAAAGGGCAAACAGTCAGATCTGTGGTGCGACATGGATCTCTCTTTGTGGAGTTTCATGGAGTCAGCGAGAAACTTGGTTTGGAGAGTCCATGGGAATGGCCTCACAAATACAGTTTTGGAGACTAAAATTAACAGTTCCTGGGTGGGTGATGAGGAGGGGAAGAGGTTTTTTTAGGTGTTACTTTCAATGTTGTGGAGTTTGGGTTTTTAATGCACATTGCCTTTGAATGAATAACTTTACATTTTATCAAAGAGACAAGGAGGTATCCATCTTTTAGAAAACTCCTTGGGTATGTAGATATGCACAAGAGAGGTTGGAGAGGAGAGGGACACATACACACACACACCATTTTGGATATGGCAAACCAGCACATCCCAGAGGCTGAGCTGGGTTCTGACAGCCTCAGGCTCTTGCAGTTTATTCACTGAAGGCAGAAGAATGCAGCAAACAAATTGCCCCATTGAAGAGAAGAGTAACACAACAAGAGCGTTAGGAACTTGGTGAAGCTGTCAGTGGAGCAGAAGATGGGTGAGGCCATGGGTCTCTGGAGCCCAGCTGCCCTCATGAGGAGCCTGTACTGGGCTGGATGCAGCCCCCTGAGGTCTCTCGTTTCCTGCCTTTCCCTCCAGTCTGCCTGTATTTCTCATCCCTGTGCCTACATTTTTAAGCAGCGAGTGTTCTTTCTGTGCAGCAGCAGTGTAGTGAGATACTGCAGGTTATGCATCACTGATTTCTTTTAAAATGTGTTGTATTTCTGTAATGGTTGTTTTTATCCTTGCTCACGTGAGAGGGTAACTGATAGACCTTCCTTCTACCTTTTTCTTCAAGGTGGTGGAGCTTAAGCTTGGGCTGGGGGTTCATTTGTGTTTAACTTCATTATTTTCCCAATACTATGTTATATGAAGCAATGCTTTGTCCAGGGCACAAAGGTGGAAAGCTACAGGGGACTGTGTTTTGTCACTTAGAACCAATATTTTATACTATTTTTGGTAAGTAGTGACACTGGGTGACATTTCCAGTCCCTGTCTTTCCCCACCATTCTCCTATTTCCTCTCCTCTTTCCCACCTCCTTGCAAAGTTTATGTATGGATTCTAATTAAACAGATGAACATTCTCTTCCTCAGTAACACAGCACGTTGTTATTACATTGCTGTACGTTATTTCACCAACGTGAATGTGTTTTAGGTGGTGATGGAGGCACGAGGGAGGGTACGTCAGGAATGCAGCGAAGTGTTGGGCGAGTTTTCTTGGCGCTGTTGAGATTTGTGCCATCGAGCTCAGTAAGTGCAGGCATTAGAAAAAAGTGTGAGCTGCATTTAATAGACTACTTATGCAAATGACAGGAGGAAAAAAAAACCCATGACAATAAATAAAGGCATTTATTCTTCTCTCTCGCATAGGCCATGCTGAGGAAAGGTGTGCAACCAGAGCTCTGGAAATATAATCTGCAAAGGTCAAAGATTGATAGCAGAATTTGTAAATGCCCCTACTACTTAACAGGACTGGCCAATTACTCTTCGTAAGCAACTTACCAAACACTTTCACATCTTGTGTCAGACAGGCTGCTAGCTATTGGAAAAGCCCTCTTGTTAAATCCTCAGTCCAAGCTCTTTCTCAGATCTCTCTGTCTTTGTGAGAGCAAGCTAAGCATGTAAAAAATTCCTTTGTTTACAGGATACTTTTAAAAACCCTAACCCAGAGGAGGACATGGAAACAAACAGTGAGGTACTGGGGAATAGAGTTAATTTCCCCCCCTTCCTTCTGGCAGCAGATGAAGCCAAGCAGATGAGTTTTGTGCCGGGCACTGTACTGGATATATTCCTGTCTAAGGCACACTGGTTTACAGCCGTGGAGGCTGCTCACCTGTCAAAGCACTGCTGTTCCTGTCCCGCTTGCCAGGCTGGCAGAGCTTGTTCCTCACTGCCTGGTATGTGCAGCCCCTCTGCAGGGCACTCACTGCCTCAACTCTTGTACGCTCCTGTTCTGGACGCAGTGTGGGAGAAACAAAAGCTTTCTTGTAGGATATTTCCCCTCTTTCTTATATTTCAATAGAAACATGAAGGTCACATCCGAGCATCAACACTTCTTCTTTCTTCTGCACGTGCTCTCTTCCACGTCAGGGCTTTCAGCAATGCATTTCTTACAGCTGGAAATGTTGAAGTGATCAGTGGGCCTGGAGGGTGATGAGCACATGGGGCTGTGCTGAAGGACTGAACTTTGCATTCAGAGGTAGTCAGCTCTACCTGAGTGTTTTCAGCAAGGATGCAGGGGCTTCTGTGGGTATTTCTTTGCATGGTCTAGGGAAATTCACATCTAAAAAAGAGGTGATAGGACAATTGATGTTTAGTGCACTCCTTGAGAGAAGTATTTAAGTATCTCGGGTTCACGGCAGTAGGCAGAGCCTGAGGACCTTGGCTGGAAGCAAGCAGTGTTGGTGACTGTTGGGAAAAGGGTGGAAAACACAACCATGCAGACAGAGCCCTTGTCACGTCCATGTCCTGCCTTGTGTGTGCTGCTCTGCTTCATTCAGCTCCTACTGAGCTGCAGGAGGGCCACCCACATGTGACCAAAGCTGCTTGGCAACTATCATGGAGGAAATGATCTGATGGGTCTGGTGCTCCAGACTGGCAGGGAGATGGCAGAGGGGCTGTAATGGAGGTCAGCTCTGACATCCAGGTGGTTTCAGACATCAGTTGTTGGGTGTCTTTTGTGCCTTGTGGTTCTTCTATGGGAAAGCTGGTTGAAGCAGGGCTCAGGGAAGACAAAAGCACTTTTCTCACACAAGAGAAAGTGAAGCTGTGCACCTCCTCAACACCAAAGGCTCGTGAGACTTCAGATGACAGCTGAACAAGGTTGTTGATGAGATGAAAGCTGTTAAATACAGAAGCCTGATGTCTGGTTCAGGAAATCTCTGAGTTGCAAGGAGTCGAATTGCTGAGGTATGCTGGGGAAATATCGCTCAATGTTCGCTCTATGCTTAAACTTTCCTCTGAGGTAGAGAATCTAAGCCAGGATGGTTACTCATGGGCTTTGTTGAAGGCTTATATAACTTCCCAGCAACTGACTGGGAAATTGAGAGGGAAACGTGAGTTTCCCTGTTTTCATAGATGAGGAAGAGCAATTTGAACTTGAGTTCCTCCTCTCTCTTGCTTTGTATTGCTGGAGTCTGGTCCCTGTCAGATGAAACTTTAGTGACCTCAGTTTCAAAGCATGAGCCATACTGCTGTGGATGAAGGGTAAAATTGAATTTGCCTGGATGGAAGATGATGGGAAAGGAAAAAATGGGAGAAGTAATGACAACTATACTTATTGATTTATATATACATATTGTGTGTCTATACATATAGCAGGTGTAGTTAAAATACGCATGAATGGGAAAGTATTAGCAAAGGAATAAATATTTGAATTTCAGTGTTAAGTACTGTAGCTATCATCGTGTGGGCTGGACCATGAACTTGAGCATGTCTGGAAGGCAAACTTGTTACCCACAGGAACGCTTTGCACGTTGCAGTCCGGCAGGGTGGGAGTGCAACGAGCTTTAGGTTGCAGGGAGTTATGATCATGGAAATACCTTGAAAACCATGGATTAGTTTTGTCTGGTAGACATATCCTCATTTTCTTGCATATATCTTGAACATTCACTCTAAAGTCTCAGCATTTTCCTTGCCTTGCCTCCAGAAAAATAGCTGTGGTTGAGAATCGGGAATTGTCAGCGTGCGTTGTCAAAACAACTTTATTTTATCAAGTCAAGATAATGTTGAGAGAAGCCTATACCCACTTTAATTGCTTTGACATTCAATTAGCAAGACATTCTACTCCTCTCCAATAGAGTGAGCTTTTGTGTGGCTCATAGGAAAACATGGCTGGAAAAGCACCAGGGGATGTCATCGGGGCCACGTTCCCAGCGTGGTTCACCTTATCCATCTCACTGCTGACAAGGTGTACACGCTCCCTTCTCTTCAGTGATAGAAATCTCCCAAGAAGCCTATTCCAGTGCTTTTCTCTCCCATGTTGTTCAATTTATATATATATATATATATATTTCTTCTTTTGAATCGGCCTTGAGACCCGAGTCTCTCCCTTGTGCCAATTTAAATCCCTTATAATTTATTCACCATAAACCTGAATACCTGACTTTCCTCCTACCTTTGCTGGGGCTGTTAGCACACTTGGAAATTGTTATCATGTCCTCTACTAAGTGTTCTTCTTCTCTTTTTATTTTTTATTTTTTTAAGGATAAACAACCCCAATTCTTTTAATCTTCCCTCAGATGTCAGGTTTTCCAGACCTCTGATTAATTTCATTGCTTTCCTTGAGATGCATTATGCTCAGTGAATAATGGCTCTTGTCCCCTAGGATAGGTCATTTATACATATAGCCGAATATTTATTCATTTAATCATTTTACGATGTGTCGATGGACATAGCAGCTGAGCCACTCGCACGGGCACTTACAAACACCGAGTGCAAGACTGGAAGGGGGCTAAATAAGTGGCAACAATTAAATGCAATAAAGATATCTGTCGTGCTCCGAAACTTGTTGGAGTCTGGAGGTAGCAGGCTGTTCAAGTGAACCTTAACCCTGACGAGCTCAGCCTGTTGCACACAGACATTCAGATAAGTACCTCTGGAGTTGATGTGGTCCTGATGCTGCAAATATGTCAGTAGGTTGAGGCATCACTTTTTTTTTGCTGTTGTATCTGGTGACAGGACAAGGGATGAAGGAAAGAAGCTGGAAAACAAAAAGCTTCATTTAAACATAAGGAAAAGCTCTTTCAGTGTTGAAGTGAGAGAGCTCTGGCCCAGGCTGCCCAGGGAGGATGAAGAGGCTGCTTCTTGGGAGGTTTCCAAACCTACCTGGACACATTCTTTTGCCTCTCTGATGGAGGGGGAACATGCTTTAGCAGGGACTTGGGAATAAATGATCTCTAAAGGTCCCTTCCAGCCCCCACTATTCTATGATTCTATGAGTGTACCCAAGGAGTGGCAAAACTCCTGAGTCGTGGATGGGAAAGAAGTGAAAGAAAGTTTGTGCAATGTTTTGGTATTTAGGCTTGCCTAACTGCAGGAGATTTTAACTCCCCCTGTGAAATCATGAAAGACTTGAAACATATTCCTGTGTTAAAATGTCCATTGGAGACTGAGGTAGTTTTAAGCGAGAGCTGACAAAGAATGGACTTAACAGGCTTTGCATGCAGGTGATTAGAAAGTCTGAAATGTGCTGTAATTAGTGACAGTGTTACAGGCCAGTGCTATTCATGGTACTCCTTCAGTAAGGATGGAAACTGCAACCTGCTACATTCACAGCACAGTCCTGATACATCTAAAACCGGTTGTAATTTTTGCTCTGCTTACCACATCACAACAGCCCTTGTTTCTGTTTGCACTGGCACACTGAAAGCAACTCCTGGCGGTGTGCTCTTAGGTTGCACAGTTTTCCTCTCTAAAAAGATGTGGGTAACTGTATTTTCCTTCTGTAATGTGTTGGGGATTAACACCCTCATTTTTAATAAAGCACTTAATAAAGCATCATAGAGCTTTCCCATGGGAAGTGGGACAGAAAGGAGAGGGAGATCTGGATGCAATTGGTGATAAATTGAAATCAGAGGAAAAGGAGACAAGGTAGAAACTGAAATGAAATGATTGGGGGTGTTTTCTTATCTCTACCACTTCCATTCGTCTTTGAATCAAGATATTTACTGGACCCCAAATAAAATGCTTCAGTTCTTTCTTACATTTTTGTAGTTACAAAACATGTTTGAAAACTTTTTTCCATGCTCTTTAGAAATTCTTTAGGATTATTTTCACCAAAGTGACATCAAGTAAAACTTTTAAACTATGTATTTTTTTTTTCTCTGAGTTGACCAAAGTTCTTTTAGATTCCACAAAAATAAATATGATTTCTTCTCCTGCTCCATATGGTCAATAACTTAAACTAATTCTCTTTGGTTGACAAATACTTGTGTATTTATGGGCAAAAGCATCTGGTTTGGGGGCTTTTTTAATCTCTCATTTGGAAAATGCCAGCAGTGTGGGATTAGGGCAGTGTTACAGGTATGGGCAGACTCTCAGCAAAGCAGCTGCAATGCAGGGAGCACCTTGGTGCTGCCTTGGCCCCACCAACCCAGGGCAGGACACGGGTGCTGGGTCACAGCTTCTGCCTGACCCTACTCACTCTGTGGACAAACTACTCCAGGTTCTGGTGTTTCCCCAGTGCTTTTTGCAGAGGTTTGTTTAAGGAGTCAGGGAAACTACCAGAAACCAGACTCCAAGCAGAAAGAACTGATCTTTTAACAGTGGGTTTTAGGATACAAATGTCTTGTGGACACATAAGTGAAGCCATAGGGGCAAGACATTTCTCACTTCCCCCCCCCCCCCCCCAGAAGTTTCAGGACTACTCAATAAATGATCTTGCATTAAAATAATCTCTGTAGAAGCCACCAAACAGATCATTCCAGCTGTACCATCACTGATCGAGCATCCTGCTTAGCAGGGACCTGCCCCTTCCAGCATTTAGTCTGTGATTCTTACTCCCTTTCTCCCTCATTTCTTAGACACAAGTGTCTGGCTTTCAGAGAGGCTTTCAGAACAAACAGCTCTTTGTTTTCTTTTGCTGAAAACAGTCTTTAACCTCTACACATCTGAGTTGGATTTCTACAAGTTATTCAATGCAAAAAAAATCCTTTAGATTTTATTATTTACCTCCGTCCTGCAAAATCTAATTTATTGTTTATTTAGGTAGAGAAACAAATTATGGAAAACCTGCTGACTTGGCATAATTGATCAAAACAACGATAAATCTGAGAAACAATTCACAACTGCTTGCGTGAGAAGGGGTAGAGGGCAAGAGGTTTTGAAGAATTTGGGTGGGAGTGGTTTGCCTGAGCCTGCCAGCAGAGGCATGCTGAGGAAGTTTCTGACTTTGTCTATGTGTCCCTTCTGAGGTACCAGCAGTATGTGCCCACTGCTCCTTGTGCTGGTAGCCAATGATATACCCTTGTATTCTTTACTGGAGCTGCTTTGCCTCAGGAGAGAACAGAGCCAGTGTATATCCCAAACAGCTTTCAAGGGGTTGTGGTGTGACTTGGGCACACCTGGAGAACCTGGATCTGGAAGGTGTGCTCCTTGCAGGCACCAGCACAAGCCTTTCAGGCAACAGGCTTAAATCTTTGGTGCTGAGGTGAGGGAGCCCTGGCCCAGGCTGCCCAGGGAGGGTGTGGAGGCTCCTTCTTGGGAGGTTTCCAAACCCACCTGGACACGTTCCTGTGCCCCCTGAGTGAGGGGAACCTGCTTTGGCTGGGGCAACTCTGGAGGTCCTTTCCAACCCTGACCGTTCTGTGATCTGATCTGGCTTGCACTGGATCCCAAATTAACAGAGTGTGACAGCCTAATCTTGCAGGCATGGGCCATTCAGCTGCAGCATATGCTGCTGCCTGGCACACACATCCCTCCCTGCAGACACAGCAGTGGGGACATTTGTCAGGTCTGGGACATCATCAGCATCAAACCTTCAGGAGAACACACGTGTCTCACATTTCATATCTGCTCTGAATGGTTAGGTAACTTACACAAGAATCTCAGCCTGGTGTTAATTTACTTAGCTCTTTTGTTACCAGATTGAGAACTATCAATCATATTTACCTGCCATGGATTTTTGATAAACAGGTTAATTGTAATGACATTTAGACCAGGGGGATGTGATGGGAGGAGCCATGATGAGCAACATGAGCAACACCACAGACTTTGCCACGTGTGTCAGGACAAGTCTCCTTGGTGAGTCTGGGGCTTTGCTGAGGAGCTGCTGAGCACAGAGGCGTCCTGCAACCAGCTGTGATTTCCTCTGGTCTAATTGCAGGAGGAATAACTTTTACGCCGGGTTAGGGTTATGTGATGAAATGTCAGCTGAGGCTGCCAAGTGATGGCTCCCTTTGGCTGTCTTCAGCTTTAATTTTCACAGCTCGAGTGTCTTGGCCCTGATTTTGAAACGCGTCGAGTGCCTCCATCGTGAAAACTGTAGGAGCAAAGGGAATGGGATGTGAGACCCACATAAAAAAAGAGCAAGACTCCTTCTGGAAAGCCGTATCTTCCTGTTCTAGGCCTGCATGTGCTTGGATGTTTGGTATTTTGATCTGGAAAGGAGGAATTTCCAAGCATCAGTTTACATGTGCGATGCTTTATAAAGCATTTTACCGTCTCCGAAACAAACCGACAGAAAAGTGGTTCTCCAAAGTATGAAATAAGGCAGAGTGAGAACTGTTAGTACAGCTCTTCAAATTATAAAGTCCCTTCTTTTAACCCATAAATATTTACACTCCACATTTCTCGAAACATCTGTTCTAAACACGCAGACAAGTAGCCCCGTAACTGTACATATGACACTAATATTTAAACTGATAAAGAGTAATAATTAATGTGAAATGTGCAAGAAATTATCTAGCTAATTTGCATTTTGAGATGGTGCCATTTCAGAAAGTGATAGAGTTATGGCTTTTGTTTGTGCACCTCCAGCTCCTGGGCGAGTGGGAAGGGTGGGCTCAGAGAGCTTTTCCCCACAGGTTTCACAGCGTGAGGGCACCTGCGAGACATTTCCAGGGTTTAAACAGTTTATGCCTTGCAACCTGTCATTTTGCAAAGCTGTTTTAGTCAGTGAATATCGTTGGGGTTTGTTTTCTTCTGGAAAACGTCTAAAGCAAAAAGGATTTCTGATGTAAATTAACTTGCATGTTGATGAGAGGGTGATCTTCAAGGTCTGGGGTGCCAGGCTGTGCGTGGGGTAGGAGGCTGCACAGGTTTGTTGTACTGAAAAGGCATTGTCCTTAATGAATACCAAATTTAATAGACACGTAACAGGTCAGTTACTGATGCCCTGAGATGATGCAAACTTATAGTTCCTATTTCTTTTGTTTCTATTTGAAACTACTTTAATTTATGTGAACACCTGAAACGTTAGGACACATGATACCCTTTTCTGGCTGGTGTTCTCATTTAGTGCCAAGTGCTGAGGTGCAATGAAAAGACAGAGATGTGTGCTGAAGTCGAAATCACTGTGGTGTTTTTAGCGTGGCTGGAAGCTGTCTCACATCGGCAGCTACTGCGATGGGTTGACCATCATCCAGAGGAGACCTGAATGAATAGCGTTGTTGGTTTGCTTGCTTAGAGTGTTCCAGCTACCCTATGTGTGTCACACAAACTCTTGCAAGTAGATAAAAAAATACCTCCAGCAGGAAAAGAAATGATGTCTGATGCTCAACTTGCACCACTTGCCTTCTCCATGATACACATTACTGTCAATGATGCTCTGTGAAACAGTTTTTCCAGCTACAGCTGTGTATGATATTCTCCAGGTAAAGGCACTTCTGAGCTGGAACACAGATTACCAGACCTTATCCTATTTATCTTTAATATTTCACGTGGCAGCTCAGCTGTACTGGGTTTTTTTTAGTGATAAATTGTGGCTATTGTAAACAGAAGTACTCAAATCATGGTCTCACTGCACATGTCTTTCATGACTGTGCTGCCACAATAATGAGGAATGGGAGATAATGACTTAAGGAAAAAGTGCTGGATTAAGTGGGACAGTAAATTAGGCATTTATCTCTCTCCATTGGAGGCCTGTTTCCAGTTCCCTTCTAGGTCTCAGCTGAGCTCTATTTAAAAGTAAACCACGTCGTATTTCACAAAGCCAACCCACTCCATAGAAATCAGCATATAAGCACTCACATTAAATTACCATATTACCCAGGAGGTCCTGGTTTTCACGAAGGTCAGAGTTGAGGTGTATTAGCAAGAAAAAAAAATAAGGTGATACCATTCTATCTATTTTTTTACTGTGCATCCAGAGTATGGAAAATTCCCACTTACTGTGTGTCTCCATTTCAGGGTTGGGTTTTTTTTTTTTCCCCCCCTCCCCTGTGTTTTAAATTCTGGTAATTTTTAGACCATAAGAAGGCTGTGTACAGAAATAGCATGCCTGCAGTTTTCTCTCAAGGGGAAAGGATTGTAAGGGTATTAGATTCAATGAAGTGTGTTTGACTGTGCATATGCTAGAGTGTTTTACTCAGGAAGCTATGGCAAAGATTATTATTGCAGTTGCAAAGTCATAGGACCCTTGCTTTATTTAATTCGGAAAGTTGAGCTACTTGCAATCTTGAGATTGCATAATGAAGAAGCCTGTTCCCTCTTGCCTTATTTGTTGCAAACGTGGAAGGGGTTTCTGAGGAGAGAGATCTGGGCAGCTGAAGCTGGTTTGGATCAAATTGATGCTCCCTCCGTGTCTGGGGTATATTTGCAGTGTGATGTTGCTCACAGGCACGTAAGATCGGAAACAATATAATGTTCAGGCTTCTGCTGTTTTTCAAGCAGCTGCATCATGTAATTTTATTAAAATTTACTGGTTTTCCCCCTTCAATTAGACCTTATGAAATGCTGTTTCAGAACTTTATCCTGACTGTAGGAAACCATCATTCATCTTTAAATGAAAATATTTTAATGGGCAAGTTACACCAACTGGTTACACCAACTGTTCTTCTGACAGCAATATTTTAAAAGTTGATTAAATGTTCTTGCTTCCAAGCTATTTACTACCACTTAATTTCTTTCATTAACAGAAAATGGAAAAAGAAAATTCACATTCCTTTCCAGTCTTCGTTTTATGTATTCAGCTGGCCAAGCTCCTTACTCTTTCCACAAGGAGACTCTTTGTTTCCTGTCCTGATCATCTCTATAGTTCTTCCATTTTGACTGTGTCTTCCTTGAGCACTGTGCTCTCAGAACTAGAGGCACTGTCCTGCAAATGCTAATGGTGGATACTGATGGCAACTGCTGTATCAAGTAATATGTGTAAGGACATCGAGTCACAGTAACTGAGCCTGTTAACCGGTGACTGCTTTTATAGACATATGACCTTGATCTGATTTGGGGAGGTGCTGAGCTCTCTTTACCTCACCTTACATTTATGGGAGCCGTGTTTTGAAACTGTAAAAATAAGAGTTGTTTATGAGCAGCAGATCTCAGGTTTCTCAGTCTATTAACCATGTTGATTTTCTCATGGCAACTTATCAGCCCTTGTGAGAAGTGAGGAGAACCCCTACACCTACTTAGACAGCCAGGTTCTCAAAATGTGGAAAAACCTGAATGTTTTCTGTTGTCTACCATTCTGCTGAGTTTGTCTGAAATTAGGTGATGTCAGCAAGTTCTTTGGAAGGGAGACAGGAGGAACTTGTTCCTTGCATGTGCACATACCATGGTAACGTGTTGGCTTTGGAGGCTAAAAGCGATTTACTGTTCTGTAAAGACTAAAGCATCTCCAGAACTGGAGTTGGTGAACGTACCACAGGCAACTTTGGCACCTCAGCTGGGTCCAAGGTAAACCTGGTGCCAAATTCCCATGTTTCTGTGTGAATGATGAACCTCTGAAACATGTTTTCAGTTTTAGTGGCTGCACAGCCTCTGATCTCTGGATTAGGAAATATTATTGTAGAGTTGCTGAAGTGAAGCTCTGACAGTTCCCGTTTCCTCTGTTTCACTGGATTTCCATCAGCTCTCGTATTGAAATGCTGTAAATCTGTAGAGGGACTGCAGATTTGCCACTGTTGGTGAAGGGATATTTTCTTTTTCATGCCAGCAGAACCATCAATAGGTATCTTTAATCATAGATCCCTTGGACCCGACTCTGACCATCGTTACTTTCTTTTTGAAGGGCTCTCAGGGAATGGCATTTCTTTTCTTCTCAAGCCTCCCCCCACCAGGCCAGCCTTCTGTCCTTGCTTTCAATAAATAGCTTGATACTGGCGAGCTTATTCACAGCAGTTTGTGCTGGAAGTTGATCTCCTAGTTAGTTACCTTGTAGGTCAGAACACCATTAATAAATTGCATTAAGTGTTGAGGCAAAGGTTGGAGAAGGCAGAATCCAGATCAGCTGTTATTATTGGTTATAATACCTAATTAAAATATGTACAGTTATACATTTCTGCGTGCACACTTTCTCCCTGTTATGTTTTCTAAACCAAATTTCCTCCGGCTTACAAAAAGTAACACAGAAACATGTTCTCAACATTACAGAATCCACATCAAAACTCCAGCAGGGTCAGAGGGGCAGAGTTTTTGGGTCTTGGCACCATGGAAGTCGATAATCAGGAAAAGCAGGCTGATATCATGAAAATATCAATGAGTCTAATTGCAGCGAATTCAAGTCCTGACCTTCATTTTAAACAAACTTTGCAGATTAATTCAGACCTGAGATATTTATATAGCATGATGTGAAACAGTTCATAACTTCCAATTTCTCAGGGCAGGAATAATGTCTTGAACGAAACTTTTAACTTGGCTACAGCCCCTGTAGCAGTAACAAGTACTGGAGTTGAGGTTCTCACCTGTGAGAGAGAAAAGTAGAATAGCATTTAGCTTAAAACACATGCAAGTCATCCACGTGAAAAGCTGTAAATGCAATTTTTTGTCTGGTATGATACAAATGGAAGGGAACTCTGAAGGAGTTGAGTAAGAACAAGAAAAAGGTGATGTGTAACACATAATATAACTGGCCATAATATAGCTTCTCCCTAATTCCCTGTGTCAGTGAGGACTGTTTGGTCCCACGTTACTTTTACATAGATGCTGTTGCTTGTGTTGTCAATGCCCTGACTCTGCCACCAGCAACTTGTCCTTCTGGTGGGACACTGCTGCTCCAGCAAAATGAGTGTTTGTGAAAGCAAGAGAAGACCCTAAGGGTTTTCTCTCTTCACTAATACGTGTGCTATCAGAATGAGTACATTAATTACAGACAATAAAAATAATAAAATATTGTTAAAATATGCTTATAATGCCAAGAGGCTAAACCAGGAGGAGGAATATCAGCTCTCCAATCTCTTCTTCTTTCCTTTCACTCTCTAGGTTTCTCCTTTCTTTCTCCAGACATCTTTACCCTGGCAGTTTTATTTGATTTCTCGTTAGAAGAATAATGCAAGTGCCTTTAGCTTTTTCCCTGCTGCTGGGATTGTGGCTGTGTATGAGAGCCCAGCCCAGGGAGGGCTTCTCTGACTGCTCATGAATATATCTGGTTTTGCTTCATTCCTTAATAAGGGCCTGGAGAGGGGGAGATGTGAGACAAAGACGTTGCATTTCTACGTGTAGGTTTTCTGTAGGCATTACCAAGGAGGCTGGCCTGAGTGCGGTGACCAGAGCAGTACATCTCCATCAGTGCAACTCATTTTGTCCCCTGCAATCTTCCTACGCCCTTATTTTCTCCCTTGGAAAGGACACTTTCCGTATTCTCCTGTTGGTCATCAGAACACATCTCACGCCTGGCAGTGCCATACCCCAGTGTAGCACACCTACAGCTGAGCTGAATACAGTTGGACTCCTTCCAAGGTGGTCAGAAAGGCAAACTGAGTTTTGGAAACACAGCACTTTGTCAAATAATGTTATTTGAATCCACACACTGGAAGAAGCCTATCTGTGTCAGCAGTTTTGCTTTAAACTAGGAGAAGAGTCTTCTTCTCCTAGGTTTTCTGTAGTCTCAAGACTTGACTAAGTTGCCCATGTGCACTGAAATTCATAAACTGCCTGTTTGCCAAGATTTAAATACCTAACCTTTCTGATGGCACTTGGGATTGAACTATGGTTCTTGAGAGAGGTTATTAAGCCACTGTGCCTGTTATGCTTAATTTTTGAGAATAGGAAGTAACGTCTGCACTGTAGCCAGAATTTGTCTCTTTGCTCAGCTCAGCATATTTTTTAATGTCAACAATTAAGAGTTGCCATTAAAGAGTATCACAATCAAAGAATGTCTGCAATCCAGGACAAATTAATGAGGTACACTAAAACCTCTATCACGTTTTCATATTCCTTGAGATGCACTTTTTCCCCCTCCCTTCTCTTCCTTAGTAAAGCCACCTGTAACCATTGCAGTAGTCCTTGGTGACTTTACAGTAATATCTGAATAATTTCACTTAATCATAAAAAGTAGACAAGGGTTATATGCTGGCAATAAGGACGTGGATGCATACATCTAGAACATACATGTCCAAACCTGCTAATGTGATGGCCACATTATGGGGCTCCCGTGTGTGACCCACTGGGCACGTACAGAGTGAAAAGCATTGACAAGGTTGGTGCTGATGGAGAAGTACAGCCCACAGAAGTAAAAGCCCCCTGGTATTTATCAGCCTAACAATCCTTCAGCAGCCAGAAAATGAAAATCAAAGATGGCATGTAAGGTAAAATGCTGAGTTTAGTGTAACGGTTTTCTTGGTTTATGTAGAGTCAAGGATTTGCCTCTGTAGTTTCTGTACAGAAACTAGGGTGTCTTTGGTCTAGTCTGTAGAATGGCGTGACACTTCTGTAACGCTTCTGTAACTTGGATGTAAAATTTAGTTATTCTTATTTAAAAAAAAGAAACAAATGAAAATTCCATAGGTTTTTTTTTCCCCCCCATTTCATGTGATTTTTTTTCCAGCAGCGCCAATGCTGTGCAGCCTTTTCCTGCAACATTCAGAGTCCACTCTTTCCTGGAGGCTGCTCAAGCAACAGTTTCTACCTTGAAATATTTTTGTTTCAGAGTAAAACTGTATCAGCAGAAGTGGGGGGGGAGCAACTCCAGAAAAACAAACAGCAACAAAATCCACTGCCTGCTTTGCTTGGGAGGAGTGAATAGCGTTTTCAAACAGACTTTGAAGCAATTTGTTTTTCAAATTCTCGTGTGTGCGTTTTGCTGTGCCTTCTGAGTAACACCTTGCAGAACTTTTCCCTTTCCCTTTGCACTGTGTGTTTCTCAGATGGGTGTTTATCCCATGAGTAAGTGTTACTCTCGTTTACAGGAGTAAATGGTCTCAGGGAGGGAAATTCTGTGTTCAGAAAAGCTCTTTGTTCGGTGAACTTGTGTGAAGATTTGTAGTTCATGCCACTGAGTTTCTGATCAAGGGATGGTGAGACAGGAATAGGTGATGCTGGTGGTCAGATGAGATCCAGGGGAAGACTCAGACTCAGGGCTCAGAATTGGTGCTCAGGCCCTTTCACCCAAAGACAGCAGTGTGTTAAGTTGTGAAAGTGGATAATATTAGCAACTGAATAACATACATCTCCAACAGCCCCTGAAACCCACTGAGGGATGTGATTCGTAACAGCAAAGAGCAGGAGAGAGCTGCTGTAGGGTGAGATGTTTGAATGAACTTCTCTGCATGTCCTTATGAAACTCCAGGCTGGGGATATGGACTGAAGAAACCTTGTGAAGCAACATTTTGATTTGAATAGCTGGGCAATGTTTGGATTTGAAGCAGTAATCAAAGGTGAAAATGGCACAGTTTTATTTCTAGAGAGCTCTAAACTTAGTACAACAGAACTGAGTAACATTAAAATATGATTATTTTTCTTCTTTAATGAAACATCCTTGAGTACAACACCCTGGGGAATTTGGACACAGAGTGGTGGGAGATAGTTACAGTCTCATCCCAAAGTTGGCAGACCTGAATGCTTTGTTGTGAAATGAGGAGCTACGTGGCTTTACCATTTAAAAGGAGAGAAAGGAGAAGAGAAAAAAAAATACCTCAGGCTTTAAAAATTTGTTGTGTTTTGTGTGTGGGCAAAGGGAAGATGTATTCAGGCTCTCTTTTATTTTTTACTCTCCAGAAAGCACTGGCAGCTGGATTGCTTTGATCAATAAAATTATAGCATGGTAACAAGTCTCACTTTGTCTGCAGGTCCAAATCCAGCTCTAGTGAGGTAATCAATAACTTTGTTTATAATGACATCTAGCTGGCGATGTGGGGTTGCTGTTGAAAAGCCTTGTCACAAAACAAAAAGTTGGGCTAGTAATAATGCTGTTTGTATTACTGTATGAAACTGGGCATGGTCTCTTCCCATGCAGGCTAACATAAAACACTGATGCTGAATGGGAAGAAACACAAGTACGACGTCTTCCTTACGTGTCTGGAAAAGAAGGGCTTGATTTTGTGACTCCTCCTGATACTTGTGAGGAATCACAGGCCTATCCTGTCACGATGATGCAGCTCTACATCCCACTTGCCTGACAGTCCGTGACCACCGTTCGTGAAGGTCTTTGGTCACATGCAGGGAGCTTGTCTGCTGTGGCCTCTATTTTTGTCAAAATGCTTTGAAGTGCCCATGTGCTTCTGGGTCCTGTCTGGTTTGCTGTTCCCAGCCTGTTCCTTGGGTGTACGTTAAAACCCTGGTCTTTGCTCAGTCTGGAATGTGTTATATACGCCTGCCAGATCGGGCTCTGAGGTGTTGGACTGTTGTATGGAGAATGTGGTAGTGTATAAGGCTCTTTAAAAAGCATTTTGCCTTGTAGCTACTAGAGATCATCCAGAAACTTTTAAATAACAGGATGAAAACGAATTATCAGTTATTAATGACAATGTGGTATAAAACAATGGCCAAAATGAAAGATTTATCACACCCTTTGGCCATGTGTGCCATGGGTGTAGGTGACCAGTTTCTGGCCTTATTGCTAATCGCTTTAAAAACTGTTTGTTTGGAGTCAGCTGTGCATTACCTGGTGCACGACTGCCATGCTGGGCTGTGGGACAGGGTGAGGGAGGAGGATGAAGATGAAGTGGCCCTTCGCCTGGTAGCTTGCGTTGGACGTGGTGGTTCCACATTGAGGTGGTGCAGCATTGAGGTGACGTGCTGGAGGAGCAGGAGGATCCAAGGGGCTAATTGCCTGGTTTCGGGGAGCAAGAGTTATTGGCAGCTGCCATTCCCCATCCTAGGCGGCTGTCACCGGCCCCGCCGACCCGCCTGCGCTAATTGCAGTGGCCTTTTCATGGCGTGGGCTCACCCGGCTAACCGCACAGAGCTGTCTCTCCATTAGCACTGGCGGCCGCCAGCTTGCTGGGCCTGGCTGGGCGGGCATGATGGGTTTGTCAGTGCACGGTGATGGGCTGGCGGCAGGAGCGTGGCAGACGGGGGCCCCCTTTGCCCCTCTCTCTGCACCTGAATCCCGTAACCTGGCCACCCTGCTCGTTTCCGAGGGTGCTCGGGCCTCGCAAAGTTCAGCGAGGCACAATTGGAGGCGGGTGGGAGGGCTCTGACAAGAGATCAATAGTGTCCTCGGCGGCGCGGGCGCGGGCTGCCGGCCCTGTCAGAGGGATGTGTGCCGTAATTGGATCAGGGATGCGGGAGCCATCCCAGCCTCCCGTCAGCACTGTCACAGCTGTCAGATGTCATCCCTCCGTACAGCTGTCACGGCGGGAGGGCCGGGGCTCCTTCTCCCTTCTAACCCGATGCAAATGTCCACTTAGCAGATGAATATTGAAGATATTAGACACTTCTCTATGCCTTTATGCAAAATAAAGATCTGTGTCGTCTGTGAATTTCATGGAAATAAGTTGCAATTTATTCACTGTGAGAAAAGTGAAGTGAAGCCTGTAAAAATGAGGAATTATTTGGTTCAGGCTATTAAAAAAAAAATAAAAAGGGAGTATTTTTGAGAATAAACAAAACACACAGGCCTTCTTCTGGAGAGTAAAAACTAACAGAGAAATGCATTTTAATGAGAACAGAGCATCAGCTTTGGATTAAAATCTTTGCATCTTATGCAAAGCGCTGTTTTTAATCTCTGGTTACCTTTAGTGAGTGCGCGGTGTGAAAGGAGTAAACTTTGATTTCTGGGAGGAAAGAAACGAATCATTGTTGCAAATGAGAGAGAATGAAACCCTTACTATTTATTTTAAAATCACTAGCTGATGAAGAAAGCAAGCGGCGGCGTGCTCATAGGTAGAAGGGCAGGCTGCTCTCCAGCTGCCAGGCTGAGCCTGCGTGCATCAGCTCTTACAAAGCCGGTTGCTGCCAGCGGTAGCTGCAGCAAAGAGCAGAGCCTGTCGGCTGGCAGCCCTCTGCTCTGCCTCCACGCTCCCTGCCTTCACCTCCTCTCCACGCACAGAAAGTTTTCAGAGAACGTGGCAAAGCAAACGCAGGCTGGAGCAAGCGTGGGTGGCTTTGTTGGGATTTCAGGTTTGTTTTCTTCTTTCCCTCCCGGCTTGTCAGTCCTCTGGCTTGCGTGTGGATGTGGCACAAACCAGACCATTGTGGTTAACTTAAAACCATGATTCAGTGAAATAACAGAACCTGTCAATCTGTCGGGGCTGCAGCACAGGCAGTGTCGTGGGTAGGTTGGGCAGCAGCCCCGTGGTGTTATTGTTCCCTATAATTGGGAGTAGTTGGTACGCGGCAGAACAGGATCCGGATCTCTCGTGCCGTCGCTAGAGAGGAATACACTTTATTATCCGTTAAGGAATTAAAGCCCAGCAGAGTCCTGTTTTTTTGACACCTTGCCCCGCCGATGATGTCAACAGCACCTCTGGCTCTCGATCGCGGCGGTTCCCGATTTGGCTGGTTGGTTGGTTATTTATTCATTGCATTTCTCTGCCCGGAGCCCTTGGGCTGCCCCTGTCAAACGTGGGCTGCCCCGCTGACAGAGGACTGTGAACTTGATTTCCCCCCCATAACCCCAGAGCTCGGTGGGGCACCGTGGGAGCCTCTGGCCTCATCGGGCTCTCCCCTGAGGGCCGGTGCCCATGCTGCGACGGCCACAGCCACGCGCGTCCTTACGGCCCCACGCCAGTTGCAATGCAGGAATCATAATCAAAGGGCAAACTGCAGACAGCAGCAGTGATGGCCCAGTGGGGCAAAAGCCAGGCCTTAAGAGGGACTTTGAAGAAGGTGGCTTGAATATGAAATGGAAATGCAAAACTTCCCTGAGTTGTGATGGCAGCAGGACCAGGCGTTTGTTGTGTTGTGACTCGTGCTGTTTGGAAAGTTCAGAGCCAGCCAGGCTTTGCTTTTGCTTTCTCCCAGTGCAGTATTCACAGAGCCAAACGGATCATCCACGTAGAGTAAAGCTGAAAGGCTAGTGCAAGGCCTTGCTGTGGGTGAATGGCTGTTAGCCCTCTTTGGAACATCTCCGCTTCCACGTGCGAGTCTGTGTGCAACTGCAGTGACAAAGGAAGTACTTTGGGTTTCCCCTCCCTGCTCCCTTTCCTTTTAAACATGGTTTATGGCTAATTACATCAGAGATCCCAAACAATCCTTCTTACACTTGCATTAATAAGGTGTATCACATGATCCATACTGAAGTAGGGAGTGTACATCAAAGGTAGATTAAAGGTTGGTTAGGCATCAAACTATGTTCTATATGTAAATTTATAGCGATGATGTGCTGTGGGAAGATAGCTTACCCTCTATTTCTGTGCTACTAAATAAAATTAAAAATTCACCACTCTGGTTTATGGGATTTTAAATGAATTTGATCTCTCTTTTGGGCAGGGCAAATAAGTGTTTTGTGATGTATTATTTTACAAAAAAAAAAAAAAAAGGAGAAGAAAGGGAAGAGGAAAAAAAACCCGACGACCATCGTTCTGGCTCATTTAATTTTGCGAGTGAATGATCTAAGATTAACTACAGACTAGTCAGTGCAGTTTAAAAGCTGAAAGCAATTTTCAGCCATAGATGGTAATGCCACATTTAGTCCACAACCGAATGACTCTAAATGACTAAGCTGCAAGGTCTTTGTATATGACCACGGGGCCTGATAAAGCCATAGGAACACAGTAAAAGCACAAAAATAGTTCCAATTTATTTGGTGCCATCACCTTAATGAGATTAATACAGACGTGTTCATGTGCCTAATTGGTGATTTTGTTTTAACTGGTAATGAAGGATTAAATCTTCAGGCAACAGGCTACTTGCAGGAAAAAAGGGGATTGGAGGAAAAAAAAAGTTTTTAATTATAAAAGGCAGCTGGCGAGATACACCACCACCAAGTTAAATAATGCATCCTTAATAAAACAGCTAGAGATATACGTCGCTGTTGTTTGCCTGGGCGGTTTTAGGGAGTGTTTATCTGGAAGAGAGGGGAGATGGTGAACCCGGTCGTGCGTCGTTGGCATCTTCTGGTACCAAGGAAGACAAAAGCTGGGCACGTGGTGTGCGTGACCTCGGCGTCTGCAAAGCCCACTGAGCCTGTGCATGCAAAATATTCCTTCCTTTTGTGTTCCTTAGCCTGTGTGTTTACAGAGCGGAGTTTGGGGACAACCTGTCTTCCCTGGAGGGCTGGGCTGAGCTCCATCCCGGCTGACGCAGCTCCTCTGACGAGCAGCCGCACCACAAGGGTTGAACTTCACCCTGAGCGGCAGCGAGCTCTGCCCTTCCGAGTCTGGTTGTGACCATTTAAATGCTAACACTATTAAATATGCTGCCAAAACACAAACACCCAGCCTAAGTCATTAAAATGTAATTACGAGGGGGCAGCTGAGCCTGGTTTGAGTTTTGACTCGGAGGAATCTTGCAAGAGAGACCAACGCATAAACCCAACCCCACCCCAGCTTCAGGCCAAACTCACG
Organism: Urocolius indicus; assembly: GCA_013401255.1. Lineage (NCBI taxonomy): Eukaryota > Metazoa > Chordata > Aves > Coliiformes > Coliidae > Urocolius > Urocolius indicus. The sequence continues at coordinate 315,727 of WBNH01003219.1, read as the reverse complement.
GACCGCTTGCAGGGAGCAATCCTATCTGTCTCCTCAAATGACTTTTTGCAGTCATTTGATTAAATTAAGCTGGTTTAGTTTTTGGTGATGTTCCCTTTTCCCTTTTGTACCTCTCAGAAATAGATGTAGAGCGTGAGCCTTGCGGCACACTGAAGTGCAGCTTTTAACAGAGACGATGGCAAAAAGGTCTTTATCAGCTTTGGTGTAAGATACCTTCACGTTTTTTAAGTGTTGACCACTTAAAATTGAATGTAAGGTGGCTTTTATCAAGAAAAAATGGCTTTTTAGTTAAAAAAAAGCATCTTTTGGATTTGTGTGGGGTAAACAGTAGCTCTGTCACCATGTTTTATTGCCTCTGTCGTGTTGTTTGTGAAAAGCAAAAGACATCACTGGAAATTTCTTCTCTTTTCCACAATCTCATTTTGCCACAGGCAGATCGGGCATAGAGGAGGGGGGAACGGGGGAAATAAAGTCAAACCCAAACAATCCAAACTCCAAACCAGCAACTGAAAACCAAAAGGCAACCCATCAGTGCACGGTGCAGCAAAACAAACCCTACTCCCAGCTTCCAGTGCCTGGAACATCTTTTGACTTGAATGATGTATTTAGGAAGTGCTTTGAAAGGACTCCGGGCAGTGGTACCCCACGCTGCGAGATGCTACCCTCCTGGCAAAGGAAGCCAGGAATGTATTTCACATGCCTTGTCAGACTGAACTTTTGGACATCTTGACTGCTTTCTCTCTAATTTAAACCTCGCAGCCCAAATGGCAGCACGCTTTGCTCGGTTCCAGCTGCGTGGAGCCCGGGTGCTCCTCGAGCTTGGGGCAGCGGCAGCCAACCCCTGCGCCGGCGTCCCGCTCTCCTCGCAGCGTGTCAAGCCATTATACTGGGGACCAGAATGTCACCCTGGTCTCAATGGTTCGTCAGCTGAAGGATATGGTTAACAAATGTAAAACCAAACTTCAGAGGAGCTGCTTTTCTGTGCTAAGTGATCTGTATTCCCTCTGAATTTACTTTCCCCTAACCCCGTGAAATTAACAGTACTTTCTGACATTCGACCCCCTGACCCCACATATAATAAGAATTTAAAAAGCACCATGCATGAGTGTGTCTGTGTAATGCAAAACTGGGAAAAATGACCATGTCACCGTTTTATTATACAAAACCTTCTCCATCTCCGTTGCATGCTTCATATATGAGTGCTCGGTTTAAAGTTATTATAAGGAAAAACACAGTTTTAACTGCAATAATTCACTGCCTGTGACTTTTATAGACAATAAATTGTAGCAAACACGTATTGCTGCACAAGAGCCCCGTACTCCATTAATGCAGATATTTACTGGGATGAGTGTTAAAAACAGTCTGGGGGGAAGAGGCCGTGGGTTCAGCGGTGGCGGCAGCTTCTTGGGGGGCTGTCTGCCGGGGGTGCAAGTGCCTGCACAATGTGTAGGTCTCGGGGTTTAAGAGGCAGAAGCAGGAAAGTGTTATGTGGAAATGATTTTGCAGTTATCAGGCTCAGGGGATGACAGCATACAAGAGTAAGAACAAGGTGCTATGTGGCTTTTTCTTCACTGTGAAGTAAAGATTGGCAGCTGGAAGTAAGGCTTACAGGCAGACCTGCACACAGGACCTCTTCACCCAGGACTCATAATCACTACTCAAAGGAAAACGCATTTACCAGTAAAAAGCGGCTGTAGCTATCAGAAGTGTGCTTAAAACACCACTTAAATATCACTTTATATGCTATTACTTGCAAACTGTGGCTTGGTATTAAATTATACTTGCATAGGCTTTTGCTTAGGTGCTGATAATGCTTTTGAGGTTGCATTGGTGAAGAAGAATTTAGGCTGCTTTACAAGAGACGTGACTGGAATATCCCCCAGTGCTGACAGTGACAGGGTGAAAAATTGCAGAACTGTACTTTCTTTCCCCATATAGATTGTAATTTTAATTGTCATTGTGGCCCTTCTGTTTTAATTATGGGACTTCTTTGATATATACCAGGACATCGTATTGAATGAAAATATGGTGCTATAATAGTCTCTTTATAATTAATGACCACGTGTAGATCTTGGTGCATAAAAGGAAAGGAATAAATGAACAATTTATTTAACTAGGTTTTGGATTTCTTTCTGTCTTCCAGTGAATATAAAATGATCCTGGGGCTTCTGAGGCTGTTTGATGTGAGAACCACGCTGAATATCTAATAAAATTACATTGGTGTAGATTACAAAACATATTAGGTGGTTTTATTTAAAAGATGTTCCCATTACGGGCGGTGAATTTCTCCTATTTACCGTGTTAGCCCTCCTCAGCTTCTGATTTTGAAACAAATGGCCGTTTTCTTTTTAGTTTTTGCAAAAAGCCTTTAAAAAGCCATTAAAGCGGCTTTTCCTCCCGAAGGCAGCAGCTTTGCAGGTGAGCTCTGAGGTGAACCGTGGGTAACATCTTCCCCGGGAAGGTGATTTGTGCACTTCATGCACCCCATAAATAGCCCTTCCTCCTCCTCCTCCCTCCCCCCCCCCCCCCCAAACTTTTGCTTTCAAAATACAGTGGATTTATATTCTATTAATTTCTGGCCAAAGGACTCATTCTTAAGCAGGAGCGGTTGTAGGGGAGCTCAATAAAAAGACAAGTGCCCCCAGGAGTGTTCAGTGGTTTGTGGGGTTTTTTTTTACATGCTCTGAGGAGGAGAAATAACCCCCCAAAGTACCTTCCCGGGGGGCAGCGTCGCGCCATCCCACCCGCGTGGGTTTCCACCGTCCAGGCGCGCGCGCACACACACAGACTTGCAAATCCACTCGGCTGATATACATTTCAGGAGAGTAGAAGCCTCTATGGATTTCTGAAAAGCAGACATATTTGTCCAGTGTCTGTCAGTGTAAAACGAGAAAATACACCCTGACAAGCTTCTGCTAATTTTATTGCGGCGCGGCGCAGCGCGGACGCATCCTGGGCGGGCTGACTGCAGTGCAATCGCCGAGCAGCCTGAAATTGGATCGGCAGAGACAGGGACTACCCTGGGGTCAGCCGCGACCATGCCACTTCCATGTGATGTCTAGTTGGGGTGATGGTGTGTAAATAAACGTGGAGAATTGCAAATCTTGTCATGGCCACGCAGAACAGCTCAAGCATTTAAAGATGGTTGCCCGCAAACCTAACTGGAAGGTGGGTTGCTCTGTGTGGTGGCTGAAGAAAAACTCCCCTTCTTCGCCCTAGTCTTCTCCTTCCTGACATCTCCGAGAGCACTGACCCAGCACCGCATCGCTGAAGGGATTAATCACCAAATTGTTTTTCATTTTAGCGGAAAGTAAAGAAACTAACTAACCGCGCTTTAATGTTGTGCTTTTAAAGCCGGTTGTGCTGCACCGAGGCTGGAGAGGGCTTTGTATTTATGTTTTCTGACTTGATTTATTTGGTTTTGGTGGTTTTTTTTTTCTCTTTTCCTTTCTCTAGTTTTTTTTTGTGTGTGTCTGTAAAATGAGGTGAGGAAGCTTAATGTCCTGCTGCTTAATGAATTTAGGCGCATTAAAGTTCCATGAGGTCTTTTTCATTATTATGAACTTTACTAATGTTGGAAAATAAAATATTATAGAATTCACATTTCCTGCTTATGAATCTAATTTTATTTAAATACTACTTACAGTGGTCATTAAAACACACTTCAGTGTTGCTGCCTTCGACCAGCGAGATATGAGGGTGGTTTTTTTTTTTAACCAGTTTTACATTTACACATATCTGTTTTTCTGTTACTTTTCCCACATGACAATTACCTTTCATTACAAATTTATAAAATCATTTACATTTTAGCAGTTTAAATGTTTCTGCTGACATTTTGTAACTATTACCCTCTTCTAGAATGGCATATGTTCAGGCAGTTAATAAAAAATTAAATGGAATAGCACTAGACAAGGTGAAGCTTTGTATCAGAGTGTTCTGCACATTTCTGAAAATACCATCTTTGTGTTGCAAACTGTGAAGTGAGGTTAGGGCTATGCCAATATGTGTATTTGTCATAACTGTCACAGAGTCCATGAACTAGCCAATCATTCTGCTCTTAATTAGACAGTTACATTTTGCTTTTTAGAAAGCATCCTCGTGTAAAATGGTGTCTGAGATTCGAGAAAGGTGCTTGGAGCAAAAGGGCCAGAGAATACCGGCATCAAAACACTTTTTATCTGGACGAGGCAGAGGTTTTTTTTTTTTTTTTTAACTGCTGCCTGACTCCGAAATGAGGGATATAGATTGCACACCGTTAGGAATCCACTCTGATTTTAAACAGAGGAGTGTCGTCTCAGACTTCTTGAAGAAGGAGGCAACGAGGCTGCTTGGGTGTAGGATATTTATGTGTATGCTGTGTGAGGAGCATAAATAAATTAGAATGGCCATTTCAAAACAAAACACAAAAAACACCACGGGGGTGTGGGGAGTGGCAGGGGAAAGGTGTGCTGTTAGCTCACTTGGAGATTGTGAAGTGTCTGAGGGCTCTGCATGGGTCGTGTGTGCTGGAACCGAGGCTGGAAGGGCTTGTCTGCATCAAACCATGGCTCTCATCAAGCACACTTCCTCAGGCTCATAAATCTGATCTGACTTTGTGGAGATACTTACAGTATGTTCCTCTAAGTGCAGTTTTTCTGGCCAGACATAGGGTGAAGAAAGGAAAAAAAAATACAAGAAGAATCGTGCCTGTCTGCTGTATTTCAGTTTCCTCTTTTCCTCATTCCTCTATGTCAATAGGCACATGGGCTTGCTTTAAAAAAAAACCAAAACAAAGCCCAAAACTGCAGTTCTTCATTTGTGATTGAACACGTTGTTTACAGCTCATCACAATTCTGTGTTTGAACACCGAGTTCACGAAGATCTTTATTACAAACAAACGTTGATTTACACTGCTAGGAGGCAGGGTTTGTCTAATAAGTGCTAGGTGTCCAACAGGGATTATTAGTATTTGCCACTAAGTTCACCTCGTGATACGGCTGAGATAAATTCCTTGGCTCCTTTATTTAAGCAAAGCTGTGCTTTATCGAATTCTGAGTAACAGAGAAATTCCATTTCCTCCCTGTTGATGGCCACTCTGCTTTGTTTCCCAGGACGAGTGCTTTGGCGGTGGATGAAACGTTTCTGATAGACTGAGATTCCCTTTTTTGCCTCCTGCTCAGGGCAGGTTATTTGCTATGGGATACCTTGAAATAAGCTGTTGACAGTCATCAAAATCTGAGCAGTTGAGAGGCAGATGCAAAACAAAGTGGTTTTGGTGAGGTCCCAAAGGTGTAGACCAAGTGTGGGGGGTTTTTCAGCTCCTCTTCTGCTGAGGGGAGATGCTGCGATTCGGGGCCAAACTTTTAAGGAGAGGATGAAACAGCAAACGGTTTGGGGGAACTAGCGTGGTTTGTCCTGTGTTGAATCTTTATTCAATAGGCATATCACAGAAGTTTTAACAGTCATAGCAGATTAACCTTGCCTGTGCATTTGGAGGCTAGTCGTCTGATGAATTTACATGCAGCTGGATGAAAATGCTATTTGGAGAGAGATTGAGAGTTTATTTGATTAAATCCCTTTCTCCAATACCTTGACCTCTTTCTTGTGAAATAATCAGAACTGTTTAGCAAGAATATTCTGGCATTAATAATGAATTGCTTTGGAGCAGGTTTTTCCTGCTCTGTAACACACCCATTGGCGCCTGTGCTTTTGGGGGGCCACGGGGATGCTGCCGCCTGCTCTGCGAGGAGGAAACACCGCTCAGAAAGCACTAAACAAACCCAGATTAGGTTTTTCTTCTGAAATTTACAGCCTGATGGCAATTTCCAAAGCAATGTATCGTTTAGGGAGCGAGTTCTCCTGGCACGTCTACCAGTAACTGTTGTTTCTTGTGACCTGCTGATGAAAACAGAGATGGAAACGCAGGAGCTCTGTGCCTGTTGGAGTGGGTCACAGGTCTGTGGGTGCAAAAGGCAGTTTCAGCTGTGCCAGCCACAGTGAGCACCGTGCGAGCGGCACTGCCAGGCGCCTGTTTGGTTGGGTTTAATTCTTGTGTTGACTCCGTCTCCGCACTTGATCCTGCGCCGTGTTTGAAGCAGTTGCAATGTGCCTTCTGCCCAAACTTCGCTCCAAGTGTGCAAGGATTTGAATGCTAATCAGCTTTGTATTTGTTGTTTTGAAAAGAGCATTTGTCAGTCATGATCACAGAGTGTATTTGAAGCCAAATTGATGACTTTATAGTATTACTTGACTTTAAGGTAATGAGATCACATGTGAGTCTTAAAAGGTACGGTGCTGTTGCCTACGTACGTTTGTGCTGGAGATACTTGAGCTGCACGTAAGTTGGTGTAATAGCTCTATAAGATACCTTACTGCATTGTCAACTGTGATAAGGCTACGGTATCTTGTCTCCCAACTAAATTAAGCTTCATTATAATTTGTTTCTTAATAACATGCACTTCACTGTAATATGTAAAATGCTTGGCTTTCATGAGCAACTCTATGGAAAAAGCTGTACAGCATCTCATTTGCATTTAGCAATTATATTATATTACAATATATTAAGCTGCAGAAAACCTAATCTAACATCATAATTTAAAATCCTAATTTACAGTACTTTACGAAGAGCATACAAGGCAGGTTACAATAACACATTGCCTTCCCATATCAGCCAGTAAAATTATTTACCCACCTATTATTTAGTTTTCCAAAATGTTCTGGGTAAATTGTATTCATAAAATTGAGGGACTCCTTTCAGCAGAGCACCATTAGGATGTCCAAATATCCTAACTGACTACTTAGACAAATTTAGTGACCAGTCCTCCTTCTAATAACTATTTGGGTTGAATGTTTGCATTGAAAGGGGTGTGGCTTCAGAAAAAAAAAGGGAAGGTTGTTCAAGGAAGTCTACATTTATTCAGGTATTCTTTGGGGCTAAAATCAAACCAAAGGAGGAAGGATCCATTTTTTTAAAGACTTTATATGGGTTGTGACAGAGCATTTGATGGATCATTTAATATGAGACACGTGACGCAGAGTGTCAACAACTGGCTCCTGTTGCAAGTCTTTGTTTGGAGCTCAGTTACACTCTCAGATAAACTTCAGAAAGCAGCAGATGAGAAGCCAGATCCCGACGTCTCTAGTCACTTGAATATTTTGAATGAGATTTTGTCAAGTATATTTTACTGTTTAAATCTAGCACTCAGAATTAAAAGTATTAAAAGGAACATGGACTACTTAGCAGCTGATTTACCAGTTAATGGTTTAGTTCTAGTACGGTATCTGGCTTAAATTTACGACTCCAGTTAGCAATATTTTATCTGGGTATATATTAAACAGTGCTCCTGAATTTGGACTACAGAAGCAAGCAAGATTCTCTTCTCAAGTGTACGTAATCTAAACCTTTTCTGTTATAAGGAGTACAAGACACCGATGCTCAGCCCTGTCACGGCTGTTCAGCCTTCATCGCCACTCTGAAGTACCCAAGGATGTGTGTGAGCTCCTGGGCGTTATGAGCTTGGAGGGTGCTCCCAACCCTGAAGAGAAGTTGGTCAACACTTGACCTCCTCAGAATGTCCGTGCAGGGATTTGATGACATCTGGGGACATGCCAATTGTTCTTGCTGCCACACTCAGAGCCTAGTAGAAGATCATGTCTTGGCTGTCCAGTAGTCACCCACAACAGGGGGGGATTGCAGGGACTGCCTGCCCACCAGGTTGCACTCCAGTTTTGCTCTGAAACCAAGCCCTAGTGAAAATAATAAATGACGATGGAGTGACAAAAAGGGAAGAGGGAGATGAACAAAAGCCCCTTCCTGCTCTTGTCTCTCCTCACCCGGCGCCTGCAACACAGGTTTTGGTGCTGATATGGCATGTCAAAGTATTGGGTGCAGAGAAAAAAATAGGAGAACTTTAGATCTAGGTGTTATTTTTAGTTTAAAAACACATTAACACAGTGATGGTTTGCACTGGTATGGGATCCATCTCTCTGGAGGAGGATATTCTCTGGGGATAAGCCAGACATTAGGAAAGCAAGGAGACCTCAGCTTTTAGATGCAACGTCTCTTAAGTAGCAGGAGTGGCTCTGCACTTGAAACAGTGTACTGTACCAGTGAATGATGCTGATGGTATCTGTTGTGCTTTACATAAACAAAAATACTTTGCATACTTTAATTAAACCGTGTGGTGAGTCATTTTGCACAGCGATATTAATGCGCCAGTCTCTGACATTAGTGTTCTTCCCTTGTTGGGAATATTAATGATGTCACTGTGCATTTGCGAGTATCTTGGCAGTTTATGTGATAATTGTGTAATTGTCAAAACTAGAAGTTGCCCTTGATAGCTTGGGGTGCAAAGGCTGCAAGATTTATTTTATATCTCTGTGAGGAGCATTTTATTTGACGTGTCTGTCGCCGTAATCGCAGTCTCACTGGGGCGTGCATATTGAAGTTGGGGAGACTGGAAGAGATTGCTGCTCTTTCTGATGAAACTGGTGGGCTCTTTCTTCCTACAAGCTGGATTTTAGATGATCCAGCTCAGTGCTAGAGAGTAAGAGGGAATAAACCTAGACAGAAAAGATCACCATCCCACAATGAAGCTTTACAAAGTCACGTTCATGTATTTCATTGTCATGCTTCCACTGCGTAAGTGGTAAAGGCTGTTAGCCTTTTCTTTTTTTTTTTTTTTTTTCTCTTTTCTCTTGCTGTTAGCCTTTTCTTTAGCCTCCTTTTCTGACCTAACCGCTCCAGTACGTTCTGGCCCTTCTCACCTCCCAGTGTGCCTGTGACAGACAATACTCCTCATCATCCTCTAATCCCTACTTGTGTACAGTACTCTCTGCCTCTTAAATCCTCTCAGTTTCCCCCACCCTTTTTTTTCCCCCAAAATATGGTATTTCTTTTTCTAGCTTTCCTACACACAGACTTCCCTTTCACACCTTTCACACAGAGCAGGTTGGTCGTGCCCGACTTTTCTTTACTCAAATATTGCTCTTCAAGGTTTCTTTGCCATGTCATCACACACCACTTTCACGTTAGACTCTTTGGCTGTGCCCTTACACTCATCCTCCATTGCACCCCAAAAACCCTGCCTTTCGATTCCTATGAACTCTTGGAGCTAGACCAAAGTTCAATTTTCTCTTCCAAAGGCTGAAACGGGGACAAAATCTGAGACTTTGCTAAATCCCAAGCCAGCTCCTTACCACCTGGCAAAAGAGAAATGAGATGCAGTTTTTCCACCTCTCGCTTCCAAGCTTCATCTTGCGCTGAATCCCAATTGCAATCTGCGGTTCGCTCTACATTCTTAGCAAAGGCAGCAAACAACATCATTTCCATAGAAAGCCTATGCTCTGTGATGTCCCAGAGAAATCTTCAGTGTAAATGGTGTGGGTGTGCAAGTTGCCACCTCTTTTTAAAGTAGTTAACGGATTCTGTGATTACAGGTTGCAAATCAACTCCACTGTTACACTTTGTCTTATATGCTGGTGATTTTCCTATATTGTGATGAAGAATAAACAACGGTTGGGGAAATAAATGTGTATGAAAAGAATAAATCTAGGAAACACATGCACAGCTAATATAGTGCACTAACCTTCCAATGCTGGTGAAAGCCTAGAGCAAAGCCAGGGTGGTTATCTGTCCAGCCTGGGATGTTTTCTGTGATAAAGTTAACTGAGGAAGTCAAGACACGAAAAGATGAGTTACAGCATTGTCTGGCAAAAAAATATATATAATGAAAGTTTGCCCTGGCATCCAAAAATGTTCCAGTTCAGGTTTCTTTTCTGGGTCTTATGCCTGTATTTTGGAGCACTGTTCCCTGAAATTGAAGGTGCCCTTTGTTTCCGTACGTGATTGTGATCCCTGGAGCTGACTTTTACAGTATATAGACTTCCATAGACTTCAGTAGGTTGACTTCCAGTCGTAGCAAAGCCCTAGGTGAAAAGTCCTTGAACTTTCTGTTCATTGTCTGTCGTCTTCTTTATTACGTTTAAATTGATTGACTCTGTAATGCCATTATAAGTATAATATTTCCCAAGTTATTTAGCTGTGCTCTATTTTTTGCAGCGGATTTTTGTAATATATTGAATACTCAGCCCTGACAGACCTCCTTCTGTACCAAACTTTGTTATGTCTGAGAGATTTCAGGTCACGGGTGCAAAGTTCTCCCTGAAAAACACCTTTGTTATGGGAAAGCCATTGCGTGGATGTACTTATATTGTGTTACAAGTCAGTGGGGGGAAAAAAAAAGGAAGTGGAATATGAGTAATGTGTTTTCTTGAGCTGAAGGGTAACTATCGTGTCTGATTTTTTAATCGTTGTAGAGGCAATGCAAATGCAATCAAAAGACCTCTTAGAGTGGTCTACTCTAGGAGGTTCTGCTCTGGCAGGGGGGTTGGACTGGTTGATCTTTCAAGGTCCCTTCCAGCCCTTGAGATTCTGTGAGTGGAAATACCATTGTGGAAATAGCGACCTCAGAATACTTTTGTTTGCTTCTAGGGCTCAGGTAACTCCACTTTGGGAAACAACTCTCAGCTATAGGCTGGAGTTACACAAATTACAAGAAGAAAGTTTTCCCTCTGTCTCCCAGGCACCAGCACACAGCCCTGCAGGCACCCTGGGGCCACACAGGTAGGGCTGGGAGTCCTGGCTTGTCATGGGCTTTGCCTTCCTGCCTGAAAGAGACTTATCTGCCTGTCCTTTCCTACACAAACACACCAAATGTAACGCTTGGCTAACATCCTCCTTTGGTCAAAATAGAAGCCGTATGATTAAGTGCATCCAAGTGCACACAGTGATGTATAGAACAATCACAGGCATGTTGTGTCTTTCCTCTATCCGTGCAGGTATCTGTCCTTGCCTTTCTCTGCAGCAAGAGAGACAGTTGATGTGAATGGGGAAAAAAAAAAAAGACATTTCATTATGTTTTAAAAAGTGATTTAAGTATTTTAGTTACGTTCTGTAAATTCAGCTCTTGGATCCCCAAACTTTCAGCACAGAATCATAGTCATTGTGCCTTTGTGGGTGAGATGAGCTCCAGGGCACGGAGCGGGGACAGGGGGCTGCTGAGTGCCCTGGTGTGCACAGAGAGATCACCAATGCCTTCAAAGAGCAAAAGCAGTGCACTTTGATCTCAGCAGGACAATGTAAGGAAAAGTTGTTCTTTTTCTGGCATACATTTGTTTCCATGTGAATTTGTGTGTTTGTAGGAATCTCCCCAATGTAAACACACACTTTTTGGCTGTAAGATAAAGCTGATCATCAAATGTTACGTGACATTTTTGTAGTGGTCGTGCAGATACTAACCTTTATATCCTGACTGGGTGCAAACGTGTCCAAGTGCCACCATAAGCAATCCCAAGATGCGCTGAGGGTTTCCTTAGAGCCGAGCACTTTCAGCCAACCTGTGTTGGCTGCAGTTTGGCTTGGTCTAAATCATATGGGGTCAATAATGTCCGGTGGAGAAGGCCCAGATGAGGAAGGCAGGCTGCAAGCAGCTCGGCAGCGCTGCTGAGAAGGCGTCATTGGTGCCTGTGTTCGCAAGAGCGAGCGCATCAGCCCATCTCATCACTAGGCAGAGCGGGCGAGATAATGCCGATAGTCTCGAGTGTCTTGGTTATGTGTGATGTGCTTTTAACACCTCACGGAGTTTGGAGACGGAAAGGACCACGAGGGAAGAGAAAGATATGTACATATATATGTGTGCAGAGTGTCTCTTACCCTTTATTATGCAGGTATTTTCAGGAGTTTTAAATGCCATCTTTGGAGCAGAAGATTCAGATAGCACACGGAAGGAAGGGAGAGAAACTGGAAGGACCTTCTTTTCAAGCTCACTTGAAAGAGCCACAGTATAGGTAAATTAATTGCCACAGCATTGCTGTCTGCCATGGATGAGATGGTATCTCACTCTGGTTGAGGGCCTAGAAGCCTCTGCGGATGGTGCACATGAGGCATGAATGATGAAGGGTATCTGTAACAGCTTTTTCTCCTTTGGAAGACAGAAGTGCCACCGTTCCATCCTCCTGCTTTTGCTCACGCAGCTCTGTGTTAATTGCAATACAATTCAGAAAATGCAAAAGTACTGTTTGAGCAAAGCCCTTTTCCCTCCTCGGGGGCATCTTCCCCTCTGAAAGTACACTTGACTGCTGGTTTCATTCGTCATAAATCAGGATGAATTTTAATAGGGTTTGAGCAACGAAAGCACCTGGTTGTGGGCATCACCTTGGCTGGGAGCAGGCTTACAAAGACACACGAGAGGAGAAGCCGCCTGGCTCTGAAGTTAACAGCCTTCCACCGCGGCGTTTAAATTGAGATGTTTTTACCCTGTGTTTTCTTTCCCATATTTTATTTTATTCTTCTCTCATGGTTTCCTCATCCATGCAGCGATCAGCCCTGATATACGATAGGGATTTTCACTTGAAGGACTGTGCATCTTTAAAATGTCTTCCCTTTATTCTTCCTAGTTCTTACACATGTAATTTCCCCTTTAATTTGACATCATTTAACGGCACATTACACGTCAATGATGTGATCTGTGAATATTTACAATGTTCGTGTCATTTTTATTTTCTAATCCAATTTAAGTAGCTCTGCTTTTTATGACATCATGAATTCTTCAGTCTTTTTTAGTCTTTTTGGAACTAATTATTCTATTAGTTCCTTTGAACTAGCTCCGTGTTGTCAGTCATTTTCTTCCCGTTTGATCATCAGACCTTTGCTGCCCTCCTTTGCATCTGCTGCCGGAGCTGGAGGAGGATGTGACCACTGCTAATAGCTGCACCAGGCACCTCACCCCTGCCCCCAACGTGTTCTTACTACTGAAACAAAATTATAAAGTCACTTAAATATATTCAGCTGCGCAACTTTCTTCCGATTCAAACTTTCACGTCTTTACAGAAAATGTCTTTCTGTTCTGTTGTACTATGCGTGGTCTCCAGGCTGTGGAGGACTTGCTTCCTAGCTATTTGGCTTTTTGCTTCTTCATCTACCAAGAGATGTAACAAAAACCCACTGATTTCAAGTGCAAAGTGGGGAAGAAAAGACGAAATGAATTTAACTGGCTACCATATGGTCCAGCTCACATACTATGACTCATGGTTATATGCTTATTTTTAATATCTGGGTTTGGTAAATTGACAGCTAATAAGCCTAACTCGTTAAGCAGTTCCAGCATCCCTCAGACTTTCCAAACCCACTCTCCTGTCAGGATCCAAAGGAAGCTAGCACATGCAGTCCGCTCAGACAACATCCCAGGTCTGCCCGCAAGGCCAGCTTCTCCCAGCTCCCTTGTTTACTGGGAATGTTTAACATCTCCTCTGTAATGCTAAAGAGCTCTGTTGTCTGTTGCTGCCCTCTGTAGTGATAGAGTAGAGACCACAAGATTTCTCTTGAGCGGCAATAATTCTGTTCATTAGCAGTTGCAAATGCGTTATGAAATCTGCTGTTGCTGCAAGCTGGGGGTTTTCCTGGTTTTTGCTTCTTTCGCTGCCTTTTGTTTAGGATTACCCCATCGTCACAAAATTATCAGGCTGATGGGTCTTCGTGGCTTGTAAAAATTTGTATTTCTTTCCCGTTAGCGTTTAGAATATGTCAGAGTAACATTTTTAGCGTTCTGACCTGCTTTTCAGTACAGCACCTTAAACCTCATCAAAACCCAGATCAACACAGGCCACGGAAAAGGAGAGAGGCTGTTCCCCGAGATTTCACAAGGTAACAATCGTTCTTCTAAGAGAAAAGGACAGATCCACAGGAAACCCCACACGCTGCTCCTTGTCTCGTTCCTTTGAAACTTTAGCTGGATAAATCAACTATTTTTTTTTCTTCTTCTTCTCCTTACAGTCAGATGTAAAATGCACACTGCTCGGGGAATAGAAAGCAAATATTGACACATGTCTGTTGCCTGGCCTCTTACATTGTTAAACAGATTTCTTCTCAGGACAATGCTCGCTGGTTTATGGTAGCAGTAAGTGTGGTATAAACTGTAATAGCCGAGAAAATAATGCTACCAGGTAGTGCAATTACCCTGCCTATTGCCATAAGTTGTTCTGTTCTTCTCTTGGTAAAAGAATTAAAGTCATTAATCTATGATCACTTAAGAGTTGATAAAACTTTGAGTAAAATTAGGCCGTGTACAATAAACAGCAACCCTCGCATTGTAGATGGTGGGAATAGAAGCCTCTCACACCATTGTTTTAGAGAGGTTCTCAAACAGTGGTGGTTGTGGACTCAGTTCCAATTTCTGCATAACGGCAAATAACTCAATTTGCAAAAGGCAATCTCTAAAGTTGGCCCTGGCCATCTTACAGATAATACAGCATGCTTAACTCTAGGGAATGGTGTGGTTTTGAAGTCCGAAGTGTGTGGGTTGTGACATTTGGAGCACGGATGCTTCACTGTAGATCGTGTTCAGTGGCACAGAGTGTTTTCATCCGGAGCTCAGAGTGGCTGCACTGTTCAGAGGGGATCACATGTTTGTGCTGGTCATGTACTGATGATGTTTCTGCGTCTCTGATGCCCACGTGCATTTAAGAGAGTTCTCCAATGGCTGGTGCAGCTGAAGTGGTGTGATGTTCATCATAGTTCTCCATCCAGCACAGTGGGACATTCAGACTGACATCACTGAACAGAGGTAAAAAAAAATGACCTTAAAAGTTAAGCAAGAATAGAGGAAAACTAACCTAGAAACTCTACAACAACTAGGGTTTATGTGGTTTTATTTCCACATGTCATGGTTTAGCAAGGAGTCGCTTTTGCTTGGTAACAGGGGGAGCGGGTTGCAGTGAAGACCCGGTAAAAGTTTTTCAGACTCTCCCCTGGCTCCTGGGTTCAGACCCACCCCCTGGCCTGGCTGGGCCAATCTGGCGCCTCTGCCATCACTATTTAGGGACGGGAATTTGAGGTGCGAGGCAGGAGGTGTAAGAGTGGTACAAGATGGAGGCGACCATGCGGACCCCACAGTCGGAGAAGGAGGAAGGATGGAGCATCAGACCAGAGACCCCTCTGCAAGCCGTGGTGAGAGTGCAGCCGGTACCCCTGCAACCTATGGATCAGCAGCAGCAACTTCATGTGAGTGTGCCCGGACGGGCCAGAGACTGTGTGGGGGAGGCGGTCATGGCACAGGACATGCTGGAGAGCCTGTGCGCCGCAGAGCAGCCCCACACGAGAGGCAGAGAGGAGCAGCAACTTTTGGGACAAATGAGCATCGGTACAGCCCGTGCAGGGCTTTGGGACAAATGTGCGTCGGTGCAGCCCGTGCAGGGCTGCCATGTGTGTGTGGTACCTCACGGACTTGCAAGGAGGACTGGTGCGGAACCCACTTGCCCTGAGGTGAGACAAACGGCAGAAGCCACCAGGAACGGACTGACTGAAACCCCCACTCCCTGCCCCCCTGGGCCGTTCAGGGGGGACGGAGGTATAAAACACCGGGATCAGGGCTCTGAGCCCGGGAAGAGGAGAGGGGTGGGGAGCAGGTGGTCTTAAAGGGCTGGTCGGACTCTTCATCTCTGTACCATTCTGTGTTGTTTTGTTTTGGTTCTGGTTTTTGGGGTTTTATGTTTTAGTTGGTATTAAATTATTTTCTTTTTTCTTCCCCAAGCCGAGTAGCCTGGTCTGTTTTGTCCTGCACCTTAAGCGGCAATTAAGCCCTCCCTGCCCTTTAGCAATCCTTAAGTCTTCGGTACTTGAGGCTAATCGTGGTCTTTTGTTCCCTGATGGGCCTAAACCACAACACTACAGTCCTCAGTTTTCTGCAAGGTTACTTTTGTGCCCAGTTCTTTTAAATTTCCTCTGCACTTCCATCCTCCTCCTCCAGCGCCCTCTCATTCCTCTGTTCTGATGCCACTCCTTCCCTCCCAATCTTTTATCTTCTCTTCCTTCTTTGCTCACACAGATACTTTTCCTTATATACTATCAGTGTCAACAATTGTGGTTTTGTTGGCTTTTTATCCCCTCAAACTTCAGCTCCTAGAGAAAACGAATAGCTTTTGCTGCTTCTAAGTGTTCAATGTTTTGCATTTCTTTTTCCTGGTTCTGACTAATTTTTTCCCCCAGACTTTCCTAGAGGCTTATAAAGTGGTAAAATAGCAGTGTTACTGGTACTGCTAACAGAAAGAAAAGCCACCTGCACTGCTTATGGTGGCCCAATGTGTATTTAGATGTAGATGCTGTCCATTCTGCTTCCTTGTCCTCAGAGACAAAAGGAAAGAATAAGAGAACAAAAGAAACTAAGAAAGAGGGGAAGCTCGTATTCTTTTTCTTTCTTTCTTTCTGTCTCTCTGAAGGTACCAGCCAGGAGCTTCTGTTTCTCCTGGGAAAACAGTGATTCTTGTGATCCGCAGATCTTTGCCAACAGGCAAGGGAGAGATGTGTCCCTTCTTAGTGCAGTGTGATGGTCTGTCTTAGCTGCAGCTCTCCCGTGATGGGGATCTACTTCTCTTTCCTTCCCTGCCCTCTTGCTTGAGGAGCTCACATTTGTCAAGCATTGAGAAGGCGAAGGAAGAGTGAAGGTTTTGTAGGATTTGCCCACAGAGGCAGTGTCTCTAGCCAAACAAGACATTTTATAACGCACATGCAGAATGAAGGCAGGTGGCGTTAGCAGCAACCTCCTTCACCCAGAGCTGAAGTTGTTTTTGCAGAGGAGGATATAAGCGTCTTCTCAGAGGCTGTCATGATTTCAACAATTGGAGATGAATCTTGTGCCAGTGCTTCAGGCTCTACAGGATAGGAGCAGATTTCAAAGACTCCAGACCAAGTGCATCTTGACTTGCTTGTAGAGCAATCCTGGGATCCCTGCTGGTTGGCAGTGCATCCAAACCATTGTGATCCGAAACAGGGACAGGAGCTCCCAGACAGTGGCTGGACACCCAAAAGCAGGACATGGTAGCTCCAGAGCAACATTTCCATTCACTGCTTGTTACAAGCTGCTTGAGGGTTTTGGTTTTTTGTTGGTTTTTTTTTTGTCTTGGATTTAAAAGTCTAAAACAACTACATAAAGAGTTCTTGGCAAAGAGATAGGATGATGAGCTATTTCCAGAAGTTCTCTTTCCAATTCCCAATTGAGCTTCCTCTTATTTTTTGTTTGTACTACACCAGCAGCAGCTATAATAACTAAACGTGGCCAGGATGTCCCTGTGGTTGACAAACAGAATGTGTGTCCCCAAAAGCTAGCAATGGAGCAAGAGACAAAATTGCCATCAAAGCAGTGTTCACCCTGGACTAAAATCCCGGAACAGCAGAATCTTAAGGGTTGGAAGGGTCCTCCAATCTGGCACATCCAACACTGCTCTCTTGTAGAAGCAGGGAGAGAACGTACCTCTAAATACTAAACAGCAAGATATCAAAGGGGTTGATCTGGACAATTATCCTCAGTCTTAAATACTAATTTAAAGATATAAAATTGAAAATCTACCAGTATGTGGAAGCTAATGATGTTTTGAGGAATAGAGAACATTCGACAATTAAAAAAAAACCCCAGTAACAACCAGAAAATAATGGCAAACAAATATTTTCCATATTAAACACGTAAAACTGATAAAGAAATTGTTGAGGTTATAGCATAGCTAGGTGTTAAATTTATATGCTAATAATCACATATTTGTTAGAAAGAATAGTTCAGTCCGATCACGTAGAGTGAAAAGCAGAAAAATGCATTGTGGAAAGGATTTTCTTTAATCCTGCTTGCCTAGCTTATATGTATGTGTGTGTTTTTGCTCTCCTGGAAAGATCTCTAGGGAAAAGTGATACCCCCCACCAAGAGAGTAGCTTCCTTTTCTTTTCAGGAGGTATCTTTTGAAATATTTCCTGTGCTCAGAAGTTTAAAAGAGAGCCACCAGATCCTATTGAATTTGTTAATAAATATGGAGAACAGGGTGGACTTTTGTTTTCCTCCACCAAATAGTCTGCAGTGGGAGGAGGGAAAAGGAACAACAAAAACCCCAACACAAGACAATGTTTGTAAACCGAGTCACAATGTCAAAACCTTTATTGATGACATATTGCAAAAATAACCTCGTGTGTTACTCTTTCATGTGCAAATGTGAAAAAAAAACACCCCACATATTCTTCTTCTAAACAGAGGGTATTTAGTTTGTAATCATTTAGGAGCAATGAAGTGGAACTCCATTAGGTCCATGGCCGTTTCGATGCAGCCGTGCTGATGCTCAGTGTAGACAGTGCTCAGCTTAGAGACAGGTTAAATGGAAAAAGAAATGACTGCAACTATCTTATAAAAAAAAGTCTATTTGGTGTCATTAAGGCAGCGCTTGCATTCATAGTAATAACTGTAATGGCTGTAGGTAAAGCAAGCTGCTTGGTTAAGTCTCTTGGTAAAATTTCCACGTGTTTACACTGGTTTTTTGCTGTTGGAAAAGTATCAACTGACCTGGTGAACTCAGGTGTTGCAAATGGGACGAGCTATGAAAAGTTAGTGTGGAACAGGGAATTTAAAATTCAGGCAGTTGCTTGTTTTATTTCCTGCGTTGTTTTGGTGAAGACGGGATGCCACGAGACCTACAGACAACAAGATCGGCTGATTCCTCTTAAGGGACAGCTCCCACACATAGAATCACACACACACAAATCCAGCCCAAGCATAGAAGTGATCCCAATTTTCAAATTTCTCATACATTACAAATAATCTCTCGTGTTACAGATCCCATCCTCAGCTGTACTGAAACACAATTGTATTATCTGGACATTGATTGTTTTCCTAGGAGAACGGCAATCCAGGTTTTTCTTTTTATGTATGTGTGCACCTGTGTCTATATTTTGCTATTTATTGATTGAGCCTGCTGCTAAAATAACTATGTTTTTATTGCCCTGAAGTTATGTTAATTAATCAGGGGAATGTGAAAATAACCCACTGCTTGAGTGGCCAGAAGAATGATATCCTGGCTAGCCTTGTTGTATGGCACCATGCCCGTGGTCTTACCTGTGGTCCAGTGGCTCTGCAGGTCCTGGCTGATGGGGAAGGGATGTGCCCCCCAAGCAACTCCCAGCAGTGGGTAACGTCATCACCCAAGTGGCTGCCAGCGCTCTCTGGGCAGCCTAGGTCAGGACTCCCTCACCTCAACATCAAAGGAGTTTGTCCTTTTGTGCCAGTGGAACTTCCATGTTCCAGCTTGTGCCCATTCCCTCTTGTCCTGGCACTGGCCACCGAAGAACAAACGCTGGCTCCATCCTCCTGACACCTCACCCTTTAGGGGTTTATCAGCATTGATGTAGTCCCCCCTCAAGCTTCTCTTCTCCAAGCTGCACAGCCCCCGGTCCTGCAGCCTTTCCTCCTCACACACGTGTTCCATCCCTTCAGCATCTTGGTGTCCCTGCACTGGCCCCTCTCCAGCAGTTCCCTGTCTCTCTTGAACTGAGGAGCCCAAAGCTGGACGCTGGACTTCAGATGAGGAGATGAGACTCACCAGGGCAGAGTAGAGGGGAAGAATAACCTCCCTTGACCCGCTGCCCACACTCTTCTTGATGCCCTCAGCATGACACTGGTTTCTTGCCCACAAGGGCACATTGCTGGCTCGTATTTAGTTGCTGCCCACCAGCACTCCCAGGTCCCTCTCTTGGAGCTGCTCTCCATCAGGTCACCCCCAGCCCGTCCTGGTGTATGGGATCATTCTTCCCCAGATGCAGGACTCTGCTCTTGCCCTTGTTATACCTCATGAGGCTAATTATTTCTACTAGAGAAGATTTACTGCTTTCCTCCTTAATGAAATAGAGCCCTTTCCAGACAATCTGCCTAGGGTTATAAAATAGTACTGAAAGTTTCAAGGATGTTTCGTTGCAGTTTTCCTTGGCTGCAAAATGCATCAAATAAACAGTTTCCAAACACTCCCAGCTCAGGAAATGCTTGAATCTCAGAAAAACATATAATTGAGTGTACCTGTGGTACAGGGCTCGGTCTAATCAGTCAGCTGTGTAGGTGGGTAGTGTCAAGTGCCATTCATCTGCTTCCCCTGAGGTCTGTGGAAACAAGGAGGAGGGGTAGTGATAAGACAAAGATACATAACCACGTTGACCACTGAAGTACATGGTTAACAACTTAATTATCTGAGTTCAGCTATCAGTCAGAAACAAACGGGTACAATTTAGACATACTTTATAATTTGCTATAAAGATGGCATGTGATGATAAGGACAGTGTTGCTCGAATTAGAATCTGCATTAAGTGTGTTTAATTTAATTTTTCTAATTATATTTCTAATAGCTTAAATATGTGCACTGATAAAATGGTTAGCCACCTGCATTTAAATGCCACCTGATGCGTTTATTTTGGAACAGTAGAAGATTGATATAATTTGAGCTCGAGCTCCTCTGAAAATTCCTTTATTAATGGGTGTTAAATTGTTCTCGGTGGCTACGCTGCACGTGAAGTTTCAGAGCTGCTGTCGCTGTGGGAATTGCTGTGAGACGCTTTAAGTCGAGAAACGTTTACTCTGCTTTCTGAACTGTGGGTTAGGGGTGTGTGTCATTGGACCCTAAAAGTTGCATTGGGCATGTCAGAGGTCTCCAGCGTTCATGAATTTGTGGGATTTTTAGTTAAAATCGCGTGAGCTGAAATGTTTTGCACGGTGTGTGTGGACTGAGGGTGTTTCTGTGTAAAGCATCCCCACATGATACTTGTTTATCAAATTTAACAGCCACAGTCACAACTTGGCAGCACGTTGCAGCCTCAGTGACAGGTGTCTGTTTTCAAGTGTTTGAGGTTAAATAAGGAATTCCTCTTCATAGCCAAAATCACGTGCTTTTGCCTAAATCTCTCGATCAAAGTGAGCATTATGAAAGTGGTTAGAAAAACATGGGAGGAGGGGGAAAAAAACCCCTTCCTTTCGTAACAGTTAATGAAAATTGACTTTTAAAAACCTCGTGTAGCTGATCCTGAGAGGGGGGATGTCTCCAGGCCAGTTGGAAACGTATAATAAATGACAAATGAAATAATGATTCAGAAAAAGCTATTTAAAAGGAAGAAAAATCAAAATAGCTTTATCCCGTGAATTGTACTCTGTGGGTATTGTTCACGGGGCTACAAGAGAAACAGAAATCCATACAATCAATGGTTATTAATTGTTTATTTGTACTCTGAGCTCCGTTTCTTTCCCCTGTTCGACCACCGAAGGATGAGGTTGTGCTGTTGATTGCGACTCCGAGAGAAGCGAGGGGCGCGGGTGCCTTGCTGCTGAGACAAATTAAACACAGCATTGGTGTGAATGTACAGCTGAAGTTGTATGAAGCAAGCTCAGATTAGGGAAAAAAAAAAAACACCAGCAACCCACCCTCCTCTTTAACAAACATCCTAAAGGACAGCAGCAAAATGCAGCTGTGTGTGTGTGTGTCCTGGCAGCCCCCTGGCAACCCCCCAGTGCCCCGTGCCCATAGAAGGTGGGCATCTGGTGATGAGAGCGTTAGCTGCAGGCAGAGCTTGAGGATGAGGGGTTGGGCTCATGTGATGAGGGGCTGGGCCACGTGTCCCTGTGTCCCTGCTCTTTCTTTAAAATTAAACATTTATTTGCTACTTTTCTTACAGAACTTCACCCTCCGCCGTGACATTTTCCCCTTCTGTCTGTTGCCTTAGGGCACGGCTGACTTGGCGTGGGAGCTGCCTGCTCCTTTGATTCTGTCGTGTGTCCTCGCTCCTCACTTTTATCTGCTCATCAAGCGTGTTTTATATGGTGTGAGATGTAAAATGAAAAAAAAAAAAACCAAACCAAAAACAACCCACACAACAAAACCACCCGGAAACCAAGTTATTTTGATTCAGGAGCCGGTGTTGGAAAAAAAAAGTCAAAGTGTGCAAATCTCTTCTTAAGCACTTTAAACAAAAGGAACACTGATTTTTCAAAACAAAACACGATGAAACTGCGGGCTCCCTCTAAGCCCCTTGAAGTCCATGGGATTCCTTTTATTGACTTGGCTGAGCGCTGGATAAGGCAGCAGAAGGGAATGCCACATGCACAAAAGGACCCCGACCACTTGGCATATGACTGTTTTCAATTCTGAGGGCCCCTCGATCGAGTATGGATTCCCTTAACATTTACCTTGACGGGAGAAATATTTTCAGTTGCTTGCACTGGGAGCGTGTTAATCTTTAAATGTTTATATTTTGAGTTGTGGGCACATGCAGGAGCTGCTGGGGAAGTTGGGCTGTGAACCTGGGATGGAGTGGTACGGCTGTGGTGGTGGCTCACCTGAGGTCAGCCCTGCTGTGGGCAGGATTCTGTCACAGGGTGCACGATTGCCTCTGCCAGCCCTAAACTCTGCTTACTCTGCAGTAATTTCCTCCTTTGCCCACGGCCACCACGCTGAGGGTTTTTTTTTTCCTGGTTTTCCCTTCTGTTGTTGTGTTTTCTTTTCAAATCAAACCTGTAGCTGGTTAAAATTGATAAACACACTGCCGGAAACTAAAGCTTTAGTCCCTGAGCCCTTGGCCGATCATACCTAACGTTGAAGCTCTGCTGTAAGAGATCATTTAGAAGCAGATCTTTTGACTGTGATGTCAGGATGTAATCGGACATTATCATGCCCACACCTGGGTTTCCAGGGCTGAGTGCGACACCAGCCCAGGGTTGAAGCATTAGGAGAAGGTTTAGATCAGCTGGCAGAGAAGGATGATAAACCCGTAACGAAACTTTATTGTCTTTCTTGATAAATTATAATGAAATGAATTAGTCTCCATAGCAAAGCAGAAGTTTTTATGGCTGTAAACGTATATCTGAAATGAACTATGCATTTGCTGAGCCTGGTTTAAGGCAGGTGCTTTCTCACACTGAGGATTTCGCCTCCAGCCCTGTTATTGTTCGCTCCCGCTCTCTGCTTTTTTTTTTGGCAGTAACACGCTTTATTTGAAAGACTTTATTATTTGACGCTTTATGCCTATGTAATATGGCCAACAGCGTCTGTCCTAAACCCTTTCTACCAGAGAAGCTTTGAACCATTGCCAAAATAACTGGTTTTCATCTCTAGGTGCTATTAGCCAGGTATTTACAAGGGGTTTAAATATCAGAGGGGAGCTGTGGTGTGGCAAAGGCTGCTGAGAGCAGCTTCACCCCCAAGGGATGTGTTCCCACCAAGGGTACTGGTGCTAGCGGAAAGCATCAGGTGTTTGTGGGGTGTTCCCATGGCTCTGCTGCCCCTAAATCCTTTACAACATGATATTTCTTTGCGTGGTGCCTTTGTTTGTGGAATGATCCCCGTCCTGCGCTCCCATGACAAACGCTCTCACAATGCTTCGTTACAACAGACGGCTGAGAGACAAGGGAGAAGTGCAAGCACAAGAAAATGAAATCAGTATTTAATTACTTAAATATTCTACATCTAAAATAAAAAAAAAGCTTAAATAATTCAGTTTGATTTGGTCTAATTAGCCTGATTTCCTAGTATTTAGCCCTAATTATGTGATACATAAGCCCTAATTATGTGGTACGTATACAGTGTGCTCTCTAAAGTTAAAGATCAGAACGGATACTGACTTAAATGATAAAATATGTTAAATTATTAATTATAATTAATCTTACAAAATAGGCATAATTAGTTTAAGTACTTTAGATGTTCTACTTAATAGCATTACGCATTATATGCAAGGTTTGAACATTTTACAAACACCGTTGCGTGCGAAATGCACCGGTGAGCACTCGGAGGTGAGTAACTGGTCCCTTGTCCCGCTGCCACAGTACACTGGGCTCTCCCTGCTGGAAAAGGAGGGGGGAGGATGTGAACGCTTTTGATGCTCTACCCACTCCCACCTGGTGATGAGAGCTTGGAAATCCTGATTTCTTTTCCTCCTCAGTTTATGGGATGGTGTTGGGTTAGAAAAGCCTCAGAGTACACCAGCGTGTCCCTTCAGCATGCAGCATAGCAGGTCTTTGGGTGTTCTGAGAGAACCTCTTTTTGCTTTCACTGAGGTTATGCCCAGCTCTATAGCAGCAGGATGATGGCAGGAGGAGCGTGGCTTGTGATCATCTCAAAACTCTTATTTGCTGAAGCAATTCGTTGCTGAGGGGCTGCTCAGGGGAGCTTGAGCTCCGAGAACTTCACCTATCCATACATCACATGGCTCTTTTGGGAAACAGCAGAGCTGCACCACATTTGAGGCTGAAGGGCAAAGCCTTGGACACCCTAGAAGCAGAGCACATCTGCTCGAGGCCAGGGCAGCATGGGCAGCATTCATCAGCATTGTCCCGGGGAGCTCTGGGCTGCAGAAGTGGGAACGGTCCCTCAAACAAGGCTGGAAGAGACATAGTCTCTGCTTTTTATCTGGGGGAAAGAGCTTGTCGTTTACAACCACAGGAGCTGCTGTTAGTTGGAGTCAATCAGCACAGTGAAAAAAAAAGAAAAATGGTGAGATATTTATAGTTCTTCTGCTTCAAATGTGCTTTACAACCCGTTTCTCTAATATAATGTGGGCAAAATTGGGCTGAAATTACTGTGAAAACTGTGTCTCACTAGACATCTCTTTTTTTTTAACAGTCTTGTCTTCTGATTAGGTCAGAAGTTTGTGGGGTCAGCTTTTGCTGTGGCACTTCAGCACAGCCAGGCCATGGGGGGAAAACTCCATGATATGCATGAGTGCTTTAAAAAGGGGATTCCAAAACCACTTGAAAAAGGTGTGTGTGTGTGTGTGTGGAGGGGAAGGTATTCTCTTTTCCATTTCAATCCCGGCAGAAAGAAATTGAAGAATGTTTTCATCAACAGACATACACGTTATTAAAACCACCACCAATGATTCACAACACTTTTGCTGAGTTCAGGCTGTAACTGTGTATGTAATGATAGTGATGAATCCCCCCTTGGAAACGGTCACGTTATCAATATTGAAAACACTCTGCTTTTGTATTTTTTAATTGTCTACTGTAAAAAACTAGAAAACTAAAAAAAAAAAAAGCTTGGAAACATTACTCGAAGATATTTTTTTTTTTTTGCTAGGTTTTGACTACATTTATGGGAAACCCTCCAGGCACCCTAATCCACAGCAACTTACCTTCTCTTATGGCAAATCTGAGTCGTCGTTTTTGCTTTTTATCTTGTCATGAGTATCTGTTATCTGTATTCTGTCACAATGCAAAAACTGCCTCTGCTTTGTATTGGCATGTGTAGCAGATTGTGCATACCTACAGCTAAATAATCATCTGCACCAACATATCTTCGTCTCAGGTCAACAGGCAAAGCCAGACACACACACACACACACACACACACACAAGCCAGGCTCAGATGTACCATAAAACACGAAGGATTTTGTTTGCCATGCATTCCTGTTCCCTACACAACAGCAAACCACATTAACTTATGGTAGAGAAGACTTTGAAGTTAAGAAAGTAAATATAGTCATTTTGTATGCAGCCCCCTTGAAACATCTGAGCTACTTCTACTAATGCAATGCTGGAGGTGTTGGTAATGCTGGGAGTGTGAAAGGGGGTGTGGGGGTCCTCAGGAAGGGGTTTGGGCACTGAGACTGATGGGCCAGCAACCACCCTGGCACTGAGCAGAGCTTTGCGTGGGGCATGCTGAGGAGATGAGAGGGAAGAACTGCTTACAAATAATGTCTTTTGCAGCTCTGAGAACTCTAAACTTTGGACCTTTTGGATGTTGTACAAAACACAAATGGCTTTAATCTTCTTTATTGAAAGCTAGTAACAGTGCTGGGGCTTGGTGTGGAAATTACAGAATACTAGAGGGGGTGGGTTTGAACAACTCATGCTTCCAGTGCTATAAATGAAAATGTTTGTTCCACCTCCAGCTAAGTTTTGCAGATTGATGTTTGCATAGATTAAATAAACTGGAACGCATGTAGAAAATGCAGATTCGTTTCTGAGGATGAAATGAGTTTTGCTCTGCCTCAAGTTCATCGTGTCCTTCATGGGGAACCTCCTGTTCCCCCTGCTGTAATGCCCAGTGGGAGATGCTCTGTGGTCTATGGCGCAGTGGTGCCATGTGTGATGGTTTCTTCTCATTTCTGTAACTAACGAAGGAGCAATTTACAGATAAAGAACTGAAAACATAAAAACCTCAGAAAAATGCTTCAAACGTGTGACTAGATAATGAATCTTATTTTGAAGTTTGTGAAGACAAATTCAAGAGAGAGTTAAATGTCTCTGGGCTTCCTCTGTCATGAAAAAATCTTTAGGGCAATGGGGCTGACCCACGGTTTAAGTGCAGTGGGCTTTTAAAAAACCACTCTTTAATGACTATCTTAGTTCCAAATCCCTTCCAATATTTGCAGTGGAGAGAGATGAGTGTGTTTATAGAGAGATGAGTGCGTTCAGACTCGTGGGCTGGCTGTCCTCCCTTGGCTGATACAGGCAAAATGTTTTCCTTTCATTTTCTCTGGATATTTTTTATTGCTGTGTAAGTCTCTGCTTCTTTACAGTCATTACAATTTCTTTCTGAGTGTTGTTGATACCAGGAACTGAGACCCCATTGCTATACATCCTGCGTGAGCAGGGTGGAGGAGACCCGAGGAGGCTCATGGTGAGCTTTTCCCTTGTGTACAATGTTCTCGTTGGAAAACAGATGAGAAGGCAGTGAAATAAGGCGTGGTTTTCTGTAAAATGGCTCCTTTCTCCATAAAATACAGGTGACAGTAGACAGGGCAAGTTGGGAATGCAGTGACTGATGTCTTCTCCTGTCTAGAACCGTGTGGAAGAAGGAAGGGTGAAGCATTGCAAAATAGTGCAAGTCTGTGAGAGGCTGGGCTGGGGGATACTTTGAGCCAAAAAAGGTACAATTGTTTAGTGAAACTAGACTCTAACTTTGCTTACTGTTGGCTTGGGATTCCTGAGAACTGGATTCTCTGCCAACCTCGTCTGTGTGCTCTCTTTTTCTCCTCAGTCTTTGTCCACTCTTTCATGAAACAGTTTCTGCTGTAGCCTGTGTGAGAGCACACGCAGAGATGAATGACAGCCTGGAGAGGATGCCCATGGCCCCTGCAGGTGCAGGGACCACCCCCTCCCAGCATCTCTCCCTGCCATAGCACTGGTATGCTGTGCGGCCAGGGATACCCTCACGCTGCGATTCCTGACCAGGTCAGCACATACAGCATCGCTTCACATACGTTCCCCTTCCAGGGACTACTTGCTAAGCCTCAGACAAACTGCTAGCCCCTTCTCTTTGTATTTTGCTGGTGCTCTCCTATTTCTGCTCCACGCCATGCTCGCTGACTTCTCACCCTGTAGTATTTATGCACTTGAATAAAGGAAGGGACACCTTAAATTACATTGTCTCCCAATATTAGCTGGAAGGGCAGGATTTGCCATTATGGATCAGTCGCTGGTTGGTCTCACTGGGGCTCCTGCCCTGCGGTGCCTTCTCTTGCCTCCTCCAACACAGCACCCATCTGCCTCTGATGATCCCATATAGGAGGGCAGCTCCTTTCCCCAGTACACAAGCACCCTGTGCCCTTAAGCAGAGTGTGTATATGTTCCTCAGGATTTGTTTCTAAGATGGTGCATTGACACAAAATAGCTTTTCCTTCATAATTAACCCCCCCTTAGGATTTTTCTCAGATGTTCACTGTTTACAAAGCATTTCTTACAGTCGTTTTCCCTCTTCTTCCTCACATATGCACTGATCTAATGGTTTAAGTTTGATTTTTCTGGCTCGTCCTTTTGCAATATGTACCATATTTCCAAGGAGATGCAAATCAAATGTGACACGGCGATATGGTCCTTTAAACTCAGCTTGGTTTTACTGGGAGTACTGGCGAGTGAGCCTGCGACGGGCTGACACGTCTGAACATTTCTGTGCACATGGTTGCACAAAAGGGCTCACTGCAGTGTTACGTGTAACACCAGATCTCTTCTGAATTTACTCCTTGCTCTTTGAGTCCCTGTTCATCACCCCTTGCATAACAAAAGTCTTTCCCTCTCCTCTGCCAAACCAGTCTCTCCTTGTGCTTCAGCCCCTCCCATGGACGCTGGTGAGACACCAACGAGAAGGCTTATTTGCTGTGAGTTGGGATTATGTTTCGTATCCATTTCTGCCCTCTCCCTGTGCTGCAGAAGTCGGGCAGTGCAGACATTCCTGAGCACTGTAGAGGAAATGAGGCTGCCTAAAACACATTTTTTTTTTTTCCGTGAGAAAGAGAGGGTGGATTTTCTTAAAGTAGCTCAGGTGAAGGCTGATAAGTGATGGAAGGAGTTTCCTTGCTGGGGTTTGAGATGGGCAGGGACCAAGAGAAGTCCCCGGCATTAGCTCTCTCTTTGTTTCTCCAGGAGCAAAGCTCCTGTGTGGAAGCAGATGGCCACACGCAGAGGGACTCGGTGCAGCACCGAGCGCAGGACTCCAGCTAAGACCATGTGTAAACACTGTCATAAGCTGTGCTTTACCAGGGCTCTAATCCATGAAGATATTAAAAACGTTACCTGCGTCACAGTGCAGAGGGCTGACTGCAGAGGGGGATGCTGTGTGCTCCGCAGTGCGAGCCCCAAGCTCTCACAGGGGCTGTGCCTGGCCACTGCCTGCGGCCAGGAGCGAGCCCAGGCTTGGGCTGGGCTTGTGCTGCCATCACTGAGGGTCAGTAGTAGCCCCCTCAATGCTGTGCTCTCCCCATGGGGGTGGGAGCAGGAGACCTGGCTGTCTCCTCTGCTCCTATGGATCCAGCAGTGAGGTGGCCACCTGCTGAGGATATGTTGTGGGAGCAGGCAACACCTTTAGAAGCTGCAGCTTTTTCTTTATCTGGAATGAATATACCACTCTGTTGCCATAACCAACACAAAGCTGCAGAGCTACAAATACATACCCATTCTAGATGAAAACGCTAGCAGAAGGCAATTCCTGTGGTCTCAGATGTGAAAGTTCCTTCCTGTTCTCTCCTGCCCTCCTTGCCAGAGACATAGATTTGGTGTTTTCTTCTTTGTACAACAAATGCAATACAAGATGAGCAGAAACAGGAGCTTAATTCTGTAAAATGCTGCCTGTGGTCAATGTGGCTTCATGCTCCTTCAGCTGCAGTTTTAAGTAGGAATTGCATGAAATCAGGATCCCATGTACTGAAGTTCATGGCTCTTTGTCAGTGTCCAAGCTGGAGACCTATTCATGGCATAAGCCTCCAGGTGAGGCCAGCTCTGAAGTGTCCCTGAGCTGTATTTGTTGTGCTGGTGTATTCTTCAGTGGCAAAGCAACATTATCACATTCGAGAGCTGAGATGTACTTTTGTTTGACATTTCTGAGCTGTTCAGTCTCCGCTTCTCACTTTTTCAAAGCAAAATTGTTTCTCCTTAACAACTGCATGTGATCGTTTGAAGTTTATCTATAACTTGGGTAAATAGACATTAGTTGGAAGGGTTATTCCGTGAATCAGACGTCAAAGCAAGCACCTCACCCAGCACCACCTTTGCAAACACCTGGGGCTGAAGCAGGGAGCACAGTTGACCAGAACTTTACTTCTGTCTTAGAAAAAAAAAACAGAAGCAAAACTACTAACCAGCACTTCCAGTGGAGTGCATTTTTCTTCCAAATTTGCACAGGATGGATTTACCTCCATAAATATTTTCCATGCTACTTGCATAGTAGTAGCTGGTAGCACGTGATGGGCTCTTTGTTCTCGCCCGCTGGGCGTCAGGTTCCTGTCTTCTGTGTGTTTGTGTGTTCTTTATCTGTTGTTTGTTTTATGGAATGGATGAATATAACACAGGTTTTTGTTTTATCGAAACCACGTAAGAAAAACTATTTAGAGTAATACACAAAGGGGTTTTAAATCTTATCTTATTTTTATATTCTGCATTACAACACAGAAAAAAACCCAACCTCGCCCCCCCCCCCCAAAAAACCCCCATCCCTCTGTCTGACTAATGTTAGTTTGATGATTATACTAATATTAACTGCTTTACTTGAGTAAGCAAAGAAAAAGTAAAATACCAGTCAGGCCAGCTGCTAATTCACAGTGTGTTGTACCATGGTTATTAAAAATACCCAAAAGATGTACCTTTGTGGTTCAGGCTTTTGAATTAGAAGCAGAATATTAATTTAGGCCTGAAGCATGATTAAACATTGTAAGGCCCCTTAAGAATTTTCACCAAATTTTCTTGGATTTCTCTTTATTGGGTCTTCCTCGACTGTGTTTAGCTCTGTAATTGCTTTGCTCCTTTGTTGATAGGTTAAAGCACAATGTGATTTTCTCCATGTCATAATATTTAAGAGGATGGTTCAATGTTCCGCATGTATGATGTGCAGCTGAGACACGCAGAGACACGCCGGAGGGGGGAGGGAGGGAGCGAGCTCTTGGGTTTTTTGTGGGAGTTTTTCCTCTTCCCTCTTTTTTTTTTCCCTTTCTATTTATGCAGAAGGAAGTTGCAAGATTTACCCATTTGGGGCACAAAGCAGAAAATGCAGTAAATACTGGGGGAAGTGGAAGCAAGGAGAATCTGTGCTGGTGCTTAGAGCCGAGGAGCTCAATCCCTCAAAAACTTGGGATCAGTCCCCAAAAAATCAAAGCATTATATTTTACAAGTTTCCCAGGGAGAACCAGGAGTTCAAATGTAGTTGTCGAAATCCATGACTCGCATGCATCAACAAAAAAAATGCTGTTTGGCATAAAGAAGTTAAAAAAAGGATTTCAAAGCGTGAACTGAGTGTCACTGTTAGGATAAACAAAAATGATTCACATCTAACAGTGAGGTAGGCAAGCTGCCACACTGGCATCTTCTCCTGGACTGTGGCATTCTCACCACCCAGGCTTCGGACATGGTGGTGGGCTGTGCTCCCAGAGCAAACATCTCACTGGGTCCTGCACCATCAGGAAAAGAGTGGAGAGAGGAAGGACTGCCCTCCTGGGCATAAGTGAAACAGAAGGTTGGCAACACCAAAATTTGCTACTCTGGATCTGTAAAACAGGCATAAATTGTCCAAGTGTTTAGCTTTGAGCAGGAGCTGCTGGCTCCTGGGTGATCCATGATTTTGGGGAGAGGTGAGATCTTGTTGTGGGTGCTTGGATTTGTCCAACTGAACACAAGCACTGCCAGAGCAAGGAACTGGGAAGAAACAGCAGCGGCTGGTGGACTTTCCCATCTCTCCAGGAGAGTGTCTGAGGAACATGGTCTTCAGCAAGAGCCTCAGCAATACCATGGAAGTCAGTGGTTTCAGAGAATTCATTGCAGCTTCTGTCACCAACTGACTAGGTGTAAAAGAAGTAGTATTAGGGCTTTCTAAAGCCTCCCACCCTGACAGGAGGTGTCTGCCCCATGGGGCAATCCTGCCAGCTTTAGCAGAGCAAAAAGCAGCTCTGGGATATGCTTATGAGTTTGTAAGGGAAGTTAGGATGAGATATGTGCAGCTGCAAGCCGAAGGGGGAGTTGAAAGAGAAACAAACCATCAAGAGCTGAACCTGAGGCTCGTGGCACTGACAACAAAGCACATGAGGAGGGTCAGGAGAAGAATTGCATATTTTGCACTTGTCAGGATTTCACGTGAAAGCTTAGGAAGAAATCAGTTCATAGAATAACGTGTATATGTCATGTATTTTTCTTCAGAGAAAAAGTGTAATCCCAAAAAGGTGAGGTACATAGTTCAAATTGTAACGAGATTTTGAACATCCAGGAGGCACCATTAACAGCAAGGAGGGATGTGCATGTGTATCAATCACTCCGTGATGCAGAATGGGTTTGAAAGACCTAATATTTATCCGTGGTTAGAAAATTTGTATATAGCACTACTAAAACTCTAATATGTCAGCAAAAATCTCAACAGAGTTTTGGAGAACAGTTAGAGATATTTAGACATATTGATGCTCAAGAAGGTAAAATTTGTTTTCTACATGCATTGATAAAGACTCCCCTGTCCTTGGTTTATAAACAGCGAAGCTGTTTGCCAAAAACACACCCCTGGAATTTCCATTGTACATAATGCAAAGAGAGAGGTCTAATAAAAACAACCACATGGCACCCGAGACGTGCCCCAAGCCCACATTCAAGAACAGTCTGGCTACAATACATTTAATTTGAGCATCTCTCTTGCCAGTTCATGTGAACAGTGAAGCTCAGCTGAAAGGAAAGTAATGCTGAATATGGAAGTACACCATCAGTATGGAGAATGGGCTAGCAGTACATTAGTAACTAATGATTTATGAAGATAAGAATGACCAGAAAGGCTATGTCTTGAGACATGATATAAGAAAGCCTCTTTAAATAGGAAGGCAGGCAGGAGGGAGGGAGGGAAGGAAGGAAGGCAGGAAGGAAGGAATTAACTATGTGTAGAAGCAGTTTAAAATCAGAAATAGTTTTGAACAGAACCAAGATACTAACGTTTCTAACCAAGTAACAGGTTCTGCAAGAAACAGTGAGTGAAGTGATTGGAGTAAGTACTATGGTGGTATCTCAGAACATCAAAGCGAAAGCTTTGCGGCCTGATCTAGTTGAACCTGCTTTTGCAGGGCGGCTGGACTAGATGATCTCTAAAGGTTCCTTCCAACCCCTACCATTCTGTGATTATATGATTCTATGAAAAGCTCTTGAAAGCTCAGAGCATAAAGTGTCTAAACCGTTAGTGAGTGTTTAGATGACTTCCCATGGAAGAGCAGTGTGGACAGACACGATGGACGGGGCGCAGTCAGAACCAACTGGGTGTCGTTCCTGTAATGAGGTTCACCTTCCTCCCTACAAAGCTGACAGCAGCAATTAGGATTTCAATAAGAAAAGGAGCGGGGCTCAAATAATTATAAAAAGTCAGAGATTATAATTTTGGAATAGAAACAACCCGGGCAACTGAAAAAATATGTTGTCCTGGTCTAGTTAGCACAGATCAACTAGTGCGTTAATTAGCAGCAAGGCTGGTGCAGACGTTTCGTTCTCTGATTCAACAGTGAAATTAAAAGCCTTCAGCTACGAGAACGTACCAGCTGCTAGTTGGAGTTTGAGAGCAGTATCCTCTCAAACTTTATCTGCTCTGACTCGTGCGTGTTTTGAGTCTCAGCTAAGTCACGAAATACCAGAAATTCATCTTTAAGTGCTAACGTTATCTCAGTATGTTCAACTCAAACAAGCAACTTATAAGTTTCCTAAGACAGAACAGGTTGTTTGTTTAAAATGTGTTTAATTGCATTTTTTTTTGTCAATTCAGTGTGATGTGTGTAGTTGTGTAATTCGGACACAACACTTGTTTAGCTCATTTACCCACGTAGGCTGGGTTTACTGGGTGGCTGTCCAGCCACTCTGGAAAGCGTGTTTCCTCAAAGTGCAGGCTTTCACATTCACAGAGGGGACAAAGCTTGGAAATACACTCGTGGGGTAAGTTCCACGATCCAGAGTCAGGGAAGAAAATCTTTAAAACTTCCAAAGGTGTTTCTTTTCCTTTCGGTAAGACTGTACCGTAAGTTACAAGTTGCTGAGGTCTCTTATTTGAGCATTTTAAACAATCTGCATAAATTGCACATTGGGTTAGATAATCCATTCCCATAACACACTGACGTGAGGAGTTCCTGCAATTTGAATAGTTTTCTTCATCTGACTTGTTCTTTTAGTAAGGAAGCCTTTTGCTCCCATTGATGGCTTGCATATAAACTCATTTCAGAGCAAGTATGTTTTAAGTAAACTGAGTCAAACTCAGTGGGCCAAATACAGAGGTTCATGCTTTGAAGCTCTCGATGTTGAACACTGCATTTTAGTGGAAAATAATTTAAACCCCCCCCCCCCCCCCATTACTGAATTGTTATAAATATGCATCCTTATATCACCACCAGATTTGTCAGTGATACTTCTTTTGCTGCCTTTGTTGACTTTTCCTTTCTTCGGGTAGTTTCTGCACTGCTGCCTGTGTGATTCTGGCAGGCCCTGGTTAATTAGGCCTGAGTTAACTAGATAATCTTTTCAGCAACTCCCACCAGGTTATGGGCAGGACCCCTGCCTTCTACAGGGGTGCAGGAAGGGTCACTACCTTCAGGGACAGCACTTGATTTGCTTTCCCACTATTCGAGGTGCTAACGTTAATGATGAGTGTTATGAATAACAATGCTGCTCGTACAAAACCACTCTGGAAGCTCACTATCATCCTCATCTTTATTGCTTTTCCATACGGGAACTGGAAAATCACTCTGAATGTGTGGAAGCAGATAAGTATTCTGGTCTTAGGTGTTTTCCTGAGATTGTTTACCGACCGCTTGGGCTGGAATCGCTGGATCTAATTGACTGGTAACAGTATGCAGCATCAGTGTGATTATTTTCAGAGTTATCTGTGCTCGGGCTGCTGCACTGAGGAGGGGATGCTGTAGATGGATGCTGACATCTCTGCCACTTCAATTATGGCTGGTACCCAACGGTACCGCAGCCACGGATGAGGATTCTCTGCAGGAGCATGGCCACGGGGACAAGTCCCACCGTGTGCCGTGGCAGGGAGAGGCCACCACGGCCATCCTGCAGCCTGCAGGGTGCTGGTGGGACGTGCACCCTGCTTTGAGAGTGGGGCAGGGATGGATCCTGATGGGATGGTCAGAAATCTGCTGAAGTTCAGGATTTCAGATTATGAAGCGTAGGTGGAGTTTATACAAAAACCACATTTAATTGATTGTTTTCTGCTATTTGCTGGCTCACCCCACCATGGTGACAGCACTTGTAGGATGCTTTGGGACAACTCAGGTTTATAACAATCAACCAAACAATTAACAAATACATAAAGCCTTGCAAAAGTTTGGGAACCGCTGTATCGGTGTCTTTTAAAATGGCTTTAAGTGCAGAAAAAGTGGAGAACTGTGACCTATTGTACTACCTATAAATGAAAAGTAGGTACTAAATATTTTATTTTTCCCCCACTGGTCTATTTATTCTTCTCCTTTGCTTTTCAATCTTCATGTAAAGTTTGTGCATGAGTGTATGTGTACTTTCCCTCTGTGAGCACATAGAGTATCTGTAACCGTGGGCTGGATTTAATAATTCAAAGTAATATGAAACCTTGCCAGTATGGAAATAGGCTTGTCATTGGCTGTGTCTGCCAGCTAGATAGGATGAAAAAAAAAAATCTCATTTTTGGGGGGAAAAATAATCAAAGATTATCAGCTGCATCCATGAATTTTTGGAGTCTCACGGAGAGGAGCCACCGCCCCTGCCCATATGCGTTTAAACTTCCCCACCGACACACGAACATAATGCCTATATTAAAAGCATATCTGAATATTTCCCCATCACTTGCCTCACTCTCTGCTTTTCGCTGAGTTTCTAGCAAAAGGCTGAGGTGAAAATGATGCTGTAGTAATTAGTGGACAGAGTCAAAGCAGTGAAAGAATCACAGAGAGTGGGATAACGAAGAAAAACCCAAACCCCACAAAAACTCCAGAGAGCAGGAACCTGGACTGGACTCTTGTCCCCTGCCCGTCTTTCCCTGGCTTCAGCAATCACTTGGGTGCTCGCCTCTATTTTTGTCAGAGAGAAAATGTGTTTAAGCATATGCTCCATGTTAAACATATTTGAGCGCTTGGCGAAGCCGCGAGCCGCTGGCCAGGCTCAGGGAAAGAAATGTCTCTCCTCAGAAGCACTCACTGCAGTCCTCTGTGTTTAGCCCTCTTCGTGATGCACGGTGATATGCTTGTTCTCTGTTAAGGAGCTTTAGGAGCATTTTGCTACCCCAAAAAAAGGAATAATAATCTAAGAGTATCTACAGCCTGGATACACATCGTGCAGATGTAGATACGCAAGCATGCCATAGCAGGCTTTAGATGCAGATCCCTGCGCTCCATGGAGGGATTCTCAGGGTTCTGAGCACTGAGGAACGTGCCTTCATTTCCAAATACTGTGGCCATCGTATTTTGAAGGAAAAGCTAAACCAGTTAAAAAGTTCTCGATCCAATTAAGATCCTCTGAATGTGGTGCCTTTGCTCTGTGTATTCCTTCCTTTTGTTTGTGGGTTATTTTTTAATGTTATCTAAATATGGATATAGAGCATCCCCATTGGAATACCCAGGGGGCATTTTTGCTGAGCTTCAGAGCAAATGTAGTTGACACTTGTTCTTTGTTACCCTTGGGCTACTGTTTTGATCATTGACCGAATGGATTTATTCTTGTCAGCACAATGAATTGTTCACTCTTGTTGTAAAGTAAATTTTACAATCCTTTCTCATGTGGAAACGAAGAACAAGTGTATTCCAGGTGCTTTATGTTCCAACCAGCTTTGGAAATGTAAGGAATTTATTCAGTAGACAGAAGAGATGGAATCCCAAAATCCAAGCCCTGCTTTCATTAAACAGTTCTGGGAAGCCCATCGCAATCCAGAGGCCCCATTCCTGTTATTTTCTTTTTTCCCTCTCTGCTGTGGATGGTAGGCACACGAAACTCTAAACAGCAGCGGCGAAATAATTGGTATGAAGATGGAGAAGCTTAATTTTGATGAAGCAATTAGCAGTTGTTTCCTGATTGCTCTTACTCCTGTGAAGAGGAGCTGAAGAAGATCGTGTGCCGCCTCTTTCGATTCCGAACCGTTTCACATCTCCCAAGACCTTTTGCCCTGCTATTGGACAAGAGCAAAAGTTGCTTTGAATTGGTTTTTTATTTTTTTAGAAAGTGTCTTGCTACCACGGATTCCCAAGAAGGTTAAACATAAATTAGTCATAAAGCCAACAAAAGACAGAGGAAAAGATGAGGCTGTATGACTGTTGTCCGAATTTCTGTGTTTTCAAACTGCTACTATTTAATTATGGGGGGGAAAAGAAAAAAAAAAATAAAGAGGAGCTAAATTTTTTTTTTTTTTTTTTGCTCTTTAGAATAATAGTAATAAAAAATGCTTTGGAAAACAGTGCCATTTATAACCTCAGACATTAATGTGCAACGAGCTATGTAATGCCGCAGATCTGAGCAGTGTTTAAGACAACAAAGTGCTATTTGATAGTCTAGCCTTTCTGTGGAACAGCTCCTCTTCCTGCCTTTGATGTGTGGATGGTTTATTTAATCAATTATTAATCAAAGTTATGGCATTCTTCTTATATATTTAGGTAAAAACTAAAAGATGCCTTTTCTTGCTTTCTTGTTTAAATAAAAGTTTAAATAGAATGAGGAAATACTTGCTTTTGAACACAAAAAACCCCCTGTATTGGAGAGCATCCAGTTTCAAGCGTTTGAGCCGTATATTGCATCTTCAGGAGGGGAAAAAAAGGGGGGGGGGGGGACACGGGGAGGTGGAAATAGATGTTTCCAAGTTCTGTAGCTCAGCCAAAGGCACCAGAAGGTTTCTGCTAAACCTGCCTTGCTCTAACAAAGAGCAGGACAAATAATTTGATCAGCGTTTTCTCCTCCAGGGTGCTGAACCCGAGGCGGAGGTGCCGAGTGCGGCGGTGCCGGGGAGCAGCGGGGTGGGCGGCCGGACACTCGGCGCAGGGAGCATCTTGAGCAGTTGGTAACATTTGGCAGCTTCACATAGAGAAAAAAATGACTGCTAGGGAAATCTCAACTGCTGCTAATTAGCAGCAATGAACTGTGGGTAAGGACAGTACATTTTAATGTGAGAAGAATTTTACAATAACCACCACACTGAAAGAAATAGAAGGAAATGCTCCCTCGCTGACCCTTGTGGCAATCTAAGCTGCATATTGCAATAATCCTGTAAATTACTATGCTTTTTTATACAGTAACTTTGAGTTAATTAGTAATTTAACATTCCTCTACGCTATTAAATGTCTTTCTTGCATTATATTATGTTGTTTCATGGTCTTACCTTAACACTAATGGGGTTTAGTTATATTTTTTTCAAAACAGTAACAGTAAAATAAAACTGAGCAGGAAAATTAATTAGATCTCTTTTACCTTTGATTTACCTGTTAGTAACAATTAGGTGGCAATGTACAGTTTTGGAGTGGTAGGAGGTTATGAATAGACTCATGGGATGTGCTGCCGGCGTGGGAGGGAGGTGAGGATGAGGAGCTGGTGAAGCGCTGGGGACCGCAGGCTGGGACTGAGAGGGGCCAGGGCAGGCAAGGAAGGATCTCTGCATCCCCCCACACATGCCCCAGTCATTGCCCCAGTGCTCGTGGCAAAGCACGACTAGGGGCTGGCATGTGAGGGGAAGCATCCCTGCGATGCCAGGGAAAGTGCTGCCTGTGTAGAGCCGGGGCTGTGCGCAATTTATTCCTTCTTCCGTGTCGTCTTTGCAGCTGCAGGAATCCGTGGGCTAATTAGAGTAACCAACAAGGATGAAACATGTGATCTGAGTGAAAGTTTAGGATATAATTAGGTGGAGCATCAGGTGAAAGAGTCTCTCCTAGATTAATCTAGCGCAAATTAAAAGTGGGAGTGCTTTTTATTCCCCCCCCCCCACTTCTTACTCAACAGTCGTCTTTTACGCTGCACTGTTTGCTTCCTTTGAAAGCCGTCGGAGTTTTCAGGTTAAGACAGGTTTCTTGCCGGCTGAGTATGAAACTCAAGCGCCTGGGAGTGGTGGGAGGCGAGGTTAGGGGGTGTTTTGGTTTCCTATCAGAGAGATCAAGGTGGGCACCACAATGGGGAGCGGTTTGGTGGAAGCGGCTTTGGGAGAAAGGGAGGGCGAAAGGCGCGCGCTCGGGAAGGGCTGAATTCAACACAAAACGCTTCCCCAAGACTTTGTCTCTGGGGGCTTCTGCTAAAAGCAGCGCCGCTACCATTTAAAACCCCATTCTTTGCAGCTGGATTTGAGCGTCCATAAAAAATTCATCCCTGCTTTAAGAGATTTCTGCTTTTCTGTCCTCCCCATTGTTAGACAAATTGAAGTGTGCACTCTGAAGGAGTGTGGCGGTGAACTGAGAATTTATTTACTCATTCGATTCTAATATTGAGAGAATCTGCTCTCCCCGTTCAAAGGGTAGAGCAACAATGCGAGTGACATCGGGTCAGCGGCACTTCACAGCTACCTGCGAGATAGAATTGTTCTCCTGGCAGATAGGAAGTGACTGAAACCTCTTTTTCTCATCAATGTCTATTATGATTGATGGCTCTATGGTCACACTGAATATGCCCTTTTTAAATAATTCACAATGTCATCATCATAGTACTAGTTTATAACTAGCCTGTTATTTTTACCTTTGTTCATTCACTAACAGGAGATTCGATAAATTAAGTACCACGGGTTTTGGTAGCACTGGAACTGATTGAAACGTTCATTTTTCTTTCTTTCTGTTTTCTTTCCTTCTTTCTTTTCCTTTTTTTTTTTTTCCTTTTCAAGGCAAAGCTTTCCTACACCCAGCAGCAAAGATCTTTAAAAAGCCACAAGCTTCAGGTGTGCTAATTCATCCAAAAAAAACCCAACCCACCCCTCACCAAATCGATATATTCTTGGTGATGACGTTAATTAAAATATAAAGCAATCACCAAAATAAAGCAGCTGCCCTCACCTAGCTTTGGACTGGAGTTCATCTATCATTCAGAGTGCAGTGAGCGTGTGGTTTTAGTCATCACAGATTGCATATTGTAAGTCCGGGATGAGAGCTGGTCGTTAATTGATGCAGAGTATTGTTCTTCGAGTGCACTGGATATAGTCCAAATAAAGGGCGCTCAAATGGGATAGTTGAGTCATTTTAGCAGTGGTTAATGGATAAAATATTTAATAGTGTACTTTGCGAATCAGATTTTATTTGTTTAACTTTGAAATTGGGGCTTAGCAAGTCGTATTAGACGGTAGTTGGGTATTTATTGTCTCTCAACTGTAGAAATGCTGCTAATAATTAATGGATGATAGGAATAATCGTATCGATTTCTTTGCTGAGGCTTTGTAATTAGAAGGTTTTAAGCAATTTTTACATTGCTTCAGTAATTTTTTTTGTTAAACAGCTATAAGTAAATGTCTGTTTCATGCAAAATTGGTGGTTCCGTCTCCTGCCCCATAGGGCCCATACTGGAGCCTTGTTCTTGCTCTACAGGGTACCCTTGGAAGGTGTAAAGCTGTGCCAGGGCATTTGCAGCAGATTCCTGAGCAGGGGAGAAAAAAAAGGGTCGGAGAAGCTTTACTTGCTGATGCAGGAGTGTCGCCTTTCATGCAAATGAAAAAGATGAAAGTGCCCTTGGAAGCAGGTGGACTCCACTGTTTCAGCAGGGCCAGTGCTGTTCCCAGGGTGCCACAGCCCTTGCTCCTCAGCCAACCTTTCTGAGTTGGCTACAGGGAGCAATCCTGGGGATGGTAGGAGTGGAAAAGCCTATAGATGCAGTGAGTACAGAAATAACCGAGATCTGTGGAGCTACTTCTCTTGTATAAGTTTCCTTACCTTGCTGATTGGATTAGTATCCCTCCATAATGGCTAAGCCTTAAGAGCACTGATATAGGGGGAAAATAAAGTCTTATTAATTGGTGATGGTCTCCAGAATCAATGCATTTGCTACTTTCTATATGTGCTGTGAGCGAGGCAGGATGCTTTCAAAGACTGGTAGTCCCGGTAAATGTTGCTATGTTAAAGCAGACTCTACACTGTTGGAAAATCACCAGAACTTTATCATGGAATATGTGACTGAGACACTAATTTTCACCATCATTATGTCACAGTGGTGGGCAGCCAGCTGGAAACATCCAAAATGTGCATTTACCTGGTGGCATTATTCTCAGTTTCACTGAGTTTAGACTCTGTGCCTTGGAAACCCTCACCAGCTTGTTAGGGCTGAGTACAGGGATGTTGCTCTCTGGGTATATGGCAGATTGGAGAAACTTTTCTGCTTTGTGAGTGAAGGAATCCTGTCCCAGGCTGCCCAGGGAGGTTGTGGAGGCTCCTCCTTGGGAGCCAGGGTTTTGTACCAGTTGTAGATTAAGTTTCTGCTGAAGCATATGAGATCTTTTTCTCTTTGAGCTGTTGAAATTCATTCAAGGTCCGTGTCAAAAATATTTTGGCTTTTCTGAATGTTTTGAGTCATTTTTGTTTGAGTTTGGTTTCTGTAGGGTTTTGGGGTTGTTTTTTTGTTTACTTTCAGAGGTTTTATTTCAATTGATTGTTGTTGCTTGGTTTCCCCCAATAAGCAGCCAGCTGCCTCTACAAAGATTTAGATTTCAGAGATCTTCAATTGATACCTCACGGGAGTGGAGATGATGCCGTAGCTCTGCAACTCCCTCTAGGACCCCATGGTAGTAATTAATAAGAAGTCAAGTTCTCAACTAACTGTGACAAATTGGAAAGCTGTGAATTTGGAGATAAGAGCGGGAGGTCACAGTTTATTTGTAACCGGGTTATCGAATCATAATAAGCACTTATAGCAAAAAGCATCATAAAAGAAAATAGCAAGGTACAAGAACCCTAGAGTAATTGGGTTTTCCCACACAAATAAGATCCGTGTAGCAAAAGAATTTCCCTTTGAAGAAAGCATTATGAGTTTGGGGTCTACAGTTTCCATTAGCCCCTCGTCGTCACCAGCCCATTGCAAGATAGATAAAATGCATAAAAAAAATATCCCCCACACTTGATATCATAATCCTATTTGGTTATATTTCCTGACATCCCCCAATGTGACTATAAAAAACTGACAAAATGGCAAGAGGAATGGCACAACATTTAGTCTCTTCCTGAAGAGGTGTGTGTGTATAAAGATTCTTTGTTCCTTTAAAGGTTTTTAAATGTTTCAATATTTGGTGTTTGGGTTTAAAGAAAGTATTACAGATCCATTTTTTTTCTGCAGCACAAGCTTAGGGAGTTAAGCAGAAAACACCCATTCCTTCACAGATTTTAGTCTTCAGAGTCTGGGAATTCCTTCCTTCTGTTCAGAGATACAGGAATGAAGGTGTGAAAGTCTTATAAGGAAAACATTAGTCTGTTTTCTTGGGGCATAACAATGAAAAGTGGTGTTGGCTCTGTAGCAGATGACTGCAAAACTGCTCTCAGCTTTAAAACATTGCTGTGCTCCTGGACAGAAGATTGGGACCTTGTTGAATTCTATCTTCCACCTGGGTTTAGATTCCAAACGTTGCTGATACAGTTTGGTTTAGGTGTGTTCACTATTTACAAGGTCACTTTCAGGAAACTAGCTTGTTTCCTGGAAAAATTCGATATGGTTCTGAGAGCATCAGTGAGCAATGTTGAGTCTCCACAGCATTTGATTTCATTCACATCCCCACACGATCTGCCTTATCAAACCATTTCTGGCGCAGGCACGGCTGCTGGTTCTTGTGATTTTGTTTTTTTTTTTAATACAGTATTTATGAAACGAGAATTGGCTAATAGGTGGTTCCTGCAGCGGAGTGCTGAACTCCTCCATGGAGACAGAGCAGATCTCTTGCTGGGGAGCTATAAACTGCACGGGGTGAATCACTCCTGCTTCACTAGCTCTGTGGAAAAGCGAGGCTGAGTATTCAGAAGCATCGGCAGTTTGAGGCTTTGCTTGCTTTGCTTTAATCCCGTTTTTGTGGGAAATAGGAAGGTGAAGATATCAGCCCAAGACAGTGGGCTGTGAAACAGTTGGATCAGGGCAAGAAATGACACTTTCCAGCAGGAATCAGCCCTTCCTCCAGCTCCTGGGTCCTTGGCCATTCCTTGGAAACACACGTGCAAGATGGGAAAAGGCTTCAGACGTTAGTGCAAGTGGAGGAATTGCTCTTTAAATGGCATTTTTCAAACCAGCTGAGTCATTGCGTAACCCAGGCACGGCAGACTGGCAAAAAAAGGCTTTTCAAAGCTTAGAGATTGGGAGCAAAGAGGGAATGGATGGTTTTACTTGGGGAAGCTGGGAAACCAGCAAACATACTCAGCAATCAGCTAAAATATGTGGCAGACCTTTGGGGTTTATTTAAAGCCATCTCTACTGGAGCCCCTTTGACTCATCACTCAGTGCCACGTGCAAACACCCACTTTTCCGAGTCAGGCCTGCTGACAACATCTTTTGCAACGTTATTAAGACTGTTTGCCACTCTTTTTCATCCACTGCTTAGCAGGGCCCAAAGAACAGACAACTACCAGTTTAGGCTGAGATTTTCCCCAGAAACAAAGAGGTCCCACCTCACCTCAAATGCGTACGTGCGCCAGAGGTCTGGGAGGGCATGTCCAGCATTAGTTGTGGCTCGCCTTCCACTTCTACAGGAGGCTCTTGTGCATCTGCCTGAGGCCTGTGGTAGTGCTGCAGATGCACCGTGTGTTCAGTGGCGTACAGTTTGGGATGGAAGTTCACTGTGCTTATGGTGAGATATACATACTCTATATAAAATTAGCCAGCATGCCCTAAGGAGGGATTTATCAGTAATAAAGAGCTCTGGGTAATGAAGTCTAAACAAACACCATCTTTCTAATAGATTTTTTTTTTGTTTGCCCAATGCAGCAGAAAATCTTTCATAGCCACCCAAGCAGGCGGTGGGGACGGCTTTTGAACACGAAGCGTTCCCCACGCAGCATGGGCAGATGTGGGCAGGTATGGCCATATCCCCTTCCCACCGCATCTCTGGGTGGTTGGACTGCTGGAAAAGGCCATTTTCTTCTTCTTCTGTGATTGTCCCACCCATGGTAGCATCTGGCAGAGCTTCTCCTACCTGAGGGCTTGGCAGAGCATCCCAGGGAGATTGCTGGCTGGCGGCTGGGACCAGGGAGATGCTGGTGAGGTGATGCCTGGTGGCCACGGTCCTTCCAGCTGCCCAGTGACTGACCAGCGGCAGAAAGAACAAAACACCCTCGTGGGTGAGAAATGCTCCCATTTCAGGGACTGGTTGTGGAAGACTGGTGTTAGGTGGGGTTGCAGCGTCTGAATCGCAGCCTTTAGTTTATGAAAATTATAATTATTTTGATTTTTTTGTCCACAGACAGCTTGAAATGTTGCAAAACTCTGCAGGTGCTCCCTGTTATAACAAAACCCCAGAACAGATGGTGCAAGGTACCAGGCCAGCTCAAGGGATTAAACACAAGGCTTTTGAAATTTAAAATTAAAGCTGGGTGATCTTGGGAAAATGTACCTGCCAAACAAGCTTGCTGGGAAAAAAAAAAAGTTCTCCAAGTTCTCCATACAAGCTGATTTAAATTCAAATGAGACAAAAATTGGGCACTTTAAAAGTGCTTAAGGGAGGATTAGAAAACTAAGATGGAGAAAAATATGGGATGTATATGAGTTGTTTGCTGCTGCAGTAGGATTTTTGTGTGTGTGTGTCCAAAAGCACGTTTCATCTTGGTAGCACTTCAGTAGATGGTCAGAGAAAGGCTTTACAAACCTTTCCTTTCCGTTGTCTGCTGCTCAAAGTGTGAATGAGACAGTGAGTGTGCTGAGTCGGGCAGTCTCACCCTGGTTGTTGGCAGCAGAAATGATCCCTCCAGGTCCCGTCCTGGGGTGCCCAGCCATGGGACCACCATCCCAGCATTGAGAGGACCTCGTCCCATGCTCAGTACCTGTCTTGCCTGGTGGCAGCTGGGACACTAGGGCTTTGCTCTGTTCCATGGGGATGATGAAACTCATTGATAAGTGTAGCAGTGGAAAGGAGCAGGGCTGTCCCTTGGAGCATGGTCCCTTTCCCTGTGCCATGGTGGTGCAAGGGGCCGAGGGCTGGCGGTGCCCGCTGTGTGCCGAGCACCGCGGTGCCACGCTCCAGATGTCCCCTTTGTTTCCCCAGCATTGTTTCCCCTGCACGGAGCAATTCCCATTTCTCATTGGCACGGGACATTGTTTTCTGCTTTTTATTATTATTATTATTATTTCCTCTTTTTTTTTTTTTTTTAAATTGTTCTTAATCATGAGCCTAGTGGGGGCACTTAGGCTCACAATGAGGAAAAAAGCCTACTGGGTGAAAAAGCGGCAATCTCCCCGGCTTTGATGGCCTTGTTGGCCAGAATTTGGGCCTCCAGCAAACAGTTTGCTACAGCTCTATTTAAAACAGAAAGGGCTGGCAAATA
Source organism: Urocolius indicus (assembly GCA_013401255.1). NCBI lineage: Eukaryota > Metazoa > Chordata > Aves > Coliiformes > Coliidae > Urocolius > Urocolius indicus. The sequence continues at coordinate 271,051 of WBNH01003219.1, read as the reverse complement.
CTGTAAGGCTGGACGGTGTTTGCTAAAGCCTTTGTTAATGTGCTAGATAACCTATTAATCACAACTTTTATATTCATATGCAAAATGTGCCTGGAGGACAATTTAATCATTTATAACAAGCACTTTATATATTTACTTTCCCCTTCCTTTCCCATCAGAGGAGCCACGCTCATTAACCAAGCGTGCTGCGGCAGGACGGGGTACCGAGAGCCACACGGCAAAGGGGAAACCTGCAGAAAGTTTCAGCCCCGGTCTGTATTTCGATCCGAATTTGAAAGCTGGCATGATTAAAGTAATTGAAAGATCCTCTCTTATTTTTCTTTCCTATCCCTGTTTCATCTTGTCATATTAAAAGGTTTTTAAGGACTTTAATTAGGGATACTGGTTACAGAGACGACAGAGAGCAACCCTTTCCACGCCCAGACACTTGATGGAAGATGATCACTTTGGCAGGTACAGGCTAGCAAGCTGAACCGATATAAATTAACTAGGAAAGGTTAAATTAGAGTAAAATGAAGACTGCAGACTAATCCACGAAGCAAAGTTAATTCTGAGGTGGTGCCTCGTTCTCTCTGCTGCGCTTAGGCATCGCTGCACCGACGTCTCGGGATTAGGAAGAGTTGCCATACCAGGTCATTGTTAGTTGTCTCCTTAAGAATAAGCTCTGATGGAAAAGGATAAATTACAGTTGTGAACTGTTGGTGGAGAACAGTGTACCCTCTGTACAAAACTCAGTTTTTAAAGCTGAGTAACCCTTTCCATAGAAAGCAAAACAAAGCTAACAAATGCTCGTGAAGGCTGCCATGGGTTGAAGGGTAGAGGAAGCAAGGAGATGTGCTTCTCTGCAGCCACCTGGACCTCCAGCTTGTGCCCCTGTTCCAGTTTGTCACTGTTCTCATCCATCAAGGACTCAAAATCGGGCTAAAACATATTTTGTGTTCCGTAGATCTAGCTTTGCTCTTTGGACATGTTGGAGAGAGCAGGCTCTGAACGACTGGGGGTCAGGGTAGTGGGGTCACTGAGGTGCTGGTGTTAGAAGGAAGGCCCTGACTAACCTCCCTGCTCAAACTCAGCCATTTTGGGCAGCTTGGGGCTGGTTGCCTGATCCTGTTGAATTTTGAGTATCCCTAGAGATGCCACTCATGACCTTCACCCTGTGGACACCAGCCTGTCCCTGTTTTCCTTGCATGGCTCTTTCTGCCTTGCTCCTCTCTACTCATCACCCCAGCCTCCCCGTGCAGGACTTTGCATGTGCATTGCTTAACTTTGGGTGGTCCTCTGGGCTTGTTTCCCCACACTGCTGCTTGTTTGTTTCTTTGTTGGATGGTCCTCTGCACTTGTTTCCCCCAACCACCACGGCCAGTGGGCTGATGCATGAGCATCCTGGCACTAAGGGACAACCTCGGCCGTGAGTCACCTCAAACGTCCTGTTGAGTCAGTGCCGAGGATTTTAAAAGACCTAGTTGGTGTATGATTTTAGTGGTCAAGACTGAAAATGGCAATGTGATGACAATGCATACATTTTACCATGCTTTAATTATTATACAGCTGGCAGCAAGACAGCATTACCCATGGATTGTTCTAGATTGCCTTTTTTAACACTTGTGAGGTATAACTGAGCAATGCAAACAAACAGGGATGGATCCTATCCTTTATCTCAATTAAAACCCACAATATTTAAAAAACAATCATCAAGACATCTACTTGTTTTGGTATCCAATTGCAAGGTTCAATAAAGACCCCTATGGCTGTATTTCATCTTTGCTTTGCAAGGCGATATCGTGGCGTTTGTTCCGTGCACAGCTCTCGAGTCAAAAGCTGAGGGACTATCTCATTGCCTATCAGCTGAGAAATCATATCACCACCTCAAGTGGATGGGAAATATTTTCACGAGAGCCTCTCAGCTTGCCAAGACGTCTGCTGCTGGCATTGCGTCGGCGAGGCGGGATGCTTCCACGGCACTGCTCCACGGAGTGGGAATAGCAGGGAACAATGCTTTAAATTTGTCTGACAGCATTTAGTCTTACCCCTTTGTTTAGAGTGTTTGGTATTGAAGTATTTTTTCAAGGCCTTTGTGGTTGCTATAGATATTTTATTCCATAATAAGGATTATATTGCATGTAATCCTACGAAAAGATACAGCAATTAATTTGCAAATTGCTAAGGAGCCGATAAGTATTTAAAACCTTAATTACATATAACCTTGTTTTCTCTTGCAGCTCGTCAGATACAGTGTCTTTGAAGAGGGGGAACGGCCTCTCTTGCCTCACTGCCACAGGCAGACCCTGCCAGCCTCTTTGTGCATCTCTCCACGACCGGCCAGGGTGCAGAGAGGCCAAATCTGCTGCGCGGAGCTCACAGGCACGGGGAAGTTGTTCTTTAAAGCTCTGGAGAAATGCAGTGCATTTATCAGCTTTGAGTGGATATCATTGTGTTTATAACAGAGTGGAGGCACCATGCAATTTTGCTCTTGAAATTGGTTTATATAGATGACTGGTTGCTGTGAAGTGTGTGTCAGAGTTGCATGCAGCCGTTATGAAGTAGTACAATTGTCATCGCTTCTTACATGGTTGTTGAGAAGAGCTTGAGAGCCCAGCTCAGTCAGCTGTTGAATAGATAACCCAACACAGTTAACGTGGCATACATTGTAAAGAATTACATGCCTGCTACAATGAGCTCTGGGCCTTTGGTCTAGATAATAATCCTGGTGGGTGTACCACGTGTAGTGGCTGTCTGATCGCTCAGATATGACTGACGAAACATAAAGAAAAATGTCAGTCGGCTGAAAGAAAAATGCTGCTGTAAGTTTGTTTAAGGTTCATGTAAACGGTGGTGCTTTTTTTATTTAACCCCGAGTCTCCCGCAGACTCGGCTGTCAAGCTCGACGCGGGTGCGGATGTGAGCCGCGGCTCAGACTCCATTTCAGATGGCGTCGGGATTTGTCAGCTGCGATAAAGGCTTTGGCCATCCCTTCCCGTCGTGGTGGCCTTGTCTTCTCATTTCACAGCAAGAAAAGGCCCCGTGTCAGTTTACATTTGCGCTGCGTGAGCCTAACGCCACTAAAAAGGGTGAGTGTTCGCGACTTTTTAAGTGCTGTGGCACAACTCATTGCAGGGAACTGAAGCAAGCCCAGGATAATCAAGCTGGCAATATGGACTGGACTGGAGGAGCAGTAATTAGTACTGCTAGCAAATTAAAAAGAGATCTGCGTGTCTGCTTGCCACTCAGAAGGGGCTCAGACATCAGAGAGATGAATGTGTGTGAGTAATACGCCCGTGGCCTTGAGGCACCGCTGAGCCCGTGGCTTCAGAGGAGGTCAAGGCCAAGGCTGGTGTGGCTCTGGACTGCTGTAGCCTGTGATGGCACCTAGAGCCACCACACCTTACCTGNAGCTTGCAATAGAGCATCTATGACTTGAGAGGGTTGGATGTGGACTGTATGGATGAGAGGGGTGAGGGGCTGGTGTGGCCACCACGGTGTAGATATCCATTGCCTCTGGAGTGCCGTGGGGGAAGGAGGGTTAAGGTCCTGACCACCCTTGCAGAAATTGAATATGATTTTTTTTTTTCATGCTAGGAAATCAGGGTTTTTTTTAGGTTGCTTAGGTTGCAGTAATACTTTGCCCATGCTGCAACTGCAGCTTGAGATCCTCATCCAAGCAGCCACTTCAGAGCTGGCCTCATCAGGGTGAGCCCAGGGACCTGCAGCATTGACATCTGCCATGAGACACCAGCTTCAGAAGCTTCTCTTTGTAACAGGACTGAAATCTTACCGGACCGATTTAACAACTGGCAATTAGTTTCCAGATGTTTTAATGTCATGTAAATAATTGTTTGAGAACTGCTTCTATTTGCCCAAGTGACTGTTGCACTGAGTGTGATGGAAAGGTGCCACCTCTTTGAAAAAAACCCAGGCTGGGAAAGCTTTTTTGTTTTTAATGACATAGGTTGCATCTGCTCTATTGAGGTGCATTTTAAAGAACAACATTGCAGTGACTGTGCTTGTGTCATGACAGACTTGGGGCTGTCATTGGGTTACATTAGTAAGAGCTGCTTCTGCAACACATAAACCCCTGTAGACTGCTTTGCTTCGTTTTGGGTTTATTTTTTTATGCTTTTGCACAGCAGTCAAATACTGATGCTTTATTTATGGCACCAATAATACTTCTGTGCCACAACAGGACACTTTTATTGCTGGCTTTGAAATATTTGCATTTTTATTTAAAAATCTGAGCCACGCAGCAATTGGAAAAAAAAAACAAAACAAACCCAAACAGGTGAATAAATAAGGAGTTGACAAAAACTATGCATTGCCTGTCCCTAAAGAGCTGGGCAGGAAAGAAGAAGTTGTGTGCTGATGGAAGCCTAAACTTTCTGTCCAGGGTGACTGGGTCTCCCCTCAGCCTCCTCTTCTCCAGGCTCAGCACCTCCATTCCCTCAGCCCCTCCCCAGCACCCTTGTGTTCCAGCCCCTTCCCCAGCTCTGTGCCCGGCTCTGGCCACGCTGCAGCCCCTCAGTGTCCCTGTGGCAGTGAGTGAGAGACCCAGCACTGAACACAGTCCTGGAGCTGCAGCCTCCTCAGGGCCCAGCACAGGGGACAATCGCTGCCCTGCTCCTGCCAGGAGCAATCCCTCCAATCTCCTGCAAGGATACCCTTGGCCTTCTTGCCCACCTGGGCATGCTGCTGGCTCCTGTTCAGCCACTGGCACCAACCCTCCAAGGTCCTGGGGAACACCACTGGTGACTGGCCAACAATTGGACTTAATTCTGTTCCCCACCACTTTCTGAGCCTGGCCATCAGACAGTTTTCCACCCAATGCAGAGGACATCTGTCCAAGTCAAGAGCAGCCAGTGTCTCCAAGAGGATGCTGTGTGAGACTGTGACAGAGGCTTTACTAAAAGGCTTTTTTTTTTTCCCCCCCCGTCTATCTTCCTGTACAGGCCACCTGGGCATGTGAGTTTTTAGCATTACAAATTTCAGAGTACCCATCTGGGCCAAGAGCTGGGAGATTCTTGCCTTGTGGAGAGGCTTTCCAGAGCATAGGAGGGATTTAGAATGAAGGACAGAGGTGAGGGAGACCTTGTGTGCCTTTGTAAGTCCTGATATTGTTCAATCAACAACTTGGTCTCGTGAGATGTGAAAATATCCATCACACCCTTTCCACTCACAGGGAGGGAAATATCAGATACAGTTCTTCCCTGCTTTATTATTTTCCCTCAGTTTACATGGCAGCCTTTTACTTATGCTTTTTTAAACCCCAATTTATTACCCCCAGAGCTCACAGTTAGCACTACAGTAGCTCAAAGCAGCTAATGAAGCATGAGCTGTGTTGAGCAGAACAGGTATCTGCTCAGTTTGGGACTGAACCAGCATCCTGCTGACATCAGGCTGAGCTTGGAGAAAAATAATTGGAAATCTTTTCATATTTCAAACCACTGGCACGTACTGGGGAAGGAGAGAAGAAGTGGAAATACTCCTCAATAAGCTCTCAGAACATCCAGGGAACTGTATGGCTCAGAAAAAGGGTTTGGACCTTTGGGTCTGAAATCAGCAGCATCCCCACAGAGCAGGCAAGAGGAGGCAACAAGAGACAGGAATTAGAGATGATGGGTATATTTCTTTCACCCTAAATTATCCCATATTATTTAGTCCTAAAATCTCCCTACGCATGACTGCTGTGTGCAGAGTCTTGCTCCTCAGCCAGCCTGCTGGAACCATCACAGGCTTGGGGATATTTTCTTTGCAGTGCAGCAAAATCTCACTTCTTCTGATGAGTGGAATTCAACCTGTGTGGCAACAGCCTGCGTTTGCTGGGCTCGTTTCAATGTTACCTATGCCATGTTAAGTCTGGTTTGAATGTTGTCTTTGCCAGAGGATGCACAGAAACGTGTGCCAGCTCTCCCTTTGTCCTTTCATTTCCCATTAATTGCAGCACAGGCTGTAAAGTGCTTTGCAGTGATCTTTCAGAAGTCTCTCGTTGCGTGGAAGTTACTCAGGCCTCTGCTGTAACCCCGAGTGTCCTCTAGATCTTTATTGTTGGGATGTGGCTAGTCATAATTTGTCCACTTTTCTTTCTCCTCTCCTCCCTCCACCTCCACTCTCTCTCCCACCTCCTTTTTTATTTTCTGTTTAGGAGAAAGCCTCTTTAAAGAAATCACCTCTCAGGAGCTATATCTGAAAATACCCAGCAATGAAGCTGCCAACCCACCTTTATTTTTTAGTTAAAACACTATTATCAAAGTAGTCTGATGTTGTCCACTAACTTGTCACGGGAAAGGATTCAAGACTCATCCCAGGAGGTCGAAAAAAACCTCTCAATTAAAACCAAACCAAATTCAAACATCCTCTATGTTAAATTCCAGTCTTACAGGAAGAATAAAAAGGCTGAGATAAATTATCAGTGCTCAATAATAGAAAGAGAGCAGCAGAAGTTATCATTTTACAGCTGAGGAACACGTATTCTTGCAGACGTGGGAGCTTTTCCCCTTACATGTGATAGATACCCATTCTTTAAACAGCCAAACTGGGGCTTTCTAGTTTAGCTTCTTGGAATTGCCCTCTGGAGGCACCTGTCTGCTCCTCTGAATACTTTAACTGAAATCAATAGCAATAGGATGCACTTCAGTATTAGACCGAAAAATGTATTCCCTGACTGTATTTTCTCTTAAAAACCTTGTGATACCCTAATTCTTAAACTTATGCTGGAGGAACTGAGATCCCTTCCAACCCTGAAGATCCTATGATTCTGTGTGTGTGTATATATATATATATATATACACACGACATATGTTTATGCATTTTAATATGAAACCCTTTCTAATGGATGATATTCAGATTCCAGGCTCTAATGATGCAATGTGTGCAGCATGAAATGCAGCGATTTTCCACAGTTTCCATCGCTGCATTTTACTTACAGCACTCAAATTCCAACTCCCGTTCAGAAACCTGGCACGGACCCACTCAAACCATCCGGAGCACAGAGTCTTACAGAAAGCATTTGCTCGCTTTGCTCAATGTAGAAGGGAGTTTTAGTTGGAGGGTTTGGTAGTTTATTTGCTTGTTGCTTTTCTTCCACTTCATAAAACTGTCCCTGCAGCCCCTGGAGTGAGGGTGGGAGTTGCTGGCAGCCGCAGACCCCCCCCATGCCTGCAGCACGTCTTGGTTTCATCGCTGAGCAGCTGTAGCCCATGTGCTAATGCAAGAAAGGTTATGCTTCCCAGGCCCTGGGTGTGAGTGGGCATGAGATTTACTTTGCAGAGAGTACACAGTCTTGTTTAATGTTCAGGGCTCCTCTGTCGCCGTCCTGTTTGGAGCCAGCCTCCTGGGTGAGGTTGTTTAGGAAGATGGGTCTGGGGGAAAAACAGTCAAATGAGGACTGCTCTGCAGATACGTGTAGCATGTATGTATGTATGTGTTTGTATGCAGACGTGTATTTAAGAAGGCTGCCCACACTTTTCTCTCCTGAGGGGGGACAAGTGTGTTTCCTGCCCTGAGGGAGGCTGTGGGTTCAGTGGTGAGCAGCACAGGGATATCCCCATTTTTACCATCCTTTCTCCCATTAACAGCCTCTTGTCACCTTTATCCCCTCAGGAAGCTGAATGATATTTGCAAGAACAGAATGAGTCTTAGTCTCCATTCCCCTCTTTCCCTGTGTATAGGGGAAAGCTCTGTGAGCAGAGGGTTGTTGGGTTCCTCTAGCTCTTCCAAGGAGATGAAGCAATTTGTGTCTCACCTCTCCCTCTCTGACAGGAATCCAGTCACATGCCAGGCAAAACTGCCAGAGCCCAATGCCTTGATGAGGCACACAAAGCACTGTGTGCTTTGTGCTTTTAGGGTGGATATTTGGAGCATGATCCCCCATTTGCTTTAGCTCACAACACAACAGTGATGCTCTGCACTCACCTTTTGATTTTAACCTCGCAAGAAAGGGCACATCAAATATTGCCTTACACAAAATATTTGCATGGCAGGGGCAGATTCAGTCCCAAGTTGAGTGGAAGTGCATTCCCACTGCCCCTCCAGCAGGCTCTTGCAGGCAGACTGGCTGTAGCTCAGAGGTGCCTCTTAGTCCCGCAGGACTCCAAGGAGAATGAATTTAGTCTGGTGCAACAGTGCAGGATGCCCATGGTATAAAAACCTGGGAGCCTGTTGTGGCTCTGAAATCTGGGAAAACACTGAGTGGTTTGTTCTATTGTGTTTTTATCAGCTTAAATGTTTGGGGGATTTGTTGGTTGGGTTTTTTTTTTTTTTCTCAGGTAAAGTATTTTTGTTTTAATAAGTGTGAGCAGCTCTGTTTGTGTGCTCCAGCCATAAATCCCCACAGCGATTACGTTTCTTTGCTAATGGAAATAAAAGGTGAGAGAACTAAAAATAATAATAAAAATACTTCAGGTCTCTACACTTGAATTCAATTAATGCCTCCATCTTAGTCTATCAAACACTTGAGAGAGCCACAATAAGAGGAAATATAGATGTAAGTGCCTAAACAAAGTGGCCAACAGTTGCACAGACATATAAATCAGCCCCTCTTCATGAGCGTGCTCAAAACACCAAATGATCATTTTTGTTTTCTCCATTTGCTCCAGCTACTTTCACCTTAAAACCATGCAAATAACATTAAACCTGTATAAATGACATTGCCTTTGGTGCTGCAGGAGGCAAGAGAGGGGAGTCCGTCCCAGCTACCGAGCAGGAGCCAGGGCTCTCCTCCCTGGCCCTACATTTTGCAGAGAGTTGTGGTTTGCTCTGAGTGTTTGAAGGAAGCCTCTGCCAATTGACTTTATTTATTTATTTTTTAAGTGTAAACGCCTGGAGATAAGATAGAAAATGCTTCAGTCCTTTTAAAAATAGCATTTGGCTTGAGTGGTGGCTTGGCCAGCGCTGCAGCACATATCTATCTATCTATCTATCTATCTATCTACCTATTTACCTATTTATTTAGAGGGTCCTGCTCTTGCATTGCTGCTTCTGAGCCCTCCCATTGCACCTCACATTCCTCATTGCTCCTTGTTAAAAGCAATTTTGGTCCCTCCAGTTTTCCTTCCCACGGCTGTTATCAGTGAGACGAAACAAACCCCAAAAAAGGCCATTTTCCCTTAAAGGCTAATTGTATTGGTTTATAATGACAATTATCTCCACTTTTCCTGCAGCACCAAGGAGCTGAAAACCTGCCCCATGCCTGTCAATCCATGCTGCTTCTCCCATCAGATGTCTTTGTGGAGTTGCCACTGGTCTTTCCAGTGCAGTGCTTGGAAAACAAATGACCTTCGTGCACTATGCATTGGTAAATTTAATGCAGAGGAAGGAGGTACCTGGTGTACTTCCCATCAGCAAAGGAAACAAACAAACAGAGAGGAAAACACAACCAGCCTTTAGTGTTGAAGTAGAGGTTTTGGGGAGGACACTCTCCTCTAGACGGGGCCAGCTCGGCATGACAAGCCTGTGCTCGCCTCAGCAGAAGGAAAGGATTATTCATGCATGGTGTACCAAATAAATAGAGCTTTTCCCATCCCCAGGAGCCAGGCAGGCTTTCAAATGAGTAGAGAGTCTGCTAATGGTGCTGCTGTTCTGCCTGCATGTTACCATTGCCTTCAGACAGCTTGGGCATTTGTCTTCAGAAAGTGTACTTTAGAATCAGAGAATCCCTGAATGCTGGGGGTTGAAAGGGCCCTGCAGAGCTCCTCCAGCCCAGACCCTGCTAAAACAGGTTCCCCTGGCTCAGGGCGTACAGGAATGTGTCCAGGTGGGGTTGGAAACCTCCTGAGAAGGAGCCTCCACACCCTCCCTGGGCAGCCTGGGCCAGGGCTTCCTCACCTCAGCACCAGAGGACTTTCTTCTCTTGAACTTCTTATGTTCCACCTTGTGCCCATGACACCTTGTCCTTTCACTGGACAGCACAGAAAAAAAATGTTGCCTCATGCCCCTGACACCTACCCTTTAAATTTACTTTACTTGGAATATCCAGAAAATCTACATGAACATAAATGCTTTTATTTTTGTTTACAGCTGAAAAACACCCACTGCCCAAAGACAGGAGAAGGTGGAGATCCCTCTCAGGCTTTGACCATCCCGTAAACAGCTCAGGAGTCAAGGCAATTTAACTTAATTGCCCCATCTTCTGGAAGCCAGCTTGGGTGAGCACACTGTATATAGCTTTTCTGTGCCTCCCATGTGCACTCTGCCAGGCATCCGTACTGAGCAGTGTGGAACTGTGTGTTTTGGAGCTGGGTGGCATCCTCCATGGCATGGCCAGCTGGCTCCCCTTCCCCTCCATGGCACAGCATGGAGCAGAGCTTTGAATCTCAGCTCACACAGCCTGAAGTCACCCGTTCTGTCTCAGCCTAAGCCCAGCACCAAGGACTAGTGCTCAGGTTTGGATCTCTTCCCCAGGCACAAGGTTAAATGGTGCCTATGCTAGAGGTGCTCGGTGATGCCAACAGATTTATTCACTATTTCTGTTAAATATTTCTACTATTTTTTGCTATGTCTGTTCAATATTTTAACAAGAAATGCCCCTGGTTTAGTCACTGAAATAATTTCCAAAACAACTTTGTTAAGGGAAATGCATTTTGATCTGAAGATGCACATCCATTCCAGAAGGAAGCATCACAGGGGTAGACAAAAACATCTTTGAAAATCATGTGTAGAGTGAAAAGAAATACAAAAAAAACCCCAAGGCACTAGTTTTTCTTTCTTTAAAGGCCAGGCTTGAACACAAAGGGAGGGGAAATCTGTGGCCAGCTCTGCCCCGTGGGGCTCAGCTGCTCCCAGAGGGATTGCCTCCCTGTCACAGCTTCCACGCATCCTCCTGGCATACTTGAAGGGTCAGATATTTTACCTACACGTTGCACTTCTACATTTAACCATCCCTGTGAAGAAGACATTGAGGCGTGTGCAAGTGCCCCCTGTGTTTGTGCCCACGTGTGCATCAATCCCAACCTGAATTTTCACGAGACGAATGCACGTTTGCAGTTGGCAGGGAAGATGCCTAAATGTCACTGAAATATTTCTCACCTGCTACTAACAATTATTATCTTTAGTATGCTCATTATGCAGTAGGGTACTTTCTCCTGCAAAGACCAGTTAAGCTGAAATATTTCTCTCCTGCAGGAAAAAGAAACCCAACCCTCAAGCCGACACCTTTTAAGGTTGTGTTGTGCGTGTGGGAAGGGGGGGGGGGGGGGGGTTTTTTTTTTCCCCATCTTATCCTTAACTCCTGCGTCGTTGATTTAAGTATCCTCTGTAATCTGTAACTGTAAAAACATTTTGAAGAATTAAAAGGCTTGTGCACTCGTATCCATTTGTTACTACTGAGGTGTTAAAATAATTTATTCCATTATATTAACGACTGCTTGATGCATCAAAAGATAATTTGCCATGTAATTTTGTTAAACCTGAAAACTGTAGCGTATTTTCTTGATAACACCATTAATATATCAAGAGTAAATAAAATGTTTAGCGGTGGGCACATTAATTATCGCCTTCATCTACTGGTGTTTAAAACTAAGAAATAATTAAATGTGCTTTAATAAGATATGGTTCTGGGAAAGCGGGATCGTTTATGAATTGCTAGAGGTGCGTACAGCTGCCTTTCCCTTGAGAGGAGGAATTTATGCCGAACACCCCGCTGATTGTTCAGGAGGTAAAGAACCAATAGCTGCATGTACAGAGGTTTAATTTAAAGTGTGTTTCTCACTAGGCTGCTCACAACACTTAATTAAACTCTGCTGTTTTGGCAATGACAAATGCTGTAGTGCAAAAGGAACCGGAGTAGCAGTGACTGAGAAGCTTTCGTAATTTCTTTCATGTGCGCTGGCAGCCAGATCCAGGTCAGGGAGAAGGAAGAAAAGAAGATTTATTTAAGGTGTTTGAGGGACGTGGCCACTTCCCAGCGCCCGTGTTAATTCCCGAGGAAGGTTTCCCCACCCGCGGGTTTCCTCCACCCGCGTTTGCAGGTGTTGAGGCGCGTGGGCACGGGAAACAATTTGCCACCGTTTCTCAGCCTCTTCACCTGAGATCCTCCCGTTCATCGTGTTGGGCTCGTGGTTAAAAAAAGCCCAAAGCAGAGGAGGCTGGCGTGTGCCTGGCTGTTCCTTTCCTCGCCCAGCCACAACCCCACTTGACTTCAGATGGGCCCATTAATACCACACGGGCGCATGCAGAGCTCATATCCTGAAGGGAAGGTGATTACAAGCAATACAGATAATCACGGGGTTTGGACAGAGTGTGTCGTTCCCAACTCAGATTTTTTTTTAAAGAGACACGTTTCTTTCAACTCAATTAAAAGAAATACATCTATTTTTCAACGTTTCTGCCATGGAATCCCAACCTGAAATGTGAGGGAACACCCTCCCATGGATATTTTTACCTCTGAGTCCTTTATTTTAGGCATACATGGACGTAAATGGTATTGCATGTTCAAGCACAGTCTCCTCTGTGTTCAGTTCACTGTTCCCCTGTACACCTGTCCTCACAGTTCCAGAAGGCCGATGTAAATTGTCAGTAATATATAGTCTCGTTTAGCACCAGCGTTAATACCAAAAGCACTGAAACAGCTACCACTGATAATCACGCCGGGGTTTCTCCTCGCCCTCCCTCCGTGTCTCCACTCAGAACCCAGAGGGTTGCAAGAACACATGTTTTAGGAAACTTGTCCCTCAGTTTAAGTCTGTGTCGGAGCTGGCAACTCCTGAGACAAAAAAGCACCGTGATGTGTTTGCAGTGAAAACCTCTATTGCAATAATAAACTAGAGTCTCAGAGAATGCCAGGCTTAAATTTCCTCTGGGGAGGCAAAAAAATGAAAAGAAAGGAAAAAGAAAAAAAAAAAAAAGGAGGAAAGGAAGAAATAATTTGGACTGGCTTCCTTAAGTCTGTGTGCATGGAGAGGAAGGAGCCAGGAGGGAGGCGAGCTGCGTTTAGCCTGCGATTGTGCCGTGCGCATCTGAAAAGTTGGGTCTGAGCAGAAGCCTTTGCAGGGGCTGCAAGCCTGTCTAATATTCCCTTTCATTTTCTGAGGGTCTCCGGATGAATTAGAGGCAGTGTTTCCTAGGGGCTGGGGGGTGAGCTCCTGCTAAGTGCTTGCCATGCTGTGCTTGAGCAGAGCAAAGAAAATGGTTTCTCCCTGCGCTCGCCGAAGTCACGGGGACGTGTCAGATACGGCCGAGGTATCTACACAAATATCACGGCACTTAAAGCTTGATTTTTTTTTTCTTTGAAGGTATTTTTGATGAATTCTAATGTAAACCATTTTGTTAATTTAATTGATTTTTTTTCTTTTTAGTATGGACTCAAATAAAACCTCACACGAGTCTCCAAGGACTGGTGGTTCCCTTTGATCTGGGTGAGCTCTTTCCCTGCTTTCTCCACTGCTTTTTTCATGCCTTTCTCCCCTTTCCATGACACTTTTTCTCTGCCAGAAACTCTCCCGTAACCCTTTGCACCCATTGCTTTTCTTTCTGCTGCCTTTCACCTCTCTTGCCTTCTCATTTTCGCAGCTGTGAGGGTCCTCCAGCATTTCTCCATGGCAAGCAGGGGAAACGTGGGGAGGTTTCTCTGTCTCTCCACCCTAACTGGGACCACCTGCCCTTTAATTCAATCTGATTAAGCCCTGATTTTTTTTTTTCTCTCTCTCCACCTTTGTGGGTAATTAGTTGGTGGCTGGGGTGTTCGTGCTCCCTTTCCCAGGACTTGTCCATCAGCAGAAGCTGCTCCATCTCTGAAAGCTTTTGGGCTGGCTGGGCTCGACCACGTGAGCGTGACTTCTCGCCGATGTGCTCTCTGATTGTCTGCCATGGCTCCTGAGCGTGTTTGAAGTGTTAAGGTAAAACTTTATGTAATACCTTTTACTGGAGATAGAGCAATTCAGCTGGGGCCTATTTACCCTACCCATTTATTTAAAAGTCCAACAATAAAACCAGTCCATTCTGAATGGTAGATAAAATGCGATGTAATTGATGAATGCCTTTTGGCAAGTGCAGTTGAGTTTCCGTGGGGTTTTATACATTATTGACACTGTCAGTGATTTCAGTGATTGTGGCTACAGCTGGGATATTATTATTACCGTGTTGCAGTACTTCTGTTGGGAGGCTATTGCAGAGGCACAGCTGGAAGTGCTAGTGGCATTTGATGTTCATGACCTGCAGTAATTGTACCATTTTATAATGGGAGTTTAGGAAATGCATGGTGAAGAATTAAAGGGTGATCAGTCTGGATTGCTGTGGCTTGTGGGCGAGGGGAAGGGGCTCTGTGCTGGTCACCTCTGGTACTGTGGGGCAGGCAGGGCTTGGGGGGTACTCACAGGGCTTTCTGTAGCCCTCTGCATTTCCATGGAATCCAGAAGGCCAGTGTACCTGCTGGAAAATGTCATAAGAGAGCTCTTCGCTGGCCTTTTCTCTCTCAAGGTAGCGAATGTTGTTCCATCTGGGGTTGTACAAATCACCCACTCACCTGTAGAAGCTCCAGCTGGTGCTATGTGGAATAAAGACTAAAAACCACTTTTCTCCCTGTTTGCTGATATACTGACAAATGAGACATTGAAAAAAACATGTGAAGACCCCTCCTCTGAGGAGAGTTGCCATGACAGGCATGGGTCAGGAGGGTGTCCCTGGCCACCACGGGGCTGAGCTGCGTGGCCATGTGCGTGGAAAAGCTGCTTTCCCATGGCAAGTGGGGTGCTGAAGGTTTTAAATCTTTGCAGAGCAGAGAATAAATGTTTATATAAGAAATTCCAACCACAGGCTGAAAGACAGCATACATGTGGTATTTGTTCATTAGTGTTTAAGGGACCATGTGGCCCTTCCAGTTGTGTTCTGCTCCTAACATCAGATGCCTTAAACCCGTCTTGATTTTGCAGAAGCAATTGTTTTCAGAGCCTTTAGGAGGACCCTCTGTGTGTTTAGATGGGTTGCCACTGTTTGGAAGGGGATTGTAAATCAGACCAGCTTACAGTCTTACCTGTCTTTCATAGCTGTGGTGAGAAGCCCAAACAACTGACGGCATTTACCTGTGAACAGTGTCTCCAGCACTGGTAACAGTAGGTATTTTCTGGCAGCGTGGCTCCTGTGCAAACTGTCTTCTCCTGATGGTCATGCTGATGCTCTCAGTCATTCTTTACTCAGCATGACTTAGCTTTTTCTTGCTTGTGCACCAGTGCCAATCATCAGGGTTGCAGACTAAGATACTTCTTACAGCTATAAACAGACAGGAGAGGTCTCCTGTGGGGATGTCAGGGAAAGGGCTCATCACTGGTGTTTGCGGAGAGGAGCCCGTGACAATCCCTTGCAAGCAAGGGATGGGTTGGTCCTGGGAAGTCACAACATTTTCTCTGTGCTTGTGGAAGAGCTCCTAGTTGTTGTGGGAGCCAGGGTTAGTGTTGCAAGACCATAGTATTTTGTAGAGAATAAGAGAATTTCAGTGTGTTCAACAGAAAATCAGCAAAAGATCATAAAATTTCAGAATAATCTTGGTTGAAAAGAACCTTAAGCTCATGGAGTCCAAGCTCTGCCCTCATCCTGCCAAGACCACCCCTAACCCACAGCCCTCAGCACCTCAGCTCCATGGCTTTGGGACCCCTCCAGGGCTGGGCACTGCCCCAGCTCCCTGGGCAGCCTGGCACAGGGGCTGACACCCCTCTCCGGGAAACAGTTCTGCGTCAGCTCCAATCTCAGTCTCCCCTGGGGCACCTCGAGGCTGTTTCATCTGTATGATCCCATAGGGATACTAAAACCCCTTGCAAGGACGTCATGCTCCATTGAATGATGTAGGATGTCCTCATAGTCACTATAAATATTCCTGAGCCAGAGGATTGGTCACCTCTGTCCCTCTGCTTGCTGGTGCTGCTGGGCCCAGGCCAGCCTCCCCCCATGCTGTGTTCACCAGGGCTTGCAGCCAGAGCTGGGTTCAGAGGGAGAGATGGGAGTGATGCTCTTTCCCTCTACCCTAATTCTCCTTCCAAGATTACATGAAGCTCTTCAGTAATGTGAGTTTTTTTCTTGAAGAGCTGATGCTCTTCAGTAAGTCATTTCTTATGAAATATCTCAAATTAATTGATGATTTGGGAATTGTTTTTCTTTCTGTGTTTTTTTTTTTTTGTTGTGTTTTTTCCTTTGGTTGATTGGGGTTTTTTTGGGGAGGTGTCAGTGGCTTTTGTTGGTTTTTTTTTCTTTCGTTGATTGGGGGTTTTTGGGGAGCTGTCAGTGGTTTTTGGTTTTTTTTTTTCCTTTGGTTGATTGGGGTTTCTTTGGGGAGGGGTCAGTGGCTTTTGGTGGGTTTTTTTTTCTTTCGTTGATTGGGGTCTTTTGGGGAGCTGTCAGTGGTTTTTGGTTTTTTTTTTCCTTTGGTTGATTGGGGTTTTTTGGGGAGGTGTCAGTGGTGAAGTGCTGCCTGGGGGTTTAGTTTTTCAGTCGTGTAAACTTCAGAGGAATTTCTATCACTGCTTTGTCACTCAGTAGAGAGCTGAATGACCCTGTAGAAAGTGTTGCACTTCCTAATAAACTCTCCTCTGTGTTAGATTTCTATTTCCTGTTAAATTTAGATGATGTCTTGTAGCACTGAAGATGTCTGGACACTATCCTGTATTTAGTCTGGCTGCACCATACCCCATCTTGTGCGTGAAGCAAAGAGCTTCAGATTGTGTTCATGGCAATGGCCTTGGTGTTGATGTCTCAGTGCTGGGGCATCATGTGGGCATGCACCATGATAAAACCACCACCTCTGTTGTTGTTCTGGCGTGGGAGACTATGCTGCCATAGTTAAACCTGTGGGTTTAACATACACACTTGCTTTGTACACATGCATGCTTTGCCTTAACTCTAAAGGTTTGCTCTGAATCTTTGGCCACTTTTCTCCCCTTCTTTCATTTTATCTCCTGCCTTTGACTGGTTACAGTCTCAAGATGTTTGCCAAATATTCTTCAGTACAGCAAGAAATCCATGTTGAGAGATACCAAATTCCTGTTAGCTGTTAAGGTTGGAAGAGGTGTGTTAGGTAGCCCATCACATAAAGCTTGATAAAAATCCCTGAGTAAATGCCACAGGAACCCTCCAGGAATAGAGCCTTTAATCTTTAGATCGTCTAAAAGGAGCCTGGTGACATGACTTGGCTTATTGCAGAAAGCTAATTTCAGTGACTCTTGAGATATTGTGAAGATCCTCAAGTCCTTCGCCCCATCCTGCTCTGAGAGGCAGAAATGGGATCTTGCTCATCACTTCCCCCTCCTCCACGTTAAAATACCCTAAACTACAAAGAAATGAGAGACTTGGGCATGCGTAAGCACTTGTTACCTTTTTGACGTGTTGGATGTGGCCGTCGCTTCCTCTTACCAAGGGTAAAGGCTGTTTCAAAGCATCCCTGATGTCCCACTTGCCTCGGGACACCGGTTTTTTTGGGTGCTGAGGAAAGGCTGTGCCTTTGGTTGTCTTCTGGAAAGCCATGTCCCTCTTCTTTGAGGGATTTAACATCCCTCCAAGCTGGGAAAATAGGAGAGCATGGCTCTCTCGAATAGTGGGTGGGCTGCTAACCTGGAAAAAAAAAACTCTGTCCTAAGGAAGCAGAAACTGCAACAGGCAAGAGTAGAGGTTTGAATGTGATAATATGCTGTCTTAATGTTGGCATTTAAATGATATGGTGAAGGAAAAAAATACACAAACCAGCAAAGGAAAGACTCAAAGGTGACTTTGCTGCTGTTAATAAATTGGTGGGACCTGTGTACCTCATTCTCAGGACATTTTTTTCATAACAAAACTTGGTAAGCCATTTATTATGGCTGCTTCTCGAGATAATGTTTGGTCAGTGGGGAATTTGTGGGGAAAAAAAGCTGTGTTGTGGTGTGAATCCTTATGGATCTGCATCCGAGGTATGTGTGTCACCCTACACTGCTGCTCAGTCCTCTCTGGTCTTGCTGTCTGTGCCCACCCTTTGAAGTCACCTTGGACAGGGGGAATCAGATGTTTTTTGGGGTCTGTGTGCAGGCTGCTGTCTCAGTGTGAAACACTTGTTTTCTCCTTGATCGAGGCAACATGCTTTAGTCTGATCTTGCCTCTGGTTCATCCCTCTCCATGAGTTTATGCACGTGGAAAGCCCTGCCTGTGGCTTTGTAGGGCTTCTGCTTTTCAGAGCAATGCTCTTGGGAGGAGGAGGGACTGCCATTGCCACTTTCCCTTTGCAGGGACTAATTTATTTTGCAGGAGAGCGTGTGAGGGGTTTGGGGATTTTGTTTTGTTGTCGTTTTGGTGTATTTTCTTTTGATAGGTAAATAAAATGAAAGGGTAAAGCTTCAGGAGGTGTAAACACTTTAGTAGCTGAAACTAAAATCCCTACTGTGGTATAAACCAACTTAAAGTCTGTCAGCACTGATATAGCTTGCACAACCTGCTGGCATTGCTGAGCACCATACAGATGTCCAGGACCAGAGCTCCCCAAGGGATGCCCAGCCCTCTCCCACCTGAGCTTTTTAGGTGCAGAAATCCACCTGTATGGCTGCCCACACTACTTTTGTACCTCTCGGACATTGGAAATAGCGTGGTTGTATCAAGACAATGCTCATCTTGGGTTAATTAGTTTCTTAGCAGGGTTAATTAGCTCAAGCTGAGCGCTGTGCTGACACACCTGTATTGCTTCTAGAACAGAGGCAGTTTGTCTGGGAGGAGGTCAGCTGTAATTTCTCTCTATGCTCCAGATTCAATCGAAGTTCAAGTCTGGGTTCATTCTGAGCCTGGGAATAAAATTCAGGACAGTTCTTATTTTCAATTGGTTCTTATCTTCTTAATCTGAAACTTCAATGTTTGCCTGGCAGAAGCAGTTAGCTGTTATGAAAAGAATTGTGCTTCTGTGGGAGATGATGGGAATTTTACTTTCACTTTTGGTGGGAGTAGAAGGAAGCTGTGTAACATTAATCTCGTATCAAGACATAACCTAGGCACATTGAGGTGCTGAATGGATGTTTTGTGCAAGAATTGATAAACAGCTGATCGACAGGAAAAAGAAAAAGCCAAACCTTACTTGTGCTGCTCTGACCCGCAGCTTGGGCTCTGCAGTTTGGTTCTGACCATCCTTCCTCCCAAAATACCTGCCCTGTATAACGGTGGTAAGGTGAGTGTCTGAGTGGTGTAATTTGTTAGTGTTTTTTTTTACCGTGATTTGGCAATTCAAATGTGGGTGCCATTGAGCTGATATAAGTTACATTAAGGGTAAGTAGCTGGTATGAATTACATTGAGGGTAAAGATGACTCTCTATTGCCAAGGCACCAGGATCCATCCTCGTGAGCCTGCACGGGGTCTGAGTGGGAGTCAGAGATGCCCCACTCCAGTGAATATCCCCACATGCAGTTTTCTGAGCAGTAGCACTTGATTGTTTCCTCTCCTGACAAAGCTTCTAAATTGGTGTCGCTTTTTCTTTTCAGTGTAAAAACCTGATTCTTAGGCAATTACATTTTTTAAAAGATGAGTTTAACTGTTTCACAGCAAAACTACCTGTAACATGAAAATTTTCGGTGACACAAGTCCATTTCAAGAGCGAAGCATACTTTATCAACATTTCCTGTAATCACAGAGATGGACTCTGCTACCAGCTGAGGAACCACCTTCAAAATAAAAGTAAATATGGAGATACTTCCATTTCTCACAAGTAAAACCATTTGATCCACGGTAATACAGCACTGCTCGGGAAAATTCAAAAGACAATAAATATTGCATGCTGAACAACACTTTTGAAGGTGCTGCCAGTATCCTCATAACAGTTAATAAAGTAGTCACAAATGATTCTGCCCACTTTTGTCCCAAAGAGGATCATATTTAATGCACCATTTAATTTGCTCAAATGTCAGGGAACATCAAAAGGGGAAATTTATTGTATTAGTCGCTGAAAGAGATATAGTAGGAGCATCATGCTATCTAAAGATGATTAATAAAAATAGCTATTGATTTTGCAAAGTCAATAAATCCAGCTGTTCAAATGATAGTATTAGTCAGTCAAAGGGACTAGTTTAGTTTGTTTGAGTCCCTGCAGATCTATCTGCAGCCTTTGTGGCTCTCCCAACCAGGGAAGGATGAGAAGGAGTTGTGCTGGGTCGCTCCCTCCCTGGGATCAGAATGGATCCGCATCAACCACTGATGGGAAGCTTTGAACCACAGCACAGACGCAGACTCTCACTTGCTTTGTTCAAAGATAAGTGTGGAAAAAAAAACTGCTCTGGTGCACTTGCCAGCCTTCTGGTGAGGTTTTGGGTGAGACAGGCTGTACAGGTGTTCTACTGAAGCACGTTCAAGCCACTGAAAAAGGAGATACAAGTGCAGAGATACAAGAGAAAACCTAGGTAACCAGATTTGACAATGACTTTTTCTTTGGCTATTGGTTTTCATCGGTATGTAGCACTGCTGGCATTAATCTGGCGAGCATCCTGTGTGGTGTCTCTGGGCTTCTACCAGTCCTTCTCCTCTGGCTGCGCAGGGTGGGCTGTGCTGCCTGTACAGCACAGAGCTGCCCCAGCTCCTTCCTGACCAGGGCTCAAGCTTTCGTGTGGTTTACAGTGTCTTTAACAATGCATTTTAAAATGCATTTATCTTTCTCTGCATTTTTAAGCACAGAAATGCTCCTCAGCCTCTCACTCTGGCTGTCCTCGTTGATATCAATCTCGCTTCTGGAGTGGTCCTTGCTGATATTCAGAGAGAAAAGACTCTCGTCCCCTCCCTCCCTCCCCCATGCAACAGAGCTCGAAGAAAACAATTTCAATGATGAGGGTGGTTTTTTTTTTTTTTGTGAATTGCAGCTCTTCCCTCTCTGAATGACTCTCGCAGGAACAAAAGCCAAGAAAAACACCCTGTCTGTGTTTTGCACAGTAATTCTCACAACTGGCTGAGCCAGGCTTGCTGTATTTGTGTCCCAGTGGCGTAAGCCCTGAACTCTGGTTCATACTTTTAAAGAAACCTAAAATAAGTCAGTATTTGGCATGAGAAAGTGGAAAGTACTGGCTGATTTCAACACTTCCTTTTCTGTTTATTTTCTCAGCGAGGCCAGACGTCATCACACTGATTTCTCTCGGGCTGACGATGGGGAAAAAAAATTAAGGATGCTGACTTCAGTTTAAAAATATTTCGTTGGCTGTATCAGTGCTACATTTCCTTGCTGAACTCCCAAGCAGCTGAGTTCCGTTTGCTAAAGCACTCATTACAGATTTGCAGATGGTGCAGAGATTGCCACTGAGAGGTGGCGATGAGCTCAGAGATACCCAGAGCTTTATTTTTTGGTGGGGAGGGGAAGAGCATCTGTAATCTGGATACTGAAATCACTAATGAAATGCAGAATACATCGTAGGACGGGGCAGATCACAGCAGCTTTGAAGATGTCAGGTTGATATTGCCGAGTTTCTGAGGCTCGACCGTGAGTCTGTGATCACAGGTTTAATTAACAATAAGGTGAAGACATGGGTACCTCTTACAAACAGATGGGCTGAATTATCCCTCACCTGAAGTATTTAACCAGAGCTGAAGCGTGCTCCTTGGAAAGCCTTTAGGCCACCAGTTCTATTGCAAGAACGGTGGAGATGTGTCGAGTAGCCTGAATGCTACAGGTAGCAGGCTAAATGATTGCTGTGTGTTTGATTTCTAAAGGAAACTGTCCCCGTGGGAATCACCCAGCACTGAAATTCTCAGTAGCAGTTACTGAGCCCTCATTGTGGTCTTTAGGAAGCAGGAGCCCAGGCATGTTTGGAAGTCAGGAGCTGCTGCAAGCTTGCTTGCTTGCTTGCTCGCTCCTCTGGTTAGCCAGATGTTGTTGTTGCACTGTTTCCCTCTACTTAACACAAGGCAAAACTTTCCAGGTTGACTTGAGTTTGAGCATTGTCATCTCTTGGGATTTTCAAGGTTTTCCTCTTCAATTTTGAGAATATTCATGAGAAACAGGTGTTTGAAACAGCCTCCAGGTTATGAGCTCCCATTTTCCCAAGCACCTGAGGGCTCAGCCAAGGCATGCAGTGTGCATTTGCAGGGGGTGCTTGGTAGCTGTGTTCTGCTTACTAGGACAGTCCCCAAACTCAGCATCTCGTTGAGCAACAAAAGTCTAGACAAGGCTGCATCTGTGCTTAAACCAGCCCAGTGTGACTGGAAACATACCCATAGCCCATCGAGTGGGACCTGGTGTGACGTGAAGTCTCATGTTCCTAAACCAGTTGTGAGCCTTTATCTTGGGTGTTAATCTGCACGGTGAAGCCTTGTCCAATGTCTTTTTGTAAACTTAAGTATACTATGTCTGCTGAATTTCCCTTATCTACTGTGGCAGTAACATCTTCAAAGAACACTGAGGATTAGTTAGGCACGGTGCAGCATGCTGAGAGCCATGCTGCTGTCCTTAATCACACCCTCCTCCTCCTCCTCCTTGCCCTGCCTCCCTCAGGAGGGTTTCTCATTGTTTCCCTTCCACAGATATGAAACTCCATGATCTTCGATTACCACTTTGTCTTATTTTAAAATAAGTGAGCTGTGTTTGACAGGTTCAGAGCCTCTGTAATCTCACCCAAAAGTTTATGAGCTCTTTAAAACGTCCATTAAAGATTCACAAGTTTCCCTGCTCGTTATTTGACGTTAGGATTTAAACACGTCCATTCTCCTATCGTTTTAGGTGGGATTTCTGTTAAGCTTTTCTTCTTCAGGGAAGCATGCTTATAAAAACTCAGTAGTAGTTGGTTTGTTGCTGCAGGTGTACTGAAGCGGGCAGAGGGGCAGGGAGGGGATGTGTGCGTGTGCAATGCTCTAATGGTAGGGCTGTGGTCCTCCACGACACAGAAGTGCTGGATTGCCAGGAGTGCAGGAACCATCTTAGGACAGCCCAAACTGCTGCTCACACTGGTCAAGCTGGCACCTAGGGAGAGACTTCATCACTTAAAAATACCTAAGGAGTGGATGTCAAGAGGATGGGGCCAGTGCTTGTTGTGTAGTGTCCAGTGACAGCACAAAGGGTAATGGGCACAAACTGGAACACAGGCAGTGCCACTGGCACAGGAGGAGAAAGCCCTTTGGTGCTGAGGTGAGGGAGCCCTGGCCCAGGCTGCCCAGGGAGGGTGTGGAGGCTCCTTCTTGGGAGGTTTCCAAACCCACCTGGACACATTCCTGTGTCCCTGAGTGAGGTGAACCTGCTTTAGCAGGGGCTTGGCACTGCTGGGGCCTCTGATGTCCCTGCAGCTCGCCCATGCAAGCAGCTCTGCCATCGGGAAGAGGACCAGGCTGGAGGAGTCTTCCAGCAGGGAGGAGGGGAGTGGAAGGAGAGGATGCCAGGCAGGGGGTCCACCCAACAAAAGGAAGGATAGTGGCAGGGTGGAAATGTTGGTCCATTATGCCAGAGAGCAGATAATGTCCCCTGCATGGGTACTAGTCTCGGTGGGTGCTGAACCGTGGCAGCTTCTGAAGCCGGCACCCAAGGAGCCCTAATCTGGTGGTGAATGGAGACATTAGTGAACATGCTTCTTTGTAAAAGCATTCTTATCTCAGACCTTGCATATGTACCGCGGGTTTCTGCAGTGCCCATGATAAGTAGCACTCCTTGTTTCATTGAATGGAGGAGTAAATAGTCACATAAAACCCATATAATTTGCTGGCTTGTAAGTTAAAGCCCCAGGCAGTCTTATCACTGCTTTTGTCATGTCCCTTACACTTCTAGGGCAATTCCATGTCAAATTGCTCTACATTTTGCACCCTGACCCAGCAAAAGTGGAAGCCTGCAAAAAAAAACAACTTACCACCTCTTCATTTTATCCCCCTTTTTTTTTTTTCTTCTGTTACATTTGGTGCCTTATGGACTTTTTTTCCTTCCAGAGAATGCTAAATGTATCTCTGTAGCTGCACCGAGAGCACATCATTTCATTGGGACTCCTCTGTGTCATCAAAGCACAAAAGAAAAACATCAGTGTTTGACTAACTTTAAAAGTGAGGGTATTAATTATTGAGCAGTGGAGGAGATCTCTACCTTAATACTGATGTTCAGGCAGATACCATATTTATCTTGAAGTACCCCAGAGCAAAGAACCCGAGAGGAAGACGGTTACCTTTGCAACCATATTTATCATGTAAATAGCTCAGAAAAGGATGCTGCCAGTTACGTCTTTAAAACACAAAAATGCATGCATTTCACTATTTTGTAAATGCCAGGGAGATGCAGCATCCGTTGGAGTTAACGGTGCGGCACTTTTGTGTTCAGTAGCATGAATCATTAATCATGAGGCAGGCCATATTCTTGTACTGCTTCTGCTTTCATTACTTGGCCTAATTAAACAGTTCTCTGAACTGGAATCTCAGATTCCTCTGTTACAGATTATCATTAATTATGGTGAAAGTGCTCAGAGATGTTGGACTCAATTATATTCTGCTCAACTCTGGCACCGCGTGATTCATTGCACAGCCTGCTTTGCAGATACACTCTTTTCTTATCTTGCACTCCCACTTTTGTAAATTGGGCTCTGCCAGCCAACAAACTAAGAGTTATGTGCCGCGTTTTTATTAAAGACATGTTGGAGAAGCACACACCAATTAAGGGTTCTGTATTTTATCTTGAGCGAGGAGCTGAGCGCTGGGTCCGGGAGGCAGAGCTCAGCTTCGCCCCACAGATGAATCTGTGTGTGTGTGTGTGCTCCCTCAGCCCAGCTTTGGGTCTGAGCTGTTCCTCTCCTCCGCCTTTCCATGGTGCAACTTCCCCTGGGATAGCTGCCAGGGGAACGGAAGGGTGATGTGCTGGTGGCAAAGGCAGCAGCCAGTGCTGCAGCCCAGGGATGTTTGCAGACATCGAGCCTCTTCCTCCGTGACATCGGTGATTTAAATGCTGTTAATAGTCTGAGTAGACAGGATTTTTTGTCTCGTGATTAATGCAGAAAGTAGCCACAGCGTACACTGGTAGTGTAACACCGCTAATGCACAGCCAGCCTTAACACCTCTTACCTCTGCCAGACGCTTTAATCCATTAACAAACGAAGCAAACACGCAGTTTTGCAGGCTGGCATTGTAAAACATTTTATATCCTAGATTGAGCCCCAATGTAAGGTCATAAACATCAAGAATTAGAGCCCGATAGGATCTGAAATGCACCAATGATGGACACAAACAAACCTGCAGACTATTTCTTTTCCTTTTCTGCTTTTGTCAGATCCAGTCTTTTAAAAGCCAGCTCTTACACCTGCGTGGAGTATCTGTGAGGTGATCGGTTCCTCCCCTTGCATTGGGTTAAAATACACGTTATGGTGAAAGTGATGTGATCTGACTCACGGATGAGAAACACAAACAGCCGTGAGTCGTTGCTCACCGAGGGCTCCCATGGAGCAGTGCTGACGGGTCGAGCTGCCTGGCCTTGCTCCCAATGCCGAGCAGAAAGCATTGCAAGAGCCTCAGTGATCGAGTCTGCAAACGTGTCTGGGAGCAGCAGAGACGAGCCCCCTCTCCTGCCTTCCTGCCTTGAATCCTGAGCTACCGCCGAAGCGATCTGCTTTAGAGCTCAGCTGCTCATAAAGTAAAATAGATTGCCAACAAAATTGCTTATATTGCTTATACATTGTCAACACATAAGTATTTACAGATTGCAGGTTAACATGGCTTACATGAGGGAGCCTAGGCTAGAAAAAAAACGTTAAGATGCAGCGTGTGGAGAATTTGTATTCATCATCATCATCTTTACGCTGAGCACGAGATGTGTTTTTACTGATATATGATTAGCTAATTCACCTGCAGTAAGTGGATTTGTTTCTGCGTGTCAAAATACACACTGGATTTTATCTACAGGTAGATTGAAGCAGAGAGTTCTTGATTAAGTTATCAGGAGAGAGGCACAGTTGATGCTTGGGGTTTGATTGCGATGACAAAAGCCGTGTAATACACAAATAATGGGTGGCAGGACAAAAAGAGACCTGAGGTTCCTGCTGCTTCACCCCAGAAGCGTGGGCTTGAAACTCTGCCATGAGGGAAAATACCTTTTGGCCGGCTCATCCTTTTCCCTGGTCTGTCAGACCATGAAACAGCATGGCTGGCTGTGATGGGGAGGAGACACCCACCACTGGGACCCTCTTTTGCAGGAGCCCTTTTGCCCCTGCCCACGCTGAGTGTAGGGTTTTGGGGTGCTCTGGTACATCTGGACATCCCCGAGCACGGCGGCGTGGGGTTGGATTTACAGAGCCAGGCAGCACGTTCCTCTTTGTCCCCGTGTGGCAGGAGCAGCTGAATTACAGCTAAGCCCCAAAAGTTGGACACGGGAGCTGTTGGGCATCGCCGCACGCGGAGTCTCATTTTCTGCAGGAGTTGCGGGTTTTAATATATATGAAAATCAGTAGTCTGTGTCTTTGCATATGTGCCTTTTGTAATATAATTTTGACAGATGGTGAGCTAGATAAATCTAGCTCTTTGCTATAGAAAACCTTGGCTTGTCTTGCGCTCTCCCCAAAACTTGCTTGGAGCTGCTTTTGCATTTTCTTTTTTAAATATAGATGTATATATTTTTTTTTTTCTTCCCCCACCCCGGTCTGCTTTTGTTTTTATTTTAAACGTTTTCTGCCAAGTATTTTCCACCCTTGATTTCCACATACAAATTGCAGCTGAGCTCTGATTTTCTTCCCTAGCCCTATTCCGTGCATAATGCCACCGACCCCGCTATTCTGCGTGTCTCCTTATTAAAAACAAACACGCTGCCCTGTCCCTGTTTGCACCGTCTCCCGTTCTCACAACAATCCCAACCAATTCTTACTATTTAAGGGTGGGTGGGGGGGGGAAAAAAAACGCAACCCAAACCTCAACCAGGAAGCAGTTTCCTTCCCTGCCAGCTCCAGACAGACTGCTCATTGAAAATGTAATACACTGCTGCCATGTCACAGGTCAGCTGGCAAATGGCAATCTGAATTTTAAAAGGAATATGAATAAAATTCTGTTTTATTTTGAAAATGAACTTTGTGCCCTCCATCATGAATCCAATATATGTCTTAATCTTCTATGCTCTTGAAGCCTGCGGCTCCTGGCTGAGTCCTTTGACTCCTGAACCTAATAAGGAAATAGGTTGTTTTCTCATCCTCGCCTCATTTTGAGAGGGGCTGAAACAAACAGTCCCTATTTCAAATGTAATTGGCAAAGCATAAAAACATGTGCGTTATATAATTTTTTTAGGTTGAGGACGGAGCCCGGCGCTGGGATGTTTTATTTTAAGGTTTGATTAAGATGTGATACCTTTGGAAACGTGCTGTCAAGGCTCCGCAGCACAACCCACCCTCGGCGGCGTTTCATGTTTACCCCGCGCCCTCCCACGTGAGGCTGATAAGGGATGAAAGGGCCAGCAGCCCCTTCAGCCGGGACGCTCCCCGTTTAACCTGGGCTTTATTTACAGCCCCACACTCCCCCCTCCATGCTCTGCAGAAAATCTTGGTCTACTAAAAGCTGTGGAGGGGAGGGATGGAGGGATGCGCTCGCTCCCAGCTTAATGACAGCTGATGGGCTTTTTAAAGGGTTTTGTCTGATGTGTTGCCCAGGTGGTTTGTACTCACAGTGCATTTCTGTTTGGGATGGTTTCGCCCTCAGTTCCCAAGTGCTGTGGAAGCCCTGGCTGTTGCTGGTCTCTGGTTGGGGCTGCTGAGCAGCCCCTGTGTCTCCCCATGGACAGATGTGCACAATCAGATGTCCAGGTGCTCTGCTGGTCCCTTGGCTTCTAATCACACCTCTGTGGCACCGCCATCCTGCTCAGCAGCTCCCAGAGTTAATGCTGGCATCTGCCTGTGCTTGTTACAAACCTATCAGGGTGGCTCTTCTCCCAAAGCCACCTCGTTGAGTTACTTTTTACTGGCTAGTGGAGCCGGGTCTGACCTGAGAGTGAAATTAGGGATGTTTTCTCTCTTATTAAACTAGAGAACGTGTCTGAAAGTTTGTGCTGAATCTTGAGCATCTCTCTTCAAACTGAGAAAAGAAAAAATGCCCTAGGCTGAGAGGAGATGGACAGATATCTGTCTGTGGCTGTGTGTGCATACACACAGCTATGCTTGTCTGTATGCAGTTGCTGCTTTCCAGCACACCCAAGTAGTCAGACACGCAGTGTCTTCTGATTTTTCTCTCTCATGAGCACTGATCAAGCAAAAGTGGCCAAATGCAGAGGCTTGTTGGTGGAGCACGAGTGTCTCGGTGTCAGAGTCCCAGCACAGCAGGGCGCTTGAGCAAGTGTCTAGTGTGAAGGAGGAGATTGATGCCCCCAGGAGTACTCACACAAGTGAAGTGAAGCATTTACTCGAGTGCTTCGTTGATCAGAGCCTAAATGAGTTTCCCGTAGCAAAGCCTGGGCTGGGTGCCTGCCTGGCATGAGCTTTCTGTGCGCGCTCCTCCTGTGGAGAGGGGATCTGAAGTGGCTGAACCCCAGCAGAACAGCATCCTCTTCTTGCAAAACCCTCCCTGGCAGCCTCTCTGCAGACTTTACATAGCAGGCCTTTCCTCCACCCTTTTGAGCTTTCCTGTCTGGTTTCTTCCCACCCAGCGAGCTGCAGCTCTGAAGGACGCTTCTGTGGGGCTGTGGAATGGGGATGCAGGGACCTGGTTGGTGGGAGCAAACACACACAGTCTGGTGCCCAGGTCACCACATTGCCACTGCCCAGGCGTGCTGCTCCCTACTAGATCCCTCCTTACCCACTTCCTGCAGATTGCAAGGTTTTGAGATGCCATACCTTCAGCCAGGGGCTTGGAGGTCATGTTTGTTCATCACTAACTAGAAAATTCAAAGGACTCTTTAGCTCATCTATACCGTCTGTGTCCTGACCTGTAACAGGTCAAGGTCTTGTGTCCCAGTGGTTTCCTGTGAGGAGAGCACAGGCATTGCTGTGGGAAGGGCTGAGCCAGATACCTACCACAGTGGGACACAGGGATATGTGAGTGGGACAACCCCACCAGCACAAGATCTGTCTACAGGAGGGAGAGAGCAGCAACTGCAAGAGAATCAAATTGGGTCTATGTGATCCCAACATGAACCATCATACAGAACCATCTCCTGATGTTTACAAGTATTACATTCTGCCCAGTCTTGAAGTGCAGCTAAAATAAGTAGTATTTAAATGTACTTCTTATAGCTTGAAGGGATTCTTTATAACAACTGCACCAGGATTTTTAATTTAGAACAAATCATGAAGGTTCTTGCCCATATAGATTCAACTGAAAGGTTTGAACAATTTTTCATCTGATGGTCTTTGAGGGGTCACCTATGAGGCTTGTCAGAGAGGAGGTAGGAAAAGGTATATAGGAACGTATTGCATCTGATCTGTCAGGAAAATAAACCTGTGCAAGGTGGAAAGTCCCCTGACAACCTTCCCCTGATCCCATATGCAGGAGCATCCAACAACCCTGAAACAACTAAAAAAACCCTCTGCATAACCACCCTAAAGCCTTGTCCTGGGAGCTTCGAGGGACTTGTGTGGGGTTTGGGTTAGGGATAGGGATGGAAGCGTTGGCATAAGCCACAAGTGCTACTGAGACTGTTGAGGTATCAAAGCCCTGGAGACTCCGATGGATTCCAATTTGGTCAAAGGTATTTAATTTACAGAAGTTCATATGGACACTTGATCACAAACAGAAGGTTGGGAAACACAAACTCTTTGGGAAGAACAGGGAAGGAAGACTCTTGGCACACAGGCATCATTGGTATTAACTTTAAAAAGCAACTGTAATGCAGAATTATGTAAACAGAGAGGTTGGAAAAGACCTTTAATTAAAGATGATTGAGCCCCCCTGCTAGCCCAGTGCTGCCATGTCCACCCCCAAACCATGTCCCTACTGTGCTGCTTAAAAAGCTCCAGGAATATTGTTTTTTTCCTAAGATGCTCACACTTGCAGGACATCTGGGTGCTTGGCATGCACAGTTTCAGCAGGTAACAGCTGCTCTCCCTTTGGGGAGGGTATTTTATTCCAGTCAGAGCTGCCTTCTTTTTGGCCCAGGAAGTTGTGACTGCTGCTGCATCGATCAGATGAATCTTTGGACTTGAAATGGGCACATAAGGATTTAATTCAACGTGGTTTTTAGTCAGTGATAAGATGTGTTTTGCTTAGCAGAGTTGCAACAGTTGAGGATGTTTGAGGAGCTGCCTTCCTTGGCAGGAGTTTGGGCACGAGTCACTGTCCCTGTGGTCTGCGGGGAAAGGCAGTTGCTGCTCAGGTGATGCTTTTAGTGGCACATGGGAACAAGAGCAATGATGCCACATACAGAATTTTTTGGCTAGATTCTATCTTCAAACCAAAAAATACAAAGCGAATTGGCTGATGAGATGGAATTTCCACCGTGCCGTGGGCAATGCAAGAATTATGGCTGTAACATATCCAGGAGTGTTGTAAAACATGGAAACCCCAGTGTACCTGACACTCTGTAAGAAGGTCAGGTATTTGGGGGCTGGGGAGTGTCCCTGGACTGAGAAGCAAAGCAATTATTTCATTACCCATCCATCTCTCATTTAGAACCAGCTCCTGTTTGTGTTTGATTGCTGTACTGATAATGATGATGTTGAGAATTGCTGTGATGAGAAATTGCAATCAGCTAAATAGCAGCCGAGGTTCCCCCAGGGAAAGGGACTTATGTAATCCCACACCAGATTGTTTTGGGCTCCTTCCTCTTTGTCTGGTTGGAAGTGAGTCTGAGAGAAACAAGGTACTAGGGAGCAGGTTGAGGTTGAGGTGCTGCACGAGAGTAAGCTGCAGGCAGGGTATGTGCCTTTGGAGCTCTCTGTGTGTCCTGTCCTTCCCCTGCACGCTGGCGTGGGGGCTGTGTGTGGATGTAGTGACCTGGTCTGCGTGTACAGATGCCTTTTTCAGCTTTTGGGGAAAGCCAACGTGGGATGTGCAGCGAGTTCGTCTCTTGCAGCATGTGGGATGGCACCCACCTCCTCCAAAGGTGTGGGGAAAGGACTGCATTTCTGCACTGCTTTAGGATGTCTCTGTACTTTGTATGGCATGGAAGCCAGAACCAAATAGGTGAGCCCACCAGTGTGCATCCCTCTTTACGGCTGCTGCTCCGAGCTGCTGGACTGTTGCTATAGCAATGCTGGCTTCTGAGGACACCCTTTACTAAAATTCTCCCGTCAGATGCACAGAATTACTTATCAGACCTTCCTTTGTGCTGGCCCTGGCCTACTCTGCCCTTACCAGTGCTGTTCCTCAACCAGGGCAGAGAAACAAGGACAATGCTAAAACCAAACTGAAAATCAAACCGAAATGAAACCTGTTGGGAACCTTTGAGAAAGCATAGTTGACTTTTTCTTGGTTGGTGGCTGAAAACACAGCTCATTTCAGTAGTGAGTGAAAATGAAGATCAAAAATAGAATTTCCTGCAGATATTCTTTGATAGTTACATCCCATTCATTCCTGTCCCTGTCCTGTAACTTGAATCATACTCGTGAAATACTCAGCCCCGCAGATGGGATGTGCCTCAGCACTGGCTGCCGTGAAGCTGCCACATCTGCAGCCCCTGGCAGTGCTGGAAACTGCAGCACTGCCACTTGGCACGAGACAAGCACATGAAACTTCCCTCTGACACTCTCAGGCTGGGGAAAGGCCTGGTTTGCCACTCAGGTCCCCATGGACTGGCAGTGGAGTTGCTCCCACACGGTCCCTATCACGCACCGCTTTTGCACTTCTCCAAGTCCTCACAAGGAGGGAAGCTCCAAGTTTGAAGGGAGCTCAGGTGGTGTCACCCAAGCCTGAGCAAAGGCAGCATTCCCAACTGCTTTCCTGGGGAGCGTGCCCTTGCTGCACATATCCCCTGGCCACCTTGGTGCTGTCTATCTGCTGTGTGCAGCTTCGTGCCAGTCTCCCAAGGGGAAATAAATCTCTAAGGCACATGAAGGAGCTTGGTAGTGAACTAGCTGCTGTTACTGCAGGCTGTGTGTACCCCATGTCCATAGCTGGTTGGTAGAGGTGCGGGTTTGGTTCTTAACACTTGTGACTGTGCAAAAAAACATTCACGCTGTTACCGTTTGCAGGAGAAATAATTCTGCTGCTTCCACCTCTTCACTTTCCCTCATGGTTTTAACTCCATTTCCTTATCAAACACGTGTAGCACTCGAAAGTGAACACGGTGTGAGAAATCTGCCTGGTGGCAAGTGGGAGCAGCTTCCAAAGAGAGATGCTGCTGAGGTGGGGATGGGAGTGAGTGATGCATCATCTCGGCTGTTTTGCAAATCTTGTTTGGCGTTCTTTTCACCTTGCCAGTGGAGGAAATTCAAAGCAGGCGAACGGTCTGCGAAGGACCTCGTGCAAGCCTGGCTTAAACGCTCGCAGGAACTTCAGCCGAGTGAGACACATTCATTATAACAGAAGTATCTGAAATTACATGGGAAACAGCTGCCACAATTGGCAGATTACGGTTCAAGTGCTTGTACATTTTTTACCATTCTGAATCGTGTGTGTATGTATATATTTTTTGAAAGCGTATGAAAAATCACAGAGAACAGCAGCGGCTTTAAAAATAGCCCTTCTCAGTTGTGTGTAACCTGAGCCAGGCAGGAGCATCTCCACATTCCCAGCACTGCGTCGCTGCCGCTCCCCGTCCCGCATGGGCTCTGGGCAGTGGCTGCAGCTCCATCTCCCTGGGCAGCCACACGTGTGTTATAGCCCAGAGGGAAAGAATGGGCTGCAAGGATCCTCCCCCAACCTTCAGTAGCAGGATTAGCAAATTGGAGATTAATCCAACCCCTTCTAACCTACTGGGATTCATTAACTGAAGGTTTAGAATTATCTTCCAGGTTAAACAAAAGAATTAGGGGGTATTTTTGCATATCTCTGTAAAGTAGTAATCCTCCAGAGATTGTAGATTATCTCAGTCGTATTTTTTCTTTTCCCTATATGTTCCTGTAACTTAAAAAAAAAAATATCTGAAAATAATTTCTGGAACACTTACCAGAGTTTGTGAAAATGCCTGTCTTAAATAAGGATATTACATTTAATTAAGCATTATGCCTGTGGGGGCCGAGCGTGTAAGGTTCAGCTGAGAAGTCTCAGGTTGTATGGATTAACAATTGCAGGCAGAGGCTTGAGCAACTTTTAGGATTAGGGTTGTTGTCTGATGAGGGAATTTAAGGTGTTTTTAGAGTGAAACAAATACTGATGTAACATAGAAATACATGGTACTGTACGGCCATGTCAGACGTGTGGATGGTGTCTGTGGCTGCTCAGTCATGCTGGAGTGACATGAGAAGTGTTTCCTTCATCTCCACCACAATAAGAGGATTATTGTTTTAAAATGGTGATCTTTTTCTTTCTTTCTTTTTTTTTTTCTTCCCCTCCACCATTTCAAATTAGGCTTTGATTGTGTGGAAACATAAATAGAGAGCCACTTTTCTGGAGCCTGCTATTTATCTTTAAATAAAAAAAGAAAAGGGAAGAAAAAAAAAAAAAAGAGAGGAAAAAAAATCCCCCAAAGTTTGACTGACACTAATTTCCTGAACAAGATACCCTAGAAACTCCAGTTTATCTCATAAAATCATAACAGACAGGGTTTGTGATGTCCCCTCCGCAAGATTCTTTATTCTGTCAGTTGATAGCATTTGAGATGACGGAGGGAGATGTGCTGCGCTCATATGCCAGCGAGGAGAACAGAAGCTGTCACCAGCAGTGTAATGTGCTGTGTATTATCACTCAGACTGATCCGGGGGCCCGGAGACTGTCATCTTTTTAGACTGTACAAGTCAACACAAATAAAACTGAGGAGGCAAATGATAATGTCTGAGATAGATCCAGGCTCATTCTAGCCATTACTTTTTATTCAAACCTTAGAGATGACATGATGTGAAAAATGAGCCTGTGTCTAGTTCAGTGCCCATTAGTGTGTGAGCACATTATCTTCCACTTTTCACATTGAATCTCCCTGTACATACTATGGCAGTTATAGCTATGCAGCCCGTCAGGTTTAGGGGGCTGCGAGCACCTTTTCTGCCTTAATGTATAGCAAATATTGCCCCTAAAATGATGCATTGTGAGCACTTTGGGATGCACTTTTAGGAAGGATGCTTTGAGCACCCCTCACATAATATCCTTCCTCTGCCTAGCTGGAGCTGATGGAAGGAGGTCTGCTCTGGCTCCTCCAGCACCCCGAGCAGGATTGCTGAATGTGTTTGCATCGAGTCCTGGCTCCAGAGCCCCCCACACTTGGGAGACCCTACCTCTGCTCTGGGAGGAGGAGCTGGGGCTGCCTTCCCAGGGAATCTCTGCCCTGTCTTCCTCCCCTTGTGCTACCCATTGCCATCCCCAAGACCACCATCCCTTCCTCTACTCCTCCTGACTTGCACAGGCAAGAAAGAAACACTTCCCTTACCAGCTGATGGAGAGAGATCATTTCATTTCTCTTATCACTCTTAAGGCATCGCATGGTTTTGGCCAGGGACAGGCAATCACGATGGGAAAACGTGCCCCTGAACACCCCAGCTGAGTGCTGGAGCTGACAGAGCCCCAGCCTTCTCTGTCTTTGAAAATAACAGGAGGAAAACTCAGCCGGGAACATGAATCGCTTTCCCGAGGAGGTTTTAGCACAGTTGCTAACACTATCAGTACCCAAGTAAAATTTCCTATTACTCTCCTGTATAACCTTTAATTACCCCCACCACCCCAAAAATATCCCTCAATTACCTTCCAGGCAGAATTATGCATATTTTTAAAGTTCTCCTAGGGATATAACACTAAACGTTGGGTTGTTATGGTTCAGTGGTTTAAATTACAGTGTACTTAATTAAAACAGCGTAAAAAGCTGTCACTATTCCATATAATTTGAAAGACTTTGATTAGTGATTTTTCCCCCCCTCTTTTACAGTTACAGCATACTTAGCTTTGCCATTACCTTGTCATTTAGGAGCACCTTGGTGTTGAATGATGCTTCGTGGCACTAGGGGAAAAAAAATAGAAGTAAACAAAATGATGGTTTCCAGCAAAAGAAGCAACAAGAAGGGTACGCATCCTGGAAGAGAAGGGGAGCAAATGGATTGGAAGGGTAGACTTGTGCTAGGAATTGTAAGCTCTCAAAGTTAGCCATATTGGGGTTGTTTCGCTATGAGGGGAAAAAAACACGTTGACCAAAGTCAACCTGAGGGTGCTTGGAAGGAAAGATTGCAAAGAAAAGCTGGGAACACTTTGTCTAGGTGCCCTGATAGGGACGGTGCTGCCATGCCCTACTCCTCAGGCCATGGGGGTAAAGCAAACAAAGCACCTTGCACACAGAAAGTGCACAGACAGATCCTCCTGTGTATATTCACATGCCTCCTGCTTCACGTTGGTAGCAGGTCAGGGATACTGGTGACCAGGGAAAGCCAGCGTGCTTGTGCTTGTGGCAGGAAAGAAGCCTGAGTTTCTGTACATTCCTCTCTCATGCAGACATTATCAAAGCTATGTCTGCCTCCAGCAAAAGCACCTCTGTCAGCGTGTTGAGTTCCACCCCAATATCCTGCCAGCAGCGTTTTATATGGGACCAGATGCATAAAGGGTGCAGGTTCTGGGACAGCCTGCACGGCACTGGCAGCTCTGCAGTACCTGGTATTGTGTTGCTCTTAAACACCCCCAAGCAAGGCACAAGCCCACACAAAGCCTCTTTTCTTTGCAGAACCTCTTCCTGTGGTTGAGGAAGAACACTCATTCTCCTGCACAGTAGGAGCAGCTGCAGCCTTGCTGCAGAATGCCCCGACGGCAGCCTGGGTGCTGTGAGATGCTGCACTGTGAGAGGAGCAGCACTCTGCTTAAAGGTTTTAGGTTGTAATGTAACCCATGTTTATAAATAAAACTAATGACATGACAGTGCTTGTACCAGACTCTTATCAAGGCTTTTTATTACGGCGACACATGAAATCGTAACTGTGAACGGGAAAATCTTGTTTAGCCATAGGCTGAACGTCTGAGCAGCTAAACTCAAAGCCATGCTTCTCTTTCTAGATTAAGGGACTAAACAAATATTTTTGACAATACAGCTGAGGAAAAGCACAATGTGGGGCTTTTTTTTTTTCCAGTTCAGAGGATTTCCAAGCCCGTTTGATTGCTGGGGATGTGCAGACGCACCCACGCTTGTTTGAAACATTATCCTGGTTTTAAGTAATGACTTGCTTGGTCATTGTTATCTCCTTCCAACTCAGGCTGGAGCACTTCAACCTGTGCTCATCCATAAGGCCTGACCTCTCCAACAAAAATAAGTTTATTTCCTCTTTATGGTAATGCAAAAATACGGTACGTTGGAAAAAATATGGATGTATGACGGGCAGGGTTGGCTGTGAGTGACCTGCTCCAGTTTTGGAGCAGGTGCCATCACCTTCAGCGGACAGGAGCAGTTTGGGATCTTCTCTTCTTGGCCTAAGGTCTACTCTCGAGGTGTGATGGGCAGCCTGGGGTACCCTTCCCATGGCACCAGCCCTCTGTGGGATGACCACTGGGTGCAAGGAGCCACGAGTACCACAGGTGCCTATCCCACCCCTTCCTAGTTTGTTTTGCTAAGATATTTTTCAAACCTCAGCTCTTATGTATCTCACCCCTATACCTTTCTTTCTTTCTGTTTTTTTCTTTCCTATTTGTCTATGCTCAAATCAGGGTAGAATCAGGAAATTGAGGCTGAAGGAACTTTGAGGTACCATTTCCCCACTTGAAACTTGGTGCCTTAGCAAAATGAAGCAGTGAGTTAGGTACACTGTACTGCTCTGTAAGGATTGACAGGGATGATGGCTTAGAGGTAAATGAGAGGTCTAAGAAACCTCCCCGACATTAGACTGGAAGATAGGGGCAGGTTCCCTGATGGTGGTACTACCAAAGAGCCCAGACCCATGCACCCTGCAGAGTTTGTCTTTGCTACGTCGACAAAATAATCTCTAGGAACAAATTCTTTGTGTGAGGTGAAGTCTTGCTTAAAAACGTGTTAAGGAAAGAGGGAAGCATGCAGCCCTACAGTCCCAAATCAACGTGGAGATGATGAATCTGGAAGAGACTCTAGTGAAATGAGGCAGCTCGTGTAATTATGGTTGTATGTTTACTGACACTTCGAGCACCCTGCATCGCCGGGGATGGCACAGACACTTTTGCCTCCGAAGATTTAATACGTGGGAGGGTGGTCACCTGTTCTGAAAGGTCTAATTGCCTGGGCTGATTCCCCCTTTAAAGTAATTTATATTGCTGAAAGGATGACTCCCTTAGGGGTATGTTCTTTGAAATTGTTGCTAATGCAGAAAAGATCCTTTTCTAGCATCGAAGCAGAACAAATCCTGCAAATTCCCAAATTGCAGCTGACCTGCTCTTTTTGGAGCACCTCGCTCCTCCCGGTGGAGGGGGAACCTCTCGTCCTGAGAGGAGGGTGAGCGGGGCCCCCGGCACACGCCGCGCCGGGAAGCGGCGGTGGCACCGACAGCAGACGCTCTGCAGTGAATCTTAATTAGGCATATGCAGATAGCTCAGAATCTGCTCAAGATGGATTATCTGAATGAATACTAGTAAATTATCCTTTTATTATCCTTTTAGTGTCCGCTGGGGAGATTGGATTGGATAGCAGGCATCTGATACTTTTTACTTCTTTGGGCTGAGATGGAGGGGCGGCGAGCTGGTGAGGGAATGGCACGTGGGGGCACTGAGGTGATGTCTCTGTGGGGGAGGGCTTGGAAAAAAGGAGTGGGCTACACCCTGCCGTGGCACCCTGGGATCTGGGCTGGAGAAACTGGCAAGTGGAGAAACTTCAGGAGCAGCCACGTTTCACAACAGGTCTAGTGGCTGATATCCAGTGTAGAAAAACACTAAAAGCACACTCAACTGTCTTTGAAATCTGGCTTTGGGAATTATGGTTTAGGGCTATCACACTACACTGATGGATTTAGAGGCATCACACTGCAGTGGTAATAATACCACTAGCCAGAGAAAGTTTTGGGTTATTAAATGGGCGCTAAATAGCTTGAACAGATCCTGTATTAATATGCCATGTGTGGAGCCATTTAACATTGTTCCAAGATTCCCGGAGGTGCAACGTTGTAGGATGGTAATGGGAACCCTCCTGTCTCAGCTTGTGCTGCATGGTAGTTTCCTCCCATCTTAGGTCTGGGGAATAATCCCAAGGGCATGCCCACAAGGTTTTGCTCAGAGACACTGAAGTATGTGACATATTGAAATCAGAGTAAGATGCTGCTGGTGCCACTCTTCTGAAAGCAAGTTCCTTGTGGTCCTCACAGGAGCCTGCAGAGACTCATGTGCTGGACAGGAATGTCTCCCTCAGAAAGGGGCAGGAGTTGAAGTGTAATTGGAGACTCCTATTACAGCCTCAGCAACCAGGATAGAGAAGTTTTCCCAACTGCCCGTGTACAAATGAGAAAGTTGAGGGGGGAAGAGCTGAAATATCAGCCTTTTATTTGTCTTATTCATTGTAGTAACCATGAATCCAGCATCCAGCACCTTTCCCATTGGCAGTTTTTGGTGCTCTGCTCAAAGGCTTGCAAAACATACTGTGAATATACTTTGAATATGTTTTGTTCTAGCCTTTTTTTTTTTTTCACTTATGTTTGGTAACCAGACTGTTCGTGTGCTGGAGCAGGAGCCTCCCTGTCCACACGCTGGGCTTGCTTGGCAGTGGTTATGATACTGGGGGATACTCGGACGTGAGATGCAATTGCGAGGCAGTGCCTAATAGCAATGTTTTCATAGGGCCTGTGTGCTCTTTTTCCCTATTTAATTTTCAATTAACCAGGTATCGATGGTTCTTCCTAAATCCCTTCTGCCACAAGCACACAAAGAGCTGCAGACAGCGAGTTTTCACATCTGCACCAAAACGGCTATAAACGGCCTGAGTTTCTGCTCCTCAGCCATCCCCACTTTTCTTTCTCTCTGCTTTTCCCTCACGTCCCAGCATCTAACAAGCCTTTTTTTTATTATTATTATTTTCCTCCCCCCAGTCTGGCTCCAATTTTGAGTTCATCTCTGAGCCCTTTCGTTTCATCTGGCCGTGTTTGCTCGGCGCCTGGGCGAGCTGGGCGCAGCGGTCAGCACAACTGCTGGAACTCAGCTCCGCGCCGTCCAGCCGCACGAGGCAGGGCAAATTCCTTCACAGACTATTTATCCAGATTGCTAATTCCCTGCACAGATGGCTCTGCATAAGACTGTGTGGGAGAAGAGTGGCTTTTTAAGCCAATTAAATAGAAACCTTGTCCAAGAAGGATTTTCGAAGTGCTTATGCATGTGAATTCGTGACGTATTGTGCTGTGTATTCTGGCAGTGCTGCTTCTCTCAATAGGAAGAGAGGGAGTGATGCACAGAATTTCCATGGTTTGTTAAGGTCATTTCTGATTTTTCTTGCCTTTTTTTACTTCTTTTTTTTTTTTTTTAAAGAAAAACTCCTGAAAGAACTTCCAGTTTGGCAATATTGCAGAGTATTTTAGATACAGGGAGAAAAGTCCTTTGTCATTTCTGTCAATTAATTCTCGCTGCCAAGCTCCTCAGCCTGCTTCTTGGTATGTAAAGCAAGCTATGATTTGTGGTAAGACAGATGAGAAGAGGGGAGAGAGAGAGAGAGAGAGAGAGAGAGAGAAAAGGGTATTAAATGACATCCAAAGGGGAAAATACCAGCTAATAACATTAATACTTCTTATTATTACTGCAGCATTTGGGCTCAGTAATCCAAAAAGCCGCAGTAAAAATCCATCCAGTTCAAGGAGAGGAGTCAACACGTTAACACAATTGCTGCTCAATGCTGATAATGACAGCAGTGTTTAAGGTGAGTGTGGGTAGGAGCAGCAGTGGGAAGGACAGGGAGGCTCATAAGGGCTTGATTCTCTGTCCATCAAATTGATATCAAAACCAGCAAAAGTTGACTATGCCAGATTGATCAAGCTTTGAGAAAATGTTTTTTTAAGATTCAGGGGTCAGGAAAATGCTTCTGTCAGAATGTTCTGCTGGCCCTGCAGAAAATTGTCTCCCAGCCATGAAGTGTTGCAGGTGTGTTGGGTTCAGAAGCACGTCTGTGGGCTCTTTGGGATAGTCTCATGTTATACAAGATGAAAAACCACCCAAAAGTCCCTGGAGAGCCCTAAAAAAAATCCTGGGGAGGAGCAAGTAACACCAGACTATGGCTGAACTAGGGATTAAACTTCCTCCTTGTGGATATGGACTTTTATTGAAGTGGCATAAATCATTGCAAGTGCTTTACTCCACCTTGCAATCCCCCTCTCTCGTGCACATTTGCTGAAGCCAGGTGCTTTCTGTCAGATCTTGCTCGAGCACTGCACAAGACCCTCTCCACACCTACCCCTTCTGCAGTTTCTGTATCTCATACAACATGGTTAAAAGCTACTAGAGGGTAGCAGGGCAGGGAGTGTGCAATCTCAAAGTCAGGGGTCTTGTAAAGTGTTGTGTCTTTTTGTGAGACGGACAGGCACTGGCTAGTGCTCACTCCCCTCAATGCTCACGCTTCATCCTTTCTCTTTTTCTCCATTCCTTCATCCTTTCTCTTTTTCTGTTCATTCTGTAACTGCTTGAGTCAAAGGGATGCCCTTTCCCTGGGAGACATTACAGAAGCCTGAAATAATAATTGCAATAATAATATTATCATGGAACTAGTAACTCAGATGGAACTAGTTGGGTGTGTAGACTGGTTCACCAGGGAAGATGTATCACGCAAATGTAGCAAAGATGCTTTTACTTGGGTTGAAAGTCTGTACTATACATCACTCCTGCAGCAGCTGAGGCGGATTTAACATAGTAGGAGACACAGAATTAATAGCCTTCTGGCACAAAATTCACAATCTCGGTTCCTTTCAGCGTGCTGTCATCAGGCTCCTGTGTGGAGGAATCCAGCAGATTCCTCTGCAGGTGATCTGAAGCAGATTTAGATCTTCAGGAAGCAACTCCCACCAGAAATGTGTGAACGTAAGTCAAGTCGGTGAGGCACCATGTGTCTGGTAGAACAAACTCCTCAGATGTGACATACCCTTTATATTTCAAGCCTCGTGAAAAAGTCATCTTTTCACTTTTATAGGAAGAACCAGTGAGGTGAGACATTCTGCTTTGTGTGATGCTTGTTGGGAGAAGAGGTCCCATTGCCTTTGGCCTGTCTCATTAGAGCTCGGGTAGTCAGTTGTACATCTATGTGTGGAAAATACAAGTGGGTGATATAAGTGGGTGGAGG
This sequence comes from Urocolius indicus, assembly GCA_013401255.1. Lineage (NCBI taxonomy): Eukaryota > Metazoa > Chordata > Aves > Coliiformes > Coliidae > Urocolius > Urocolius indicus. The sequence goes on along the minus strand of WBNH01003219.1, from coordinate 229,967 downwards.
GAACAAAAAGGAGCAGCAGAGGTTGCTAGTGGGAGCAGGGGCTGTGCCTCACAGCTCAATGCTCGCCAGCCAAGGCTGCCCAGCCGTTAATCTCCACTCACAAGGTATCCTGCATTACACATGCATGCACTGCACCATCATTTACAGATGCAATGAGAAGAAACCAGATCAGATGAGTCTTTGGGAACGGGGAAGACATATGACAAACACAAAAATTAAAACACTCGGGAATAAGGCAAATACTGAGAGTAAGAAGTGGGAATGAGACAAATATTGGATTAAGACAAATACTGCTGCAGATTCCAATGTCAATTCTGACAGTGATAGCGAAGTTTGGAGTGTGTTGACAATTGCAGATGGAGGGCTAAGGCAAGAGGCAAAAAACCTTCCCAGCTTCAGGCCTGTGTCATTGTGTTATTTGACTCGGTTGACCTAAATTACCAGGATATAACCAAATAAACTTAAAACATGAGCAGTGTGCTTAAATACATGACACTTCAGCAAATTAACTCGCCTTCTTTATAACCAGAATCTCACAGATGTGGTAATCTTTGCCTGTCATCTGGGTGCTTCTGGATTTTCAGTCACAGTTAATTACATTGGAGCATATTCAAAACAGGCAACCGAAGCCACCCTTTCTGTGCTAACGGGACTCATCATCTCCTTACTGGAAGGGAAAGTGCAGGCACAGCATGTGGAAAATGATGAGAAAAGCAGTGAAAACCGTTTGTTGAGATCCTCAAATGCTTAAAAAAATTAAAGGGTTTCTGGGCCACTTCAGGTGGGGCATATGAGGGACAAAACCTGGCCTGATGCAGGGGAGGGCTGGAACTCTTCAAAGGCAACCTTGTTCATCTGGAGTGTTCTAACTTTTCGGGTACCCTCGTTGCAGAAGCACGTTGAGTTTGGCCAAAGGCACGTTCTGTGAGTTTTGTTTAGCTGTAGAATTTATTATAGGAAGGAACTGCAGTTATTGAAGAAAAATAGTGCTCCAAAATTAGGATGAGGCTTTTCTGAGTGGATAGAAAATGATTTGAAGGGCTGTATAATGAGATTTACACTTCAGGACAGATGCTTGGCGGTACTTTAAGGCTGGGTTGGACAGCACTCAGCAGTTTAATTATTCAAAGACATTCCTGATAACGGGGTTGCTTTGCATCCAGCTGCAATTGTGCTTTTGGAAACCCATCTCACTTATCCAAGAATGCGTCCGAGCTCCCATTGACTTCTGTTTACGCCAAAGCTGCCGAGGAATGTGATGGGGCTTTGGAGGGTGATGATGAGCTGCTCCAAAGTGGTGTAATGTTCACCATGCTGTGAACATGCTCTCTGGCACAGAGAGAGGTGAAAATCAGGCCCCTTACAGACCAAGCCGTGGCATTATCTCGTGGAGGCTGAGGACACAAAAAGTTGTTGTCCTGGTAATTGTCATTCACAGCTTGTGATGTAACTTCAGAAGGTGTTCCAGTTGTTCCCTACTACCTGTTTGAGTTGTGGGTATTTTTCGTACCACAGAATCATAGGATGGCTTAGTTTCTTAGTCCTTTAATGTCTCAGTTGTTCTTTGGTTTTGCGTGGGGTTTTTGTTGTTGGTTTTTTTTTGGGGGGGAGGGGGAGAGGTTGTGTATGAGGATTTTTATTTCTCTATTTTAAGCTGAAATTGGAGATGCTCTGTTTGCCCACAGTGTAAAGCAGCTTTAGGTGGCTGGTTACTATATCACCCATTACTTTCAGAGAGCTGCAGAAGGGAGTGGGGCTTTCTGTTAGTCCTGGCTCAGAGCTCGTGATGGCTTGATGGACACAACTGGCTTGAGAGCCTCCGTTCCCCTCACACCCCACCTTCCCTCCTGCCACATTGTCTCACACAACTACTACAACAGGCATTAATTGCTGTTATGTGTGGTCATTGTTTTATCCTATCCCTGCTTAGTGATGACTTTGTAGTTCATTACTGTAGCAGGACAGTAATGTAGGGGTTTTGCTGTTTGACCAAAGCAAACAGGGACTGGGGGGGGGTGTCAGTATTACTTGCCCTGACAAGGTGTCCTGCTGGGGTGGATGAGCCACCCTGCACCAAAGCCAAGTCTCCTCAGCTGAGTGGGTGGAAAGGATTCCATTAAATGAGTTTCATAGGTGGATGGGATTACCTTTGGAAATGGGAGAATCCAGAGGGTGCCATCAGGCTTCTGAAGGGTTCCCATGAGGAGAAGCAATCACAAGTCTACTGTTTGTCCCAGTAGATTAGAAAAAGAAAGGGAGACTAACATCTCCCTTTTTTATCAGGTGATGGGGAGGCTAGGCTGAGGAGTATTTACACAAAACAGGATAACAGAATACAAATGCTGTGTTATAGACAAGTTTCATTCTTTAATCGGAGAGATCATCTTTTCCATCTTTCTTAGCAGTTATTTCCTTCTAACAATTTTCAAGTACAGAAGGAGTATAGCAGGAATAATCCAGCGTGGGAGCAATGCAGGAATAAATAATGCAATGTTCAAATCTCCCCTCTTTTCAATACAGAAACAGACAGATTTTCAATATACAAACTCTTCTGACCTCTTGCTCCGGTGCTGGGGTACTTTTTCTTGTGGTGTTCCAGTGGATTTGAAGGGTGCAGGGCCTTGTGAACTGTGTTTCTTTTTTTTTAACAGGGCAAAAGCATCTCTTTGCATTGGAATCAGGGCAGAGGGAATGTTGAGCTCCTACAGCCCCTGTGATGCTTTACACCCAAAGGGAAAAAACAGGTTTTCATTGCTGCAACGTCTCTGGTTGCCTTTGCCATGCTTATGGGACCTGGCAGGCCGTGAGATTTTTGGGTGTCAGCCACAGAACCTACTAAGCTGTAAGAGAAAAAAAAAGACGCTGAATAGTGGCAGAGATACTCTAGAAAATGCTGTGACAGTTGTGCATGAAGGCAGATCTTTTAGCACAGCTCTTTGAAATCAGGAAAATATCAGTGTGTGTGATGGGGCACACAGAAGAGTCACCTGCTTATCCTGCACTAGGCTGGTACAGCGACCGTGTCTGTGCCGAGTAAAAAGAGAACACGGGAAAACACGCTGAAAAAAGCAGGGAGCTGGCACGTGAGTTGTGAAAGAAGCCACCAGTCTCAGAAAGACTCAAATCCAGCTGAAAGTACTGCATGGAAATCTTTGTGCAGGTGAGAGTGTTGTGTAACACATGGTTACATGGATGTTCTCCGACTTTCCTCGGGGTTGTGGCACAAACAAGCTGCAATCGATATAAATAACGTTAAGAAGCAGCCGAAGAAAATACCAATTCATAAAGTTGCCTTAACTACAGGGATTTAAATGGGCACTCGTGTACCCAGGTTGGCTGCTTTTCCAGCTCCCTAAATTTGTCTAACAAACTGAATCTCCCTGCAAACCTCTTTTACTCTTTAATTGGCACATTGCTGAAAAACTAAAGGGGCAAAACCTTCCAGCGCTCGAGTGCGATGGGTCCCACGGAAAGCAGAGAGAGTGGACGCAAAAAGCTTCCTAGGAACAGTGAAGAATAGGTTTTTAACAGCTTTGATAAAGGTTTGAGCGACTAAAAATACAGCAACACTAGCGGGAAACATCTACAGGAGGTGCTGAAAGTGAATGAGAAATTGATGCCGTATTTATTAGACTGCAATCATCTCCCTAATATGCTCGAAGATAAATGGTGAGGCATTCTTTCAGCCAAAAAAGCGTGGCAGAGTGTTGCATTTGACATAGTGATTATTGATAGCGATGATAAAGTTCAAAACACCCAACGGTGAGAAACCCAAAAGCAATACTAAAAATGGTGGAGTGGAAGTGGAAAATGATGTGAAATGTTAGGGATGTTTCATTTCAGTACCTCTGCCTCATTATACTATCAGCAAAATGTAAAATACATAGACTAGATAAATGTCTCATTAAGTATTTCACTGCTCATTCTGGGTGCTTGGGAGTGTGCTTGAATAATGAAAAATGTAGAAGTACCTTTATCACACGGCGGTGGTGGCAGGAGACAGCACTTTGTCAAAAGGTGCTGTTAATTCACTGTATAGACCAATATTGTGTAGAAGTGCATCATGTGACAGAGTGTTACAGCGACATAAAAACAGGATGATTTAGGAATACCAGGGGCGTTTCGTGTGGAGTTTTTACAGCAGGAGGCTAAGATCTGCTGTGTGCCCTTCTGTGCTCCTTGTGGGCTCAGAGGGCAGGGTCTGGGATCTGTCACGACTGGTCACCGTGTGGGGATGCTACCAAGGCTGATGGGGATGCAGCCTGCCCAGAGACAGAGGGCCTGTCTTCTGCCACCAACACTCCTGCTGTTCCTTCAGATGCTCCTTAAGAAGGAAAAACCCCTTAGCTGCACAAAACCAACTCTGATTTAAGAAAAGCCAGTGGCTCCATATAACTTAGAGTCCCAGGAACTGCATGTTGAGCAGAGTGGGAGTAGCAGGGTTTATACCTTGCACAGTAAACCTGAGCCAGGTGAGGAATTAAATGTATCCCCAGCTGTACGCACTAGTTTCACCACGGGTATTCATGCACCTAAAATTAGACAGAGATCTGGTAGGTGTATAATTGGTGGATGTGTTACTTGCACTTTTCAGAAAGGATAGATATAAACTACAGGAAAAAGATAAATGATAGATATGTTTTGTGCTGTTGTGTCTAAAGGCACAAGGTGGTAATCCTTAGTAGGTCAGGGGAAAGAATTCAGTTTCCAGCAATATTTTCTGGCATCTCAGGATCAGAAATCCCTTCTCGGGGACATTCCCACACATGTTCCCTATGGCTGCCCATGATGGGACAAACGCCCAGGGGCAGAGGAGTGAGCAGTGCTCAGGCAGTCTGGGGGGCTGAGATGATTCCATCTTACCCTCAGGGAGGAAAAAAACAAATCACATAAAACCTATCTGGTAATGTCTGTGGTGTGGATACTCTTATGCTCAAAGATACTTGGAAAAAAACCCCAGAGAAACAACAGAAAACCCCAACCAAAAAAACCCCACTAGGCCCCTTCCACACCAGACTGTGGGAATGCACAGGAACATTAATAAAAGCAGCAGTGGCCCGAGGGCTGAAAGTCACTCAGCAGACAGCTCGTGTTAGCTGTGAGAGCTGCTTGGAAGGAGAAGAGTTAGAAAGTGGGAGTGAAAGCAAATACCATGTGTTAGAATCACGGAGAGCACGGGGAAAGGTACCCGCTATGCACTTTATGAAGATGCAACATGGTTTATTCTTCAGGGAATGGCATAATAATTAGAATTAATAAGATTTTAATGGTGATAGCCTAAGTGCCAAATCTTCACAGTAGGAGGTTTTAGTGCTGTATGCCACAGGAACATTTTCTACTGTGAACAAGCACTATAGTTAAAATTACCCTATTACTACAAAATGGAAACAGACACAGGGTTTAACTGCTGTCAACTAGTCAAGACTGAGCACATCAGACTGAGCTATCCAGCGAATCCAGCAAGGATCTGTAGAGTTTATGGCAAAGAGAATAGTTTCCTAGAAGCATGCTTCCAATAACTATCTTGAGGGTACCCAGCTTTCACAGAATATATGTATTTTTTTTTCTCCTGTGCTGTGCTTTAGTGGAAGCTGCCTTCAATTTGTGGCACTGCAAGGGAATAGAATAATTCAAGATTTTCAATCTATGTCACTGTAAACACTCCTAGTACAGCCAAGCCCTCACGTCATGCTTTTATTAAACAATAAATGTACTTCACAAAAGAGAGCAAGTAGCATTATCCCCGTTTTCTATTCTGTGTCCACATTTGCTGTAGGTGGCACACATAGGATAAGCTTTCCTTCTCCCTTCTGTACTTCTTCTCGATGTGCCCAATCAAAACATTTTCCTCGAAGCAGCAAATTACTTTGGCTTTAGAAACAACTGAATTGTTTTGAAATATTTTGGTGCCTGAATTGGAAATCCCACAAACAGCAAAATTTGAATTAAAAATCTTTTCTTTCTTTCTTTCTTTCTTTCTTTCTTTCTTTCTTTCTTTCTTTCTCTCTTTCTCTCTTTCTCTCTTTCTCTCTTTCTCTCTTTCTCTCTTTCTCTCTTTCTCTCTTTCTCTCTTTCTCTCTTTCTCTCTTTCTCTCTTTCTCTCTTTCTCTCTTTCTCTCTTTCTCTCTTTCTCTCTTTCTCTCTCTCTCTTTCTCTCTTTCTCTCTTTCTCTCTTTCTCTCTCTTTTTTCTGCAAGTTCCAATGAGGAACATTCAGGTCAAAAAGTGCATTTAGTTTTTTATCAATGCACTGAGAAAACAGACCTAAACTTAGACCTGGAGAAAAGTCCTGGAGTACTAGTGATCCTCTCCAGAGAGTTTCAGTGCTGGATTGAAGTATACTGGGTCCAAAAACTCTCTGAGGATGTAGAAAAACGTTATTTACTGGAAAGAGAGCTGAAGTGACTAGTCTATGAAGGTCTTTAAGTCCTCCCCTGACTCCTGGGTGCATGGAGATGCTCAGTCCCACCTTGTCCCTCTGTACCCTACCAGCCTCCAGCAGCCCTCCTCAGCAAACCCGCAGGCAGCAAGGTTTGAAGGAACTTGGGAAGCCTTGGGAAGGCTGGCCGATACCAACCTTGCCCGGCTGTGATGGTGTGAGCAGCTCAAACCAGTGTAGAAAAAGACAGGAAAGCAGAAGTTTTGCCTTTTCACCAATTTAGAGCAAAACTACTCTGCAACACCACCTAGTGCTGCCAGCATGCACGGCCAGCCCGGGCTGTGAGGCACAGTGCAGGAGCTCCAAAAGCCACTGTGCCTGGGGCTTTGAGGGTCAGGAGACAAGAAAGCCACTAGCAGTGACTTCAAGAATGGATAGTCTTCCCTGAGAGCTAATCAGCTGGGGTGATGCAGAACAGTACTGGAGAGGTGTAAGAGTCTCCCAAGCCTGCTCATGGATCATCTGGTTTAAAAGAAAGCTGTCTTTACCTAGAAAAGCTGAAGGATTAATTCATATTCCCTGAGGTGCTATGTCCATATAGAGTCTGTACAGTGTCCATTCTGCCCTTGAAGCATCAGTTGTATAAGTAGCATCCATCTGGCTCTGGAAACCTGGGTAGGGTGATGAATAGATTTTTATTACACTATTTCCACTTTCTCTTCAAAAATTGCAGATAGTTAGGTGAAGGTACCTCACTGCAAGGAAATAATGTAGGAACTGATTTCTATAGGTGCCCCATTTCTATGGCTGTCACAGCCAGCCCTCCTCTCAAAAGGCAAACAGCCCCTGCAGCCCCTGCCCAAACCCACTGCACATCTTAATGCAACCAACACCTGACACAAATCCAGTTGTGTCATGCTTTCCCAATACAATCAGCTACAGAGAGGTGAGTGGAGTCACCCTTTCCCACAGAGCCAAACTTAAGTGTCTCTATCTTTTTAAACAACTCTCTTTTTAACAGCCCATTGGGTGCAGCTCTGTGCTTTTTGATGCTCTCAGGAGTGGTGGGATGGACCTTTCCCCTCAGCTGGGCATCCCCTCCCGTGCCACTGAGCCAGATGTTGCTGTGAGAAGGGGCAGCTGTTTGCAGCATGCTCAGCGCCTGCCATGCGATCCTCAGCCTCCAGCTAAAGGCAGCAGATGTCCACCACAGCAATGGTAACCTCAGCCTCCTCATGCTTGAGCCACAACAAGGCTTCTTGCTACAGAAGATCAGTCCCTTAACATGCAACAAGAGCCTGAGGAGCAGCCCAGCTCAGCCCCAGGCCCCATTGCTGCTCAGGGAATTAAGATCTGCCCCTGGGTATAATGCAACTGCTCTTCCTGGTGGTCCTGGGATGTGGGCAGAAAGGGGTGGGAGGTTATCCCAGCCTGTGGAGGTGCCCAAACTACAACCAAGAGGCAAAAGGTCTGTGGTGCTGTCAGCCTGGACATCAGGGCTCTTACCTTGCTACGACGTGGTTGTTTTAGGAACCAGTGGGGGAAAAAAATGAATTAGTGATGAAATAAATGATGGCTTAAAATTCAAATAGGTGGCATTTCAGGCCAAAGAAGGAATCAAATCTATTATTGTAAAAATGCTTATGTTCTTAACAAAAAAACCTCAGCACCCTTCGTGATGCGTAACCCACTCACCTCTTCAGAAGCTGTCGGTTGCCTTTGTGTAACGTTGCTCTTGTCCCTTAAAGCTTTTCTTCTCATTAAGATCATTTAAAGAGAACACATTTCTCCTAGAAAGAAAAAGGTATTTATGTGTCAGGAGAGAGCTTGGTGTCCTGTAAAGAAAATATCTAGATCTGGTTGCTTAAACTGATGCCACACACCACTGGTTGGTGGCAGAGAGGCTTGACCGAGGTAGTGATATAAATGGCTTGTGAGGATTAGGAGGATGCCGACAACATAATATCATGGAGTTAAAAATTCCTTTTGGAGTGCTCTGGGACACGAGAAGCTCCTTGCAGGCCTCTGTCACCCAGCTTTGAAGGTTTGTCCTCCCAGGTATCCAGCCTGGGAAGGAAACCACCACAATGGTCCTTCCTGGGCACGGGCTGGAATGGGGAGAAAAATCTCTTCTGCCAGGAAGCTTTCACATAATTAATGTTGTTCCATTTTTGGTGCAATGATTATTAAGAATTTCTCACCAGTGAGATATGTAAAGTTGGCACTGATATCACTGCCAGTACTATCAACATCATTAGAACACTCCTGCAGGTACAGTGTCTGAGCACTGTTTCCCAGTGAGGCAACAGAAATTAGACTGCAAAGCAATAATATAATGAGTGTTATGCTGAGGTACTGGGAGGAGGCATCATCTTGCTTTACCAAAAAATATGGCACTCTCTGTGCTATTTTTCTTTTTACTAGTCCTCTACATTTGAACAGAAGCAATGAATCCCACCATTCAACAGGATTTAAATGCTATCTTGCTGGCATTTCTGTCCCATGCATTTTATCTGCAATATCTGTACAGATGACAAGACCTAACTGCAGTAAGTCATTGCCAAGAGAAGAGTCACCTCAGCTGCAGGGGGCTTGTGGAGCTGGGGTGGAATTGGGGCTCCTGCATTTCCTCTCCCCATGAGCTGAAGCCCCTGTTTCTGCACCCACTGCTTGAACAATGAGTCCTTGAACATCCCCTTCAGCCCCAAAATGGTGATGAGGGCACTAGAAAGGGAGCTGGGGAGCTTTCTGCCAGGTGGGAAGGCATATCAGCTCCTGGGTTACATGTGCTGTCACTTTACCTCATTAGCAATCCTGGGCTGGGATGTCTGTGGGAGCATCACATGGCAAGGACTGTGAACTTGAAGGAGGTGGCCTCTAAATGGAAGGAGGTGACATAGACTGTAGAGAAATGAGGAAAAGCAGGGCCCAGAGATGAGTGGTGAATCACAGGAGCAGAAGAAAAGCCTCACAATGAAAGAGCAACATGGTCAGTGTAGCACTGCTAACCTGTGGAAGTCTGTGTTGAGAAGGGAAAGGAGCTCCTTTCCAGACCACGGGCACAAAGAAAATGGAAAGTTACGTATCAAAGATGCTGAAAAGGCAGACATGCAGGGAAGACAGAAAACCTCTGTGAACTGCACGTGTGGCTGTTGTGCTGGACAGTACAGCTGAGGCTAAAAAGTGAAGCAATTCAGGACTGACATAATTGAACTGATGAGTATAATTAATCCCCCACCACGATTACCCTGAAGGAGTAGCATTAACAGATGTAAATACGATGAAGGGGAAATGCAAGTGGATAAAGAGAGAGGCTTGGTCCATTGCAGAAGTATTTTTCTGGTGTGATGGAGAGGTCAGGTCCCCAAGTCGTGCTGCTGAGACGATGCTCCAGGAGAGCCGTAGGGTAAGAGCTGAGCTTTGCAGTGGTGCCCATGCTTTGAGGTATGTGGATTTTCTTAAGGTAAGTCTATTTTTGGAGTACCTAGGTTTAAAAACAGCTTAGTTCCACCGTCCTGCATTTGAATTTAAGACTATTTACCCAGGAAAACTCCCTCCCTGGGTGTATTAAGCACAATGCCACGTAGAAATGTTCTGCTCCTAGCTATACTGTAAGAAGAGTTATGTGCCATGGGCATCTCCTCTGCCTCAAATTCTAGTCCACAAAAAAGAGGAAAAAAAACCCAAAAGAAAGGTGTTTTAAGTTGTTCCATCTGAGTGTTGTTCTGGGGTAGAACATCCAGTGCAGTCAGCAGATTTTCCTTCAGCATGAGTAGCTGTTTAAATTAACGCGACTTTGTAAGTGTTCACAATATTCCTCTCTGTGCTCTCTCATCCGTGCTGTGTCTGTCTGCAGTTTCTGAAGTCAGCCTTCTCTCTCTTGGATGCACTGTCAGGCAGCAGGGCTGTCCCGTGGGGTTGAGGAACCATCCAAGCCCTGTCCTGCCCTACCTGAGGTAAGGCATCACGGGTAATACATTGGCTCTGTTCCTGCAGCAGCAAGATTTGCTTATTGTCATATTGCATCATCCCAGGCCAAACTGGAAAAAAAACCCAGGTAATTAAAAGTGTTGCACAGAAGAAACTTTCTGACCTCAAGGGTTGACAACTCCTGAGGAGCTAAAGCTGGGCAATCCCAAGGTAGAGAGGCGAATATCCCCCAAACAGCCCTTCCCAAAATGTTTCTGGTTACAGTTGACCACGGGCAGCCTGGCAGGAGAGGGAGGGAGAAAGCATCTGCTATTCATAATGAAGACATGTCAATATTAATGAGGTGTGCATGTCTCTCTGTGTGATTTTAACATCTAATGTGTGGAGGAATGCCAGCTGCTGAAACATCAAGTTATGTGGCATGCACGGAACGTGCCTCCTTGTCCCCAAATGTAAGATTTGCAGATATCAGATGGCAAAAACCATAAACAAAGGAGCACAAAATATACTGATAGCTAATTTGACTAGTTATATCCTTTATTATGCTGTCTTTCTTAATGTAATGTGTCTCAGCTGCCATCGGGCAGGGATCCACTGTGAATAAGCTGTCAGGTTTAATTGGGCTGTGCTGTGAAAATACATAAATAAATCCTTTAATAAATAAATAACTCCCCCCCCCAACTCTCTGAGGGCACAGGCAGTGGAATGGGCACACTTGTAATGCAAGTTTCTTTAGAGAGGAAAAAAAAAAAAGGTTAAAAAAGGTGAAAGAAAAACTCTGCCAGAAAGTATTTCATTGGAACAGCGAAGAGGTGTAGTGTCTTCTGTGGGTTTATGAGCCGTTCACTTCGGGATGCTTTGATGGCAGCTGATTTGGGATGCAGCCTCTGTTGTGGCAGACACAGTTATTACTGGTGCTCAGGGACGTTTCTCTCACCTAAGAGCTGTCTGTCCCTGTCGCCAGTGCCCGTGCCAGCGCCGTTGCTCAGTGCACAGAGCTGAAGTCACGACGTGGGTGTTACTGTGAAACTGTGAGATGATCAAAATGCAGAGAGTGAAGTTTACTTTTGAAAGCTACTGCTAATATTTCATCAAGTAGCAGTGTCAGCCCTGCCAGGCATCACTGATCTGCCACAACTTGTTTTCTGTGAGACAGCTGGGACGTGGTGCTCCCTGTTCCCTGGACTGTGCTGGTACTGAGAGTGGGGAGAGCAGTGGTGTCCTCACCATTGGCTCTTCTGCTTCTTCCAGTGAGATGCTGGAAGGAATTTGTCAGGGGAAAAAAAAATGAGTGGGCCCCTCACTACAAATAAGACATTGAGGGGCCGAAGTATGTCTAGAGATGGGCACTGGAGCTGGGGAAGGGGCTGGAGCACAAGGGAACTGGGGAAGGGCTGAGGGAATGGGCGTGTTGAGCCTGGAGAAGAGGAGGCTGAGGGGAGACAGCAGCACTCCCTGACAGGAGGTTGTAGGGAGGTGGGGTCAGTATCTGCTCCCTAGTAATGAGTGACAGGACAAGAGGAAACAGCCTCAAGTTTCCCCAGTGGAGGTTAAGGCTGAAGCTGTCCAGTTCTGGGCTTCCCCAACTCCAGAGGGACAGGGAACTGCTGCAGAGAGGCCAGCGCAGGGACACCGAGATGATCAGGGCACTGGAGCATCTTCCTGCTGAGGAAAGGCTGTGGGACCTGGGGCTGTTCAGTCTGGAGAAGAGGAGACTGAAGGGGGAGCTCATTAATAGTTACAAATATCTCAATGGTGGGTGTCAGGGGGCTGGGGCAGCACTTTTTTCAGTGGTATCTAGAGACAGGACAAGGGGTGATGGGATGAAGCTGGAACACAAACAGTTGCATTTCCAAGAGGAAAAGCTATTTCATTGTTGAGGTGAGGGAGCCCTGTCTCAGGATGCCCAGAAGGAGTTGTGGAGACTCCTTCCTTGGAGGTCTTCAAAACCCACCTAGATATGTTCCTGTGTGACCTGATCTAGATGGGAGCTGCTTGTGCAGGGGGTGGGGTGTGGACTGGATGATCTCTAAAGATCCCTTCCAACCCCTCCCATTCTGTAATTCTATGATACAGGGAGAGCTCTCTGCATCACAACATCTTTATCATGGCAAACCTCAAGCTCCCTGCGTCCCTCTCCTCAATCACATCATTTTCAGAAGGCAGGAGCCCTGCAGAAAAACTTCCCATGAATTATTGAAAAGCGCCGAGGTGCACTTTGTGTGGGTAAAAAAGCAAAACAAGGGCCACGGGTGTCTTTTGAGTCCATTAACACGCAAGTGCAAAATAAACAAAGTCTGGATGCAGCTGTTTTGTACAAAGTGATTGTTTCCTCCCTCGAACAAGGACAAACAAAACGGAATGATGGAAGCTTTCCGATGCGCCTCGATTGGCGTCGTTATGCATCCATCAATAGGCCTGAAAACGTGATGCATTATCAATAGGTCTGTAAACAAACTTTTAACAGTGTGCCAAGGATATCAGGAAGAAAACAGTAGTGGCCATAACCAGTAGAAATGAGATTTGATGAAGACAGAAGGAGAGAACCAAATTGTAGGCTGGTTGGAGAGAAATGAGGCTGGAGTCCTCTGTGTTTAAACGAGAGGAAGAAGAAAGATGGTGAAGGCGAGACTAGGGGCAGCTTGGGAAGAAGGAAGGAGAAGGAAAACCTCATTTTCCTGGGTAATATTGAAATCTGCTGCTGAAGCTACCTCCAGGCTACCACCAGTTTGTGGTAGCTGATTGCAAGAAAGTGTGTGCAAACCAGGTAATTCAGGAGGTGAGTTCTTTAACTGTGCATTTTCAGGATTTGATGAATTGGAGCAGTGACAAAGTTATACACAAGAAACCTCTGAGATGTGGTGAGAGGAGGAACTAGGAGAATCTTTTGACTTTGAGGATCTGGGGATGAGGGCTGCTGAGTAAGTATTGCACCAGCTGAGATAGTCTTTGACATCTGTCTGTTGTCTTCCTTGATCTAATGTATTATCACAGGCCTGTGTTGTTTCTGCAGTCTGAAGACTCAAACCACCCTTTTAATGATGTTCTTGTGCAGTGGATCTTTGGTTTACTTCATTTCTAGCTTTGGAAGGTGCAGCTTTTTGTGTCTGGAAACCTAACTTTTCGCTGTTCTGCGTGGGTTTGTTTGATGTTCCTGTGATGACCAGCCTGCTGCTTCTGCACTCAGGCAGTGAGATCTGCTTTACCTTGAAAACCTACCTCGTCAATATTTTCCATTTGACTTTCTTTAACCTCACCTGGATGGGGTTTGTTTTTTTTACTGTGGAAACCACATACACATGTGCATCTTTATCTGGGGTGTTACTGAAACGTGACTCCTTCGAGCTTCATTCTGTTCACTGACATATTCACTTCCTTTTGCAAAATCGAAGCAGCTGTCATGGTTTGTATCAAACACATTGAATTTATGCTTTGTCACCATTTTCTTTTTTTCCAAGCAAATGTGACTTTGGGTACCAGAGTGTGAATTGCTGCCCAGACCACTGCAAGCAGCAGAAGTGCTGGTGGCAGGTGGCGGCAGAGTCAGAACTCACCTTTCCCTTGGGAGGGCTGGATTAATCGCCCATTGCCCAACTCACAGACATGGGAAGACAAACACACACAGAGCATCTGAAATGCTGCCTCTCTTTCTCCCTCTCAAATAGCCCTGTAGTCTTTGAAATCTGTGTGTGGGGGGAAATCAAAGCACAGAACAAACGCTGTTTTGATATGGCTTTGAAGATGATAACAGCATCTAACAGAGGAGAAGGCGGCTTTGGGTTTGCAAAAAAAGGCAGTGATTGACATGACACACAGCCCAAGAAAAGTTTACCTCTTAACGAGCAGCAGGAACCTCTCTGAGACTGTTTTACAGGATGGAAACTTTCCTGTCCTCTCATGCAGTTCCTCTCTCTTCAAATGAAAACCAGCTCCTGAGGAAAACGAGCATCTGTTTGGATCAAGACCCTGACGGGAGGAATCTTTGTCTACTGAAGGTTTGTAACTTGTTTGCCCTTGTATGAAGCTTTCTAGGGAGTTGCTGTGGTGCTCAGCTCTTGTGAAAAAGCCTGTCTGGGTGCTCTGGGAAGGGCTCCATGAGGGAACAGCCCAGTGGTTCAGCTGCCGCACAGGTAAAATCTCAGGAAAAGCTTTTGGGTTCACAGAAGATGTTGTATCAGTGGGGTAATTGGCTGACTTTTAAGCTAAATGTAGCACCAGGCAGGCAGATGAAACCTCCTTCATCTCTGAACTAACTCAGCAGTGCCTCTGGTGCTCAGACCTGCCTACCTCCTCACCTCTCACGGGAGGGTCAGTCGGTGTCTGTGAAGTACAGCAAGTGTGAAGAAGGGGCACAACATAGTATTCTCATTTTCACTGGTAGAGACAACACACTGGAAAAATAAGATCCTTGGGCTGAGATCACATTGTCCATCTTGCTGCTATTGGTCTGCATTTGTCAGAAATGTTTTTTCTAGACCCTTAGATAGATGATGCATCACCTTCATGTGGGATGCTGTGAAGTGGCTGGTCCATGTGGAAGGGAAGACCCTTTGCAGACCATCTGACCATCCATGAAATCCCACCATTTCTCATCCACCCACCATCCAAATCCCCACCATGGGCAGAGGGATGGGGGCTGTGACCCCTGGGGTTGTGTCCCCTGGGCTATCCTGCCTCCAGCTCCTGGCAGTGCCTGATAGCAAGTCCATTTGCTACTGCAGCAAGACACACAGGCAGCTTTCTAACGACGTTTTGAAACGGAAGCCTTTGTTAAACACATACACTGATGTCTACAGCAGCTTCTGGTGTCTCTGATGAGGTGTCAGAGACGCTGCAAATTTCCTCTCTGCCATTCCTCATACTTAGCAGCAGCTGAGGATGATCAAATATCTTTAAGTACCAGCTCAGTTGTATCTTTTTTTTCCTTCCTTCCCATTTAAATCCTGGCAATGAAAGCAGTGGCACTGGGGCTCTGCTGCCAAGTGCTGCTCCCAGCATGCAAGTCAATTTTGTCCTCGCAGCATTTCCTTTCATTTCAGAGTCCCCTCAGCATGCAGAGCAGAGAGCTCACGCTCTCTCTGCAATGTGCATCGACATTTGGCACGGGGCTGCGCTTACCATCAGAGGGGAGAGCACAAACTGCAACGGGAACAGGCAGAACCAGATCCCTTTCCAGCTGCCCATCACAGGTTTCTGTCTTTCTTCAGCCACCTTCTTTGCTACAAACTGATCTGGTTAAGCAACGGGGAAGTTTAACCTTCCTTTTCCACTCTCATTAGTGTTGGAAAGATTTCAGGAAAACAGATCCAGGTTCAGTTTTCTGAGTATCTGGTTGTTTTGCCAAACACCTCCTGTTCCATGCTCTGAGTTTTACCTTCTAAATTTATTGAAATAGTCAGTTTTGAGACTTTCAAAGCAACGGTTCCGACTTATAAACCACATTTTAATCTGTACAATCTTAATTCAAGTATTTAAAATAGTAATGTGTTATTTAAACCTCATAAAACTACCCCAGACCTCTGGAATGCTGGCTTCATGCTTTGGTTCCTCCCATCATGATGAAACGCTGTCCGAACCCAGGATGGCTTTTTAGTATGTGGACATGGTTAGAAATCTGAAATCATTTCCTCTCCCTGGAGACCTTTAACCCTTAACAAAAGAAAAAAGGAGATAAAATTAAAGGGCCTGGGAAAAAAGCCCCAAAACCTCATGGAACATCAGAAATAGCCCCAGATGTGCGTATTCATCATGTTTTTAGTTGGAGGCAGTGATCTGTGGGCCAGAAAAAGAGCTTTTACAAATATTAACATGTGACATTTCTTTGCTAACCCGAACTCCAGTGACGCAAACATGCTAATCTGTGTCATAATTTCTCCTCCATACCATAACTGGCTTTTCCAAATCCTTGCATGTGCAAAGATGTTGGTGAGAACAGGATCAAGCAATTTGATAAGGTTGTTAATACTCAAAAGAACCATCCTGGCATACAACATCCCCTGAGCCTGGAGATGTTGTCCAAAGTGTCCAAATGAGAAAGGCAAGGCTGCTGGCCTAGCTGGCTGTTTTTATGGACACCTCACGATGGTCCATTCTCCTTTGGAGGTGGAAAGAAGCTCCCACATGTTGATGTTCTTGCAGGAAATCACCTTCTTAAACAGGTTCTCCTGGGGCAGTACCCTGAAGCCACAGCTCCTGACAGCTTCAGCTCTTTTCTCTCCTATTTTGGACGCTCCAGCACACATGCAATTTCATTTTGCTTTCTCTCTTTTGCTTTTACAGTCCTCCTCCTCACAGCCTGGGCATGACAGCTATGTCAGGAGGTAAAAGACAGAAGCCATAATTTAAACTGATGTCTTCTGTTTGATAGTGTAAAGCCACTAAAGCAGATGCTGATAATCAACATAATCAAATCAAGATACTAAGATATGAGGGTTTCAGACATGCAGACAACACTGAACTAGATGAGCAGCTCTGGCATTTATTTAGCTAACTTCAGGCTGGCTAGATTTTACAACCTTTTCCAGGGAAATTATTTTGGGGCTAGGGGAAAAAAATGCTGTGCATAGTAAGGCTGATCCTCACCAGAGGTCTAAGCTGCTCTTGAGCTGGTTAATGTTTGATGTGGCTCAGTGGAGACACAGATTTATTTCAACATCTTCCACAGAAGTACTAGGAAAAGGAAAAAAAAGGATGCTCTTTACAGTGGCTGAAATATGAGATATAATGGGGTCCTGTGGTATCCCTGGAGTGCTTTGTCCCCAGAGAGACTTTATGTTATGAACTGGTAACTTCTGGGAACAACTTTCTTGCACCCAGAAGCTCAGCAAGGTCCACCACGCCTGTAGCACTGGAGATGCTGAGTCCACTCTATAAAAGTGAATGCAAAATCCCCCAAGTCCCCAGTAACCCACCAGCCAGGAGCTGAGCAGGTTTCAGGGCTGCTCATGGCCTGCACTCACAGTGCTGAGGTGCAGAAACATTGCCCATGGGAAGCTCAGTGGCACAAGCAGTGCTTGTGAGACATAGGACCTTCCCTGGGGTTTCAGCTCCAACTAAGAAAGAGCTATTTTTGTCTTACAGGGCGTGAGACACGGAGGCTTCTGAATTTAGCAGTACCAATGGTGTATGTGGGATGTGTAGAGCCATGGCTGCTGCTCCACAGTGCCACAACACCCTTGCACAGAGCCAGGCAGAGATCTGGCTGCCCTCTTGCACCAGGGAACACAAAGCTATTGCATTCCACACTTTGAGACAATTTCTGTTCTCAGCTTTAATCTTAAATTCCTGGGGTGATAATAAGGATCTGATAACCTTGCACAAACCACAAAGCACACAACCCTCCCACTTGTGGACAGGTCTCTTCCTCCAGCCAGGCAGGACTTCTCCCAGGCCAGTGCCCAGCAGCCAGAACAAACAAAACACTGGGAGGGTTTTCTTCACTGTCAGAAGTGGTCCATATTTTAGCATTAGCAGTGAACAATGGCCAGTTCACCAGCTCAATCGGTCTAGCCCTTTGCCCATGCATCCAGCAGGAATTTTGCTGTCAAAGTTTATTGCCATGGACCTACTGAAGTACAGGGTGGTATATATGAAGTACAGGGTGGTATATCTCTGCATGCAAGGCAAAACTGCACAGTACACTTTGAGATGAAGATCTCAGCTAAAAAAACCCTTAATATCCTGAGTCCAGCAACCTCTATCCCCTGGTTCCCTTCCCATACACATGCACACACCACAAGGTATGGGAGGAAATGAAGTCCTGGGTCAGGCTGAAGTCTCGACTCGTGCTTTCGTTCAGGTGGATTTCCAGGGCTTGCCTCTCATCAGCAGTGTAATCTCATTATTTCATGCTTTGTGAATTATATGCTGGGAATAATGAGAGAGTGAACAAATAGTTTCTGGTTTACCAAGCACAAATAGTGCCTGGTTTACTTGTTCAGTGTCCAGGGTAGTCTGTACAGCCAGGGAAAGCAGGACATACACATCCACGAACACAGCAAGCGAGGAAGGATCTGCTTTGTTCACTGATTTGACAAGAATACCTTGGTATCACTGTTTGTAGCAGTTCAGCATATCCAGGACGTGTTCTTTTGTATGTTTTAATGAAATAATGAAGTTTTCCTGGTAAGAGAACTTTGCAAGGCGGGGGGGGCCTGCAGTTAGGTCCTTGCTGGGAAGGGAGTGCAGGCAACTGCAGACTGTGCACCGGCCACAGAAAGTGGAGGACTCGCCCTGGCACACTTCCCTCTGCCCTGATATTAAAGGAGAAAGGCAGCAAAGCCAGATGCTCTGCTAACACAGACTAGAATAATTCCACAGCCTTCAACAATTCAACTTAACCCAAAACTGGCTTTAGGACTGATTTACATTTTACCACTTCTACATTTCGTGAGCAAATTGAGGGTCTTTTTGTGCTGTACCCGGTCCCTTCTCCCAACAGGGAGTGACAAAGACAACACTGTCATCTTCACTGCATGACACATCAAATACAGAGGAAGTCATTCATTTGACATCCTAAATCCTGGGGAAAAAGCAAAGCAAAGCCAAGCCAAATAAAAAAAAAAAAAATAGGTGGGAGCTGCTTCTGCAGGGATGTTGGACTGGATGATCTCTAAAAGTCCCTTCCAACCCCTACCCTTCTGTGATTGTTCTATGTCCTTCTTAGCCCAGTTTTCATTTCAAAAAGAAAACATTATAAGATGGGTTTTAGGACAGTTGATGTTGGATGGACTTCCTGCCTGGACCTATAAACCAAAACTTCTTGTATCTGTAAAGGATCAAAGCCAACGAGAAATAAAACAAAAGCAACATGCAATCCTCAGCTCTTCAGCTGCTGTTTTCTCTTCCCCAGAGCTTCCCAGAAGGACGAGCACACAGGCAATGAGGTGCACCTGCCCATCACTCACCTGGGGAGAGATCAATGCAGGGCAACCAACCAGATCTCTGCTTTGCTATCTGATAGGCTGCCAGGTGCACTATAAATCAGTATCCTCGATAGTCCAAGCAAGATTGTTGCTTCTGGTCCTTGATCTAGCATGGGATAGAAGGTATTTGCATTGTTTTTTATTCCTGTGGTGGCTGTTGGGGGTGGCCGAGGACAACCTGACCTTTGCTATATGAGCTTTTTTGATATCTCCAGATAGGAGGTTTTTGTGAGTTGTGCCTTTGCTGCTTAATAGTCCATTTCTGTGCTTGTTGAAAAGCAGAAAACAGAACCTGGGTGATTTGAAATCTGTTGTTTCTGAACCTTGGTCTTGCTTTGGGAATATGCTAGGTGCCAAGGGTGGTTGTATCCTGAGACTTTCCCCTTGGGTTTGAGTCAGAAGGTACCGAGAGGTGTTTCCTATGAAGCCTCCAGAGAGGCAGAGGCTTGGTTCTCCATAGTTTTGGTGCAGTTTGTGGGTTTTCTTCCCACAGACCCAACCCCAGATGGTGAGCAATGACAGAGCTGCGTAGGAGTAATCCCAAGCATCCTGTTAGTCTCTTGGATGTAGACAAGTGGTACACAAAGGACACATAACAATTTCCCTGTCTTGCCAAACACACAGGATAAACATGTGTAATGGTTTCCAAGAGGACTCTCTGACATGCCAAGCCAAACCAAAGCATAGTATTTCACTTCTTGTAAGCTCTGTGCTGCTTTCTCTGTATCTCTGGTGTTATGTAATGCCTGAAAAGTACAAGGACACCCAACTTTTTCAACTTCAGTGAAGTTTATGGTACTTTGCCTCAAAAGCACAACACAAGTGTAAATGTGAGGTTGTACCCTGAAGAGGGACACTGCTGTGAATCCGTGTCTGCCTGGGGCCTTGCTTTGGTGCTCTAGGCTTGGGGCTTTAAGAGGTTGGGTGACATTTTGCAGTATTTGTTTATTTACTTTCTAAAGCAAATCGACAAAGTCAAGGTAACCGAGTAGTGAGAATTTCCCCACTTCTACAAAGGTAAATGAAGAGGAGGTTCACTGGGCTTTTGATCTTTATAATCTTTCCTTGAATAGTGTTTGAAGCTGAAATGATGAACATAAACCTACAGTGGGCTGCACCAGGCTGGAGGTTGCTTCCAGCTCTTCAGTTGAGAGGCTGAAGTCGAGCCCTGCCTGTTCTTTTTACCTGCAGCACTTCTGAAGTAAGGCTCACAAACTTGTAATAAATCGGCAGGAGGAGCTTACTGAAAATAAATAAACCCTCCTGTTGCCTGTGGACAGAGCTAAGCTTCACCTGAAGCTTGGTGGGGAATGGGAGACGATGGGTTTTTACTTTGCAGGACTTTTTTGGGTGTAAGACTGAAATTCAGTGAGAGCAAGTCTCATGCAGTGGCTTGGAAATTCTCTACCTGCTTTCAAATTAGTCTGCATTAGTCACAGGAGGGACTGAAGTGCATTAGCTGGACATTGACCTTCAGTTTGTGCAGCTGGCATGGTGCTGGTGTTAGTATCGATGAGACAAACTTCCTTGAAGTTACCAGTAGCTCATGAGATCTGCTGGGGACAGGGGCATTGCCCATGCCCCCTCTACCCTGTCCTGAAAACCAGTTGACTGTGTTGTATTGAGGCTGACATGTAAACTTGTCCTGACTTACCAGGCTCAGAATGAGGAAGTTCTCATGCTCAGAAGCGAATCTGTAAGCCAAAAAGATCTCTGCCCGTGGAGACTGACAGCCATAAAGGTTGTCTATTCAAAACCTGCGAGTTCATAAATATTTACACATTTTCATGATCACTCCTGGCAGCAGTTTGCCTCTGCTAGCTTAGGAGAGGCTAAAGCAGCTCAGCTGCCGGGATGTGAGTAGATTAGCGTGGCAGTGAGCGAGGGGAAATTGCTCTGGCTCTTCACCTAGTACCTTTTGTGTTAGCTTGGGGTTGCTTTTGCTGTGTTTTATGGAGAGTTATGTAGCCTGAGCAGCTTGAGGCAGGTGGACACATTCAGGTGTGGGACTTGCGGCTATGCTGAGCCCCTGTCAGGGAGGTGGTTAATCTATTAATTAGATTAAAACATTTCAATTTTGGGGTTTTCCTCTCTTTCCTAAGTGATGAAAAGATTAGCTTTAGAATCATAGAACCATTTAAGTTGGAAAAACCCTTGGAAGGCCCTGGAGACCCAGCCCTCTCCTCATTCTGCCCAGCCCAGCACTAACCCATGGCCCTCAGCACCTCAGCTCCATGGCTTTGGGATCCCTCCAGGGCTGGGCACTGCCCCAGCTCCCTGGGCAGCCTGGCACAGGGGCTGACACCCCTCTCAGGGAAACAGCTCTGNGAGTTCATAAATATTTACACATTTTCATGATCACTCCTGGCAGCAGTTTGCCTCTGCTAGCTTAGGAGAGGCTAAAGCAGCTCAGCTGCCGGGATGTGAGTAGATTAGCGTGGCAGTGAGCGAGGGGAAATTGCTCTGGCTCTTCACCTAGTACCTTTTGTGTTAGCTTGGGGTTGCTTTTGCTGTGTTTTATGGAGAGTTATGTAGCCTGAGCAGCTTGAGGCAGGTGGACACATTCAGGTGTGGGACTTGCGGCTATGCTGAGCCCCTGTCAGGGAGGTGGTTAATCTATTAATTAGATTAAAACATTTCAATTTTGGGGTTTTCCTCTCTTTCCTAAGTGATGAAAAGATTAGCTTTAGAATCATAGAACCATTTAAGTTGGAAAAACCCTTGGAAGGCCCTGGAGACCCAGCCCTCTCCTCATTCTGCCCAGCCCAGCACTAACCCATGGCCCTCAGCACCTCAGCTCCATGGCTTTGGGATCCCTCCAGGGCTGGGCACTGCCCCAGCTCCCTGGGCAGCCTGGCACAGGGGCTGACACCCCTCTCAGGGAAACAGCTCTGTCTCAGCTCCAACCTCAACCTTCCCTGGGACAACCTGAGCTCGTTTCACCCCATCCTGTTACTGGGGAGAAAAGACTTACCCCCACCTCACTACAACCCCCTTTCAAGTAGTTGTAGAGAGTGATCACGTCTCCCCTCAGCCTCTTCTTCCCTAGGCTAATTACAACTCTTTGAGTGTCTGGGATCATCCTCTGTAGGTTTTGAAGATGGGTATTCCCCCTGCAATGCACACTTCCAGACACATAAATCTGCTGACCCACACCTGTACAGCCCGTGGGCTTACTCGGCCTAGGTCTCTGGAACTGGGTAAAGACAAGACAGGCTGCAAGATGTAACTAAAGGAAAGAGAGAGGGCAGTATTTAAATGAAAGCATCTTTGCAGCCATGCAGAGGCTTTGCTGTGCTGGTGCTTCCCCCTGAGGTACCGCTGAGCCTCGGCTGTCGGCACTGCACAGGTCCTGGAAAGCATTTCAGTATGTAGGAGGAAACCCACATCTTGTTGGGATTTGCATTCTGTCATTTTACGTGTGGTTATGTCTTGTGCCCAGTGATGCAACGTAACCCCAGTTGGCTTCACACAACACTGGTGTCTCCTGTGCCATTCACTACCCAGAGCAGAGCCGGGGAAGGCAGTGGTGGGGGCTCAGGGATGGGTCTGGAAGGGGGGATTTTGGAGTAGGTACCTGCTACACTTGCTTTAGCTCTTTGAAATCAGAACCATCACTGAAGCCATTGATTTTTTATCTACATGCAGTAGGTCATTTTTTTTTAGATACTCACTGTGCAGAAGTCACTGTTTGCAGAAAATGGGTCAGATTCTCTAACCTCAGCATGCTGATACCATGCACAATCACTACAGCAAGGACACAGAGCACTTTTTGGTTCTCGAACTTCCGTGTGTGTGGTGATGCCATTACAGTGGCTGATGGTCACAGCATGTGGAGGCAGACGAGAAAGAAAGCACACGCTAACCTTGCATTTCCCCCCACTATATGCATGCTTCAAATGTGAGGGAGGATGCTGCCAGGGCCTCTCATCTGTTACCCTGCCCCAGCCCCTGCAAGGCTGCTGCCACCATTGATAGAGTGTATTTTAAAATATATATATATATATGCAATATAAAACTGAGGGTTTCAGAGCAGGGAATTTGTGCACAACTGTCTTGTTCCAGCTCCTGAGCTCTGCCAGGCCTTGGCAGCCTGCTTAGCCAGCCCAGCCTCCTACTGCTGAGCTGCCCAGGCTCCCCATGAGTGACAGCTCTAAAAGCCAGAGCCAGCTCCCTGCCTCTGCTCCGAGCCATGACATGTGCCTGGGACAGCATCCTGCCTGGGCTGCTGCTTCCAGGGGGAAAGCACAGACCATCACCCTCCTCAATTCTTGGAGCTGAGCATCATCACCCTTCATCATCCCACCCCCCTCTTCCCAGGACTGAGCATCATCTTCCCCTCCACTTAGGGCTGAGCATCATCCGTCCCTCTTCCAAGGGCCAAACATCATCCTCCCGTCATTCCCCAAGCTTCCCAGGGCTGAGCATCATTCCTCTATCATCATCCTCCTCTTCCTGGTGCTGAGCATCCCCCTGCAGCTGCATCTTGGGCTCCTTCTCACCCCTCTTGGGAATTGCACCCTGGGGATTGTGTGTTTGGGTGGACACCCCATACCCTTTGGCCCCATAGGGGGGGTGGTACTCCTTCCCTTCCTTGCTGTAGGCTTTCCCTGTAACCTTTAAAGGCAAAACGTCGTGGCTTGCGTGGGGGTGGGGGGGTGAAGCATAGGCTGGTGCTGCACCCAGGCCCCAGACACCTACAAATAAATAAATAAAGAATTAGAAGAGCTTCTGATTATAAGGGACAACTCCATGTGAATCTTAATTACTGTAATTGGTTCTCGGTTTCTATGGTGATGGGTGGGCGCTCCAGAGATGCCTTTGATGGGTGATAGATGTTTACTCGTACGCTCAGTGTCACCGTCAGTGCTGCAGCCCGGTCGGGAAAATCAACATTTAGCCCTAAACTTGTGCCTGGTGCTGGGAGACACGCTGTCTGCTGCACACACACAAAGATTCAAGCTCCTGTTTGTTGCTGCGAGGGCTCTCCGTTGGCATCAGCCAGAGCAATTAACCTGCTGATCAAGCTGAGATCTGTCACTTTGTTTTGCTGAGGAGCCTCAAGCCCCTCAGCTCGGCATCTCCCTTGGGGGTTTCTTTTCAGAGGAACCCACCTCAGGTGCTCTTGCTGGCACAGAGCACAGCTGAGGGCTGGCGGTGTCTTCAGGCATTTCTGTGTGAAAATGACTGTTTTGGGCTGCACGGGGATGTTCTCAAGCAGCAGAACTTAAAAACGCTGCTTTTTCTTAAGTGAGGATTTCTGTGAGTGATCCTTCATTCCCTCACGCTGTTCCTTTAAGGCAGAGGATGAACCCACAATAGTTCATTTTTAAGCAAAATGAAAGCTTATGATGAAAAGCAAACAGAATGCCAAAAGGGCACTTCTACGGTGGCGGTTAAAACGACTCCCCACACAGTCCAACAGCACACTTAAGTCCATCTGTGGCTTTTGCTTCTTTGCAAAAAAAAAAATAAACCTGTTTGGAGTGCCTGAGCGAAAGTTGTGTTTATCCTGAGCTAAACTGTGATACGGTGGTGCTGAAGGAAGCTGCACCCTTGAGCACGGCGATGCAAACTTTGCTTCACAGAGCCAGTGCCGTCAGGCTGCAGGAGCTGCGTCTGGGTTCACTGGCAGCATCAGAGATGATTAGCTTGTGCTGCGGCCATGGAAAGCCATAAATAATGTGCAGGATCTTTCCCCTGCTCCTGGATTTCCAGAGCTGAACATACTGTTTGGGAGTCTGTTAGCCAAGCCCCTCACCCTTGAGGCTTCCAGCCCTGCAGAACTGCTTCCCCCCATTCCCTTTTCTCCCTCTGACTTTCAGCACAGCTCTGGCGAGTCAGGAGAGCGTGAGGCACGTGCCTGGGCTAATAATAGCCACAGCAACTGCAATTTCCTGGAGAATAAGGCCCAAAGTGTGGTGGAGGCACTGGAAGGGGCTGTTGGAGCAGTGGCAGGGCTGGGCAGCATTGCTGGGTGCTGTGGTTTGCAGGTGATGGTTTCAGGAGCTGTGGATGGGGCTGGGTTTGTGCAGGGTCTCAGCACTAGCCCCAGCAGCCTCACACCCAGAGGGGCTTTGCATCCATTTGGTCAGTTATTTATTCTCTTTGAGCTCTTAAGACTGAAATTAAAGAGTGGAGAGTGGGAGCAAAAGATCAGGGGGATTTTCAAGGCAAGCAGGAGGTTTGTGGGGATTTTTTTGCCTGCCAGGAGAATGACAGTGGTGCTATAGAAAAGGAAGAAGTTCTGACTGAGCAAGGGTTTAAATCCCGCGTGACCCTGGAAAGCGAAAAGCAGAAGTCACAGCCGTGTAAGCTCGTTGCTGGATCCTGGGTTCTGATGTAAATGGAAGTAAAGTCAGGTGTAAGTGGCAGTGACTTGTGGGGAGCACTTGTTGTCGGCAGAGGAAGGGAGCTGCAGCAGCCGTGTGCCTCTCGCTTCTATCAGGCAACCACCTTGCTGCTGTTTCTGTTTACAAGGCGCAGAGAGGCAGCCCAGCAATCCCAGCCAAGGGGGGTTTTGTGGCTCCTGCACCTAGCGTTGGGAACAAAAAGCAAGTATGTAGTGATGAACTTAATCTTGAGAGCTGCCTAACCCTGCTGAGCTCTGCAGGGATCCCCAGAGTCGTGTTTGGGCTGGCACAAACTGTGCTACAAATCCACCAGAATAAGGACCCTTAATTCTTCTAGAAACTGAAATTCTGGGAAAAGTGGCAGTCTCCTTTTTCTTTCTTTCACTGTCTAACGGCAACACTAAATCTCAGCTCCAAGGGATTTTTTTTTTTCCTCTTCCAGAGCCTGACACAGCCCCAGTAATCCCACCTGAGGCTGGGCTGGATCTGCTCCCCGTGGCAGGCTCTTGGGCGCCGGTGAAGGGAGCAGAGTTCACACGCTTAGCCTGTGTTTGCCTTCACGGGAGGAGCCTTAACAACAAATCTCTCTGTCTCCAACACACACTTCATCATTTAAAAGTTTATTCCAAAGGCTTAAGCCTGTAATAGCACCCTTGGCCCCCAGTCACGCTCCCGTTTTGACAGCAGAAAGTATGGATGCAAAGCATCTGCTGAGGGACCAGGGAAGGGCTTGGACAGCCCGGGCTGCAGGATTGCGGGAGTTAACGTCACCAATCACCAACTGCAGCACAAAAGATATGAAAGGGAGGAGGAGGGAAAGGAGAAAAGGAGAAGAAAAAAAAAAAAAAAAGCAACCCCAATAAATCATGAGGCCGGGGAAAGGCAGGAGACAGGCACCATGGCTGCGCTGCTCCGCGGGTGCCAAAGCAACTCGCTTCTTGAAAGCCCTGCGAAGAGGAGAAACGTGGCTGGGAGGGAGTCGCAGCTATTGCCGGTGTCTCTGCCACCTGTGAGTGTTTCAGTACAGCCCAGGCGGGTGTGCACACATAGCTGTGTGTTTGCCAGCCACACGTAGCGTGGAAGGGAGTGGAAGGGAGGCATCGCCGCCGATGTCGCTGAGATGCTGCTTTTGAGCAGCCGCCGGGCGAAGAGCGATGCTCGCCCACGACTGGAGCTGAGCTGGGGAGTCACTCACCTTCAATTGCAACTTCTGTTTCGTTTTCCTTGAATGAAATAATTGAACCTAGTCCCTGATTATTATGATTATTATTATTATAGGGCAGGAAAAGGATGATTACAGAGGCAGCGCTGGAAAACAAAGCTGCTGTTGTGTGTTTAAACCACTTGAGCAAAAGGGTGCTCAGACTTTTTGTTGCTCTTTTTTAAAAGGAGTCGGGTTTGTTACGCTAGTTAAAAAAACAGCAACACAGAAAAATGCAGTTAATTCGATTTCTAATATGGAGCGTGAATGGAAGGGAATCACAAACCCCCCGTGCTTGGGATGCTGGCAGTGTGTGCCGTTGCACCGCAGCGGCATCTTTAATTAGCGTAGAACTGCTGGACGATTGTAAGCACCAACAGCCTCCCCAAGAAATCAAACACACTTCCTCCTGCAGAGCGTTAACACCTGAATAAAAGTTTTCCTTTAAGACCGTCAGCAATACACAGGAAGAAAAGAACCCTCTGCTTTTGCTTGGGTTTGGTTGGGGTGGGTTTTTTTTCTTTTACCCCCTCCCTTCTGCCTTAATCTCCCTTTATTTCCAGAACAAGGACTGCCAGGATCTAGCAAGCAATGTTGTAAGGGAAGGGGGGGAGAAAAAAAAAATTCCTGGCTGTAAATGTGCACAATATTCCACATTATATACATGTCATTTCTGAGCACTGTTGGAACGATGCAGTGTCAAATCTGTATGACAGATTGAGGTGAAAGCTGGGAAGAGAGAGCCTGTGAAGAAACAGCCCTGACTGAGTCAGGCACCCTATAGAATTTATCCTGCAGGCTATAAGTAACCGGTTTCATCACATAAAAGGAGGAGTGGAAGGAGGGTAATTATCTACTAATTTGGGCCTGGGCAGCGTGCTGATCTGACAATGCCATCTAGTGCTGCTGGACCCCAGGGACCCTGAAAAACTTCTCAGAGAAGTGGATTTTGGGACAAGGTTCCTTGTTCCCTGCCTTTGTGGGTCAGTAGGTGCGTGAAGCGATTCTCCCTCATTAGGAGTCTCACAAAAAGCCAAAACAGTGTTTAGGTGTACTTGGCGTGGGTGCTCGTGCTCCTGCCTGGGTGTGCACTGCTTGCATGTGAGCACTGCTGCTGCTTGTCAGAAGGTTTGGTTGGGACTGGAAGGAAGGAATTACAATTCAGGAATAAGGAGAAGCAGGAGTCAGTCGCAGCTGCTGGGGAGTTGTGGAGCTGCTTTCTTTTGTGGATTAATTTTATTAGTAAAAAAGAGCNTCCCACTCAGTAGTAGCAGCTTTAGGATCAAACATCTGTCCACAGACCTGGTAAGCAGCTCTAGAATGATCTCTCTTGAGTGATGGAGAAGCTCAGTCTCCCCCCAAAGAGACAGAACATTGACACCCACCCCTGGGCACACTTTCAAGGGTCAGCTTGTCCCAGAGGAGCATCAAGAGGAGAGTGTCCAACATGAGCCTGGGTTGCAGATGGGCAGCCAGGGACCTCGGGTACCTAGAGCTGCTGGGGCTGCACCTCTGCCCCTGAGCTGGTGTTGGGGATGCTCAGGCAAGATGGGTATTTAAAAGACACATAGCTGAGGTGCTGAGTGCCGTGGGTTAGTGGTGAGCTTGGCAGTGTGAGGTGACAGGCTGGAATTCAGGAGCTTAAAGGTCTTTTCCAATCCAAATGATTCTGTGATGCAGACCAGGGAGTGGTTGCTGTTTGGGAAGGGGTCCCTGTCTCTCCCCTGGGTGTGAGTGAGCATCCACAATGGACTGACTCTTCCCACCATCGTCTGTTTTCGCCATTTTTTGATAACAGCTAAGGCTGCTAGATATAGGGCATCCTCCCATCTGATGCAGGCACACCCACAGTCGGCAATGCTGGTCCCTTGGTACCGTGCACAACCGCCTCCTTCAGTGTGGGTCCTGTTTTGGGATGGGAGCTGTGGCTGGGCTCAGCTGCTGGTTGATAACCCAAGCTTGCATTTGTTTTAAAATTCCTTGTTTTTTGAAAGAAGTGATGGTGTTGGTGTGTCTCGGAGAACAGAACAAATAGTATTGAGTTTGGTGGGGTATTTTTTTGTTAGCTTTTTTGTTTTTCCCTGACTCCTTGGTGCCTGAAGGAGTCACTCTGGCAAAGCTGAAACACGTTGTGCATCTCTGGGAGGCTTTTACAGCCAAACATTTTTCTCCATGTGGAGCAAACAAAGCAAGTTATTTGCTGGTTTTGATGCTGGGGCCCCTCTCGTGAGACCCAGTGCTGCCCAGCACCATGAGGCAGGGTGTTTTGGGGCTGTACCAGAACCCCATGTATGGGACATGGGACTGTAGTTGCAGCCATGGGGTGATGTGTGGGGGCCACAGCAGGACAGCTCAGGTGGAGTCCTGCTGGGAAACCTGCCTGACTTCCTTCAGGAAGGGGGCAACAAAAAACAGCAGATCCCTACAAGACACTGATTTTATCCAGATGGTGGTTTTTTTTTTCTGTTGCAAAAACATTCATTAGGGAAAAAAAATCCTTTATAGTCCTGTAAAGATGAATAGTTTAGGAGCTCTGTTCAGATTCCTGCAGCCCATGTGTGCCCACTGCTGCCACTGAGCCCTCCCAGCGAATGTTGTGCAAATCATCTTTGCAGAAGCGATGCAAATGCCTCAGGACCTTCTCCAGCTCACTCTTCTGCAGGGCAGCACCAGCCGAGAGTGTGGCACTGTCATTTAAAGGAATCAATCCCAGCTGCTATTAATCCATCCTGAGGGCAGGGTGAGGACGCAGCCCGAGTGGTGTTTGTGGGGGCCACGCTGGCTTCTCTGAGCTGTCTTGGAGGAGCTGGGAACAGCCAAGAGTTTATATTGCTATTACTTATTTTTTTATGAAGAACTCCAGAGGTACTGCTGGATAAAACAACACTTAGAAGTGCCCTCAGATTAATTAATGTAGCTATAACAACTTTGTTACAGAAACAGCAAGTTGAAAGGCTGATCTGTCCCGTTGCTTATCACGGAACACTTCAGCTACAGCTGTAATTGTTTATGTGAGCATCAATCTTTCCCGCGGGTTTGGACTCGGTTCAATTGTGCAGCCTGCGTGCGAACCAGAACCTTCACATCCCCACAAGTTTGGGTTTCTTTTCCCACTGTTAACTAACCCAGAGAAGGCTGACAAAGGCTGGCAGGTCTCCCCTCTCGCCCTGTAGCCCGTGAGTCCTTGCTGTGTGGCCGGGGAGGTGTGAGCCTGTCCCCAGAGCAGTGATGTTTGCTTGCCTGCTGTGCTCAGCACACAGCAGCTGCTGTCCTTGGAGCTGCCTCTCGGCAGGGCGGGTCCTGGATGCTGCTCCCTAGAAAATGCTTAATCCTTTGCAAGAAAAAAAAAATAGTGATGAAGTTTGATGTTCGAGTAGGTGAGCTGGAAAAGAAGGAGAAAGCAAAGAGGCGTTAAACATAGTGACGGTAGGATTTGCAGGCACGGCACCAACAAAAACAACCATTGTACACGGCAGGTATGTCTGTTCAGAGGTGACAGAATCCTTACCAAACCTGACTAAACCTGGCAGAGCTGGGCTGAATATCCTCTTGCAACTTGGCAGAAAGCTTGTGGATAGATAAGGGAACGTGTAGTATGTTTGCTCTGAACCCCTTTTATTAACACGTTAGTATTTACGACCAATGAGCAGCACTTGTGTTTCCTCTTTGCCAGTTCTCACCGTGCCACAGCCACATGCCACTATCCATTTACTGAGAGCTGCTTGTCTGCAGAGCCTCAATTCCTCTGCCCCTTGCACACTGTTAGTGCTGGAGCTGGGCTGGTGGGTGCCTGTGTGCTGGCTCGGGCTGGTGAGGCGGCACCGCACCACAGACACAGCCTGCAGCCATGGTGAGCTGCGTGTGCACTGTGCTCCAGGAGCCCCATCCTCAGCCCCTTCCTTTGCTGATCACCAGCACTGGCCTCATGCAGAACGTGCCTGGGAGTGGTGCTGTGTGTTGCTGAGCATCGCTGCAGGAGGTGCTGCAATACAGGCAGTGTCCCTGGGGAGTGCTGCCTTCATCCCAGGCTCTCTGCTGGGCTGCCTGGCCATCTCCTCAGCACCTTCAGCATGCTTCCCAGCATTCCTTTGATTCCTGGCTCATCCGCCAGACCCTTCATGTTTGGTGTTGCCTCTACCTTCTCTCTGTCACAGCCTTCCTTGCCCAGACTCCATCCCTCAGTGGTATCCAGGGCTGGGAGGAAACTTCACAGACCAGCTCCGTGGGCTTTCATCAGGTACTGGCTGCTTTTCCCCCACCACATTTTCCCATCTGGTTTAACCACTTTCTCGGGGTGCTTCAGGGTGTTTATTTGTGGGATTAGGTCCAACCGTGTACCTAGTGGCTCCTGCTCCCAGAAGCTCATCCTCAGCTCCGTGCTCTCCTTCCTGGAGGGATCAGGCTGTGTACTGCCCGGGACAGCCACTGTCTCTTGTCAAGCCCTGCAAAGGCATTGAAGAAAAAGTGTTATTTAACTTTTCATAGCATCCAGTGCTTTTGCCCTATAATGATATTTCTTCATTGCCTCCATTTATTTTCATAAAAACAATCCTGAAGGACAGCTTTGGGAGGGAGGGAGGAGGGGAACCCATGCCCTGCAGCCCCCACATTCCTGGTGCTGCAGCTCCATCTAGCAACCGACCCGTGGAAGATGCTGGTACCCGGCTGGGAGAGGATGCGGGGTCAGGGGCGGGGGGACTGATGTGATGCTGCCGCAGGGATGCAGCATGTGCCATGGGATGCCCAAGGGGACCAGCCTCCCCTCCCTTCAGTCTCAACGAGCTCATCACCTGCTTCTCCTTGGCTATAAATTCCTATAATTAATCCGTATTTCCACCCTTTATTTTTTTTACCCTTTTCCAAGTTTATGGGAGTTTTGTGGAACACCAAGCTGGGAGAAAGCTGTGCAGTGTCACAGGCTCAGCTAGGGACACAAACAAAGGCACATGAATGAGATGCTGGGCTTATTTTATTACACACACACACATACACCCAAATAACCCCACAGCTTATTTTTAGCAAGAGTTTTCTTCCAGGCTGTGGAGAAAGGAACTAAAAAGCCCTTCTCATCTATGTCAGCCTTGGCAAGGTCTGCACCAGGCCCTCACCACTGCTCCCTTTCTGTAGCACTGTGATGAGTGTGTTTAGCAGGTTTGGAATTCAGATGTGCCTGAAGTCAAAACTGCTTTGGGTGCTGCCCCTGGGGAAAAAGGTGGAAGGACAGTTGAACCCTCCCTGGCCCATCGATGCTGGCGGGATCTTGCTCTGAAGTTCTTTCACTCGTGGGAATAAACACGTAAACAACGTGCTCAGCAAGGCACTGTGGAACTTTCTGTACGTTAAATAATGCAATTCAGGTTAAATATCAGTTCATTACGTGCTGCTTGGTAATATCAGTATCGCTGGCAACTGATGGGAGCTGATTACGGCGGGCTGCAGCTCACTCTTATTAATTGCAGTTGATTAGGGTAGTTTAATGTTGCCAGGTACCCTTTCTCTGCTGCTGGGTTTTGCTGGTTTTCAGCCGCTCTGACTCAGGGGTACATGGGGAAATATCTCCCTCTAGTGCCAGCCTCTGTATTTCTGTGTGGAATAGCATCCCTTGGCCTTTTTATTAAATCAGACCCGGAGAGAGCAGAGATTGTTTTTGATGCTGTCTGCTCAGGCTCGGCTCCTGTGGCTCCTCCTGAAAGCGCTGCCACTGCTTTGAAGAGAAATGCCACCTGCTTGAAAGGCCAAGGGCAACGAAGGGAAGAGAGAGGCAGAAAGGGAGATTTACCTGAGATTAACGTTGCATGGCAAGAGATGAGAAATACGGGAGGCTGAAGCGGATCTGGAGGGGGGAAATTGGTGTTCTGCTTCAGGTGGCCTGAGCTACAAATCAAAGGGACTTCTCTGAAAACATGAAGAATAGGCAGGGAGAAAAACACCAGATTTGCCCCAGAGCTAAACCAGGCTCAGACTGGAACTGGTGGGACTGGAGACTGGTGGGCTACTGGAACTCGAGCCATGGAAACCAACTGGGTGCTGTCAGAGCAGGTCTGTGGCTCTTCAGTCCCACAGAGAACAAGGCATCTTTCCTCAGCAGGATGTGCATGACCTGGGCCTGCTTAAACTCATGCCCCGTTCTTGGTTGAGCCATGCCCAGTCCTTGACTGAGCCATGCCCAATCCTTGGTTGAGCCCATGCCCAATCCTTGGTTGAGCCCATGCCCAATCCTTGGTTGAATCCTGCCTTCAAGCAATAACTAGCCTAAGTTCCTCCTGAGCTAGCCTGCTGGTTTGCATTTACAACAACCCTGTGATGTGCATCTTAACCTTGACATTGCCTACAAACTTCAGGCACTTTCACAGGGTAATCATCTAGTACCTGTGGAAGTTTGGAACAGCCCAGGAAGGGGAATGACTGGAGTGACTGCTTCCTGCCACTCACTTCCAAAGTTATTTCTCATACAGCACGAAAGTGCTTGCTGTGGTAGCACTTAGGGTGAAGTGTCTCAAATGTGCATTTAATTTGGATTTAATAACACCATTTTTCCTTATGAAAACTCAGTCAATTATTGAAAACATTTCTTGAGGTTTAGCAATTATTTAAGAGGTGCATTTGCAGCAAAGCAATTAACTCAAATGGCACGTTTGTGGAGATAGTGTGTTTAAAACAAACTCTGATATTTAGCAACAGAAGAAAACATTTGACACTGCTGTAATTTGACAATCATTAGGGTCACTGTCTCTGAAACTTTTTAGTATCGTTTAGGAACTTGATGGAGAGTTTTCAAGAGCTTTGGGGAAAAGCCTGCTGGGGATCCACTAACAAAAAGTGCTCTTAAGTGTGATATAAGTAATACAGAATTAGTTGGGGGGGAATGTGACTGGCTCTAACTATAACCAGCTGTCACTGGCTTCTTTCTAAACTGTGTTTTGGTTTGTTTTTTAGTAGAAATCAGGTTTTTAATCAGAAGGCAGTATTGTGCAGGCAGTAACATTGGGGAAGCAGTAACCATAGAATCATGGAATTGGTTGGAAAAGCCCTTGAAGCTCCTGGAGTCCCAGCCCTGACCTCATCCTGCCAAGCCCACCACTACCCCTGGCCCTCAGTCCCATAGCTTTGGGATCCCTCCAGGGCTGGGCACTCCCCCACTTCTCTGGGCAGCCTGGCACAGGGGCTGACAACCCTCTTGGTGAAGAAGTTACCCCTAAATATCTGAGAGGATCAGGATCTGAAAGGGTAGAAGGGGTGCATAAGGGCTGCACTAAGTGGAGGTGATGGTGGGGAGACAGGAGACCCATCCTCCTTGGTGTTGGCCAAGCTGGAGATAACTGCATTCTGCTGGCCACTGATCTGTTGGGTGCTGGAGTGTTGCCAGATCCCATCCTTCAGCCTCTGTGACTCTCTGCAAATGTGTCTTCTAGTCCTGGCTCAGTTTCCCTCACTTTGGCTTTCCCATCACTCCATGGTTGTTTTTCCCCCCACACACGCTGGCCTGGCCTCTGCCTATCCCTCTTGAGCTGGGTTTACCTGCCCTCAGCATGGGCTAACACTGGCCCAGGGCTGGGCACGGGCTTGCCTGGTGGGCAGTGTGAAGGGCTGTGATGGCCACACGCTCCTGCCAGAAAGTCAACCAAAACATTGAGTTTTTATAAGAAATACTAATATGTCATTAGAGCTAAGGCACAGGAAGGGCTGTTTGCAAGAGGACAGCATGCCCTGAACGAGAGGGAAGGCAGGGGGGAGGCTGGCTGCAGTAAAGCAGGTATGAGATCACCTGTGAGGTTAAAATAAACCCACTTCAGCACAAGGGGTGCAGGTGCATCATTACGCTTATTGGGCTTTCCATTTGTCATTAACATAGCTGTTTCTCATTGATGCCTGCAGACCTAAATGAGTTTCTCTCCTTTATACTTTTAATCCTGGCATGCTTTCATATTTTTTTCTTAAACTTTTTACTGAGAGGATTAAAAGAAGTGTCTCAAACTGGTGCCCAAACTGCCTCCACCAGCACGGGGAGGGGTGCTGGCATCCCAAATGAACTGCTAAAGCGAGTACCAAACTGCAGCTAAAGCCACTGTAGTGCAGTGTGGGACTAGCTGCAGAGGTCAGAGGGTGCAGGTGGGATGAGCACACGAGCAAACTCAGCCTTGCTTTGAGAAGTAAGGCTGGGGCATCACAGATGGCAGAGGTTGACCTGAAAGCATGAAGTGTCTGCACCTCAGCTCCACAGCTTTGCAATAACTCCAGCTGCTCCTCTGCTATCCCATGCGCTAAAGACTGATGCCGAGTCATCATTCTGTTTCTGCTGCCTGTACTTATTTTTCTCTGACCCTGTTCTATAGAAAGAATTTGGTTTGAGGGATTATTACTGCTAGGAAGCTTATTGATTTGTTCAAATCAGCAGAAGAAACTCAAGCAGAGTCAGAACAAGTTCCTTAAGCTGTGTGAGGGATACATTGCTCCCTGTGAGGATGTTGAGCAGCTGGGACAGGCTGCTCAGAGAGGCTGTGGCTGCTCCATCCCTGGCAGTGCCCAAGGGCAGGTTGGATGGGCCCTGGAGCAACCTGAGCTGGTGGAAGGTGTCCCAGCCCATGGCAGGGGATTGGAATGAGATGAGCTTTAAGGTCCCTTCCCAACTCAAACCATTCAGTGATTCTATGAAAAGGTGTTCAGCCAGGGCCAGGACTCCCAGGCATCTTTGAGTGGGAGGTTGTTATAACCACTCTGTGCTCAGCTTGGCTACTTGTGGGCAGGGGCTGCCCTGGTCTGTTGCCCATCACCACAGACCATAAGAGAAGGAGACAGGAGTCTCTGCCTGTCCCTCTCCTGCTGATGGGCACAGTGCTTGCAGGATGAACCCCCTCTGCAACCCACTAAGGGGAGCTCTAATCCCAACGATAAGCCCTGAGCCTGGGAAGGTGCTTTGCAATTCTTGGTGCATTTACTGTTACGGTTTGTGGAAATCTTCCATATGTTTGAATCTATAATTTTGCCTTCAGAGCCCTACCCAAACTCTGCCTGTATCTCTGGAACCAATTTCTCAAGAAGTTTTGGCTCGTGAGGATTTATTTTTTGGTGTGTTTTGTTTTTTCCTTCCCTTCTCTCTTGACACAGGGTTTAAAGTTTAAATGTTGTAGTGTTGGACACTAAAGTGGCAAATGATGTGGATGTTCCCGTTTGAGGCTTCTCTGAACAGAGACAGAATGCAAGGCAAATAGATTTCCTTAGGAATACTTGGGCCACAACCTTGCAGATGTAAGCTCTGTGTTATTCTTTTCCATGGCATGAAAGGGAAAGGCACCGGGTTACGCTGCTGGAAGGCTCCTGGATGGTGTTTCCCTCTTCTTGAAAGGGTCACCTAAGGGTGAGTGATGGGGTATGAAGCTCAGAACCGTGCTGTGCCCTCCTCCTTTGTGGGTCAGAAAGGTCTTTCCTTCTAGTTTTGAGGTTTGGTTAAAGTGAGGTGGTTTGTTGGTCACACATGGTGTCTGCAGCACGTTTCAGCTCAGTGGCTGCTATTGGAAAAGTAAATGAATCCCTGTATGGTTTTAAGGTTAAAACGTGTTAAAAGAAAGTGTAGGAAGAAACAGAGCAAAGTCTGACCCCCTCATAAGCTCTGTCTGTTCATGAAAAACCTCTGGGCTGTTAACACAACACTGTTCTTCCCCCAGTTAGTAATTAGAGCTCTTGGTGTGCATTGGAAACATCTATAAAACGGCTCAGGTTTTGGAGATGGCTAAGTGTGGCCACTCCAGCACACGAGCTGCTCAGAGATGGGAAAGATGTGCTTTAGGGGTTTCATTTCGTTTATTCCCAGCCAGCAGTTTGGAAACAGCGCCGGGTTTAGAGAGGTTTCAGGCCGGGGATGTCTCCGGGGATGCAGCTCTGCAGTTCTGCTCCTGCACACAGGAACCGGCCCCTGGCACCGCTCTGCTCATTGATTTGCTTTCCTCAGCACCTCAGCTCCACGGCTTTGGGATCCCTCCAGGGCTGGGCACTGCCCCAGCTCCCTGGGCAGCCTGGCACAGGGGCTGACACCCCTCTCAGGGAAACAGTTCTGCCTCCGCTCCAGCCTCAACTTCCCCCGGGGAAACTTGAGGCTGTTTCCCCTTGTCCTGTCATTCATTACCTGGGAGAAGAAGCCAAATCCCACNCCCAGGGGACAATCCCTGCCCTGCTCCTGCTGCCACCCCAGTGCTGATATAAAAATGCTGCTTTTAAAGGCTCATGTCACCCAGTTCGTGCAGTGCCAACAGGGAGGCAGCCATGGGTACATCACGCTGGTGTGGGGCATGGTTGAGTGGGCTACAATGAGGGTCCAGCTGGCCAGTGGGCACTGGAACAGCATAGCCTCTCCTGCCAGAGAGCTCACTGAGGTTGGGAACAGAGAGAACTGAAACCTCAGAATTCCCTTTGTTACATGTCCCTGACCCAAAGCAAAGGTACAAACTCAACATGAGTATTTGGGAAGAGGGAGACCATTCTTCCCCAGCAGCCAGGAGAAGAGCAGGATTGGGACTGCTGCTGTAGCTCAGCTCACCTGGTAGTAGAAACCCAATTGCATCCCTCCACCTAGCATTTAAATAACTAGTGCATTGTTGGTTGACAGACACATGAGAAGGGTGACAGTGCTGCCAGCACAGAGCCCCAGGGCTGTGTGGCAGCGACTCTGCCAGTCACCAGGCACAGCATTAACCTGCAGCAACACACCCGGGCTCACAGGGTGGCAATTTACAGATTTGCTGTGAATGTGAGCAGTCCCAGCAGCCTGTGAAATTACAGAGCCTGACGTGTTCAGGAAAGCTTTAAGGAAGCGTTTGGAAAAGATAACTCTGCAAAGGGTGATGGCTGGCACAGCTGCAGGCACCCACGTACCTATTGGGATGTAAAAGTGAATCATGAGCACATGCAACTGTTGCCCTGTGTTGCCTGAGGAAGAACTTTTTCACTGAGCTATTAAGCATTAGAGTGGGCTTCCCAGGGAGCCGGGGGGAGTGAGTTCCCATCCCCGGAGGGATCCCAAAGCCGTGGAGCTGAGGTGCTGAGGGCTGTGGGTCAGTGGTGGGCTGGGCAGGGTGAGGGGAGGGCTGGGACTCCAGCAGCTTAACGGACTTTTCGAACCCAAATGATTCTGTGATTCTGTTCTAAGAAATGCTGTGATAAAGCTATTTGTGCAACCCCTCATGCTCACAAGCTCTCATCTTTCTGCCTGTGTATCTGCTGGTGTTTGCTGGTTGGCACAAAGTGGGGCAGAGATAAGTGGCCAGAGCCTTCACACGCAGGATGTCTTTCCATCAGCCCTTGGCCAGTGCCGGGTGATGTCTCGTGGCCTTTGGGTTGCTGGGTAAAGGGGATGGAATGCAAGAAAACAGCCTCTTTCTTGTGGGATCTGCCCTGGTTTGTGCACTGCTTCCAGCAGATCTGCCCCAGGCAGGGCCAGTGCCCTGGTTGAGACCTCTTTGCCCCAGTAAATATTACTAACAGTCACAGCTGTAAACTAAATTTGTTCTGGTAGGACAACTTAAAAATGACCTGTTCTTTCCTCTAGTCCAGAGGCTTGTTACATACTGTGAACAGCGTGTTATTTGTTTCATGGGGTCATATTTTATAAAAAAAAAAAACAAGGAAAAAAGTTTGTTCTCTTTTTGTTGGCTCCAGTGACACAGGGCCAAAACAAGGACCCCTGTTCTCACCGGGGCTGGTCTATGGGGCAGATATCCCAGTCCAGCCCTTACCCACACCCCACCTTTCTCTTAGGGAGAGCTTTTCATTCCAGTCTTTACATTTCCATTTTAAATTTGCTGGTAGCTGTTCTGTTCTTGTCTGGAGTGCTTCATCACCAGTCAGCACAAACGAGCCTCGCTGCAGCAAGAACAGCTGACTCTGTCTCCCCATCCCTAGAGCACCATCTTGCTAGGTCAAGGGGAAAGCAGTGTGGGCAAAAAAAAACCCCATCGTCCTGAATGGCTAATTTTCCACTTGAAGTGCCTTGTGTTAAAGAATATGGTTTGGCTTTGCAGTGCTTGGCTTATCCCACGTGAAAGAGGGATTTTTATGGCGTTCATTTTGATGGGAATCGCACCAGCCCCTGCAGAAGCCAGAGCTGCCCTCTTGCATCTTCTGCAGTTTCTGGTAACTCACTCCTAATTAAGCTTTATCTAAACTGCTCAAGAGCAGCTCTCAAAACTATTTGCAGGGCATCACATGCTTTCTTACAGGCTATTTTTGTTGCTGTTATCTGTGTACCGGCAGTTTTCTGCTCCACGCCCGGCTGGTAGCCAGGGTGGCAGCAGATGCGTGGCAGGTAGCCCTGCAGCCACCACACACCCAGCTGGGACAGGGCACTGTGGCCATGCTGAGGGGACACAGGGGCTGGGGAACTCAATGTGAGGCTCGGGATGCACCCTCAAAGCCTGGCAGGAGCAGTGCCAGCTGGGGTGCCATCAGCTAGTGCTCATGGCAAGGCCAAGGAAGGAGATTTGGTGCCTTCAAGGCCATTTCTTCCATGTAGGAATGGTGTCCAAGTCCTGCTGTGGGACTAGCCATGTGAGGATGATGAACCTCAGCCACGGCTTTGCTTTCCCTAATCCTTCATGACCTTCCAAGTACCATTTGCAAAGCAATTTGACAGTGAATAGCATCTTTGCCTCTTCTGTCCTGCAGCCCGGGCTCCACAGACAGTTCTCAGCCTGGTAGAGGGGCTGTTCTGGCTTCTGAGTGCCCTTCCCCAGGACTTGTAGGCAAGGTGTTGAGGGATGGCACGGTTCTGCTCGCCCTCTCCACTGCACACATTCCCCAGGCTTGCCCTCAGACAGTTAGTTGTGTCTCAGAGGTTATATTAAGGTTACTCATTTGTTGAAAACTACTTTTAATTAAAGTGTTGAGCTATAGTAAGGGGGAGGGGGGGGGGAAAAAGCAACTTGGAGATTGGTTGCTCAGTTAATTGTACAACTCTATCCAAACTTCCCTCCCCAAGGGCACATCCCCGTCCTGCTGCAAGTCAGAGGAACTCACTGTGGAAAAGTGGGAATCAGCTTCCCAAAGACAGGGAGACATTGCAGTGCTTCGGGATGTGGAAGCTGGGATAAGCTGATGGGCCGTGGCTTGTCAGAGTGCTCTCTTGTTTGCATGAGGACTTCTCACAGTATCACAGAATGGTAAGGGTTGGAAGGGACCTTTAGAGATCATCCAGGCCAACCCCCCAGCAGAAGCAGGTCCCACAGGATGTATGCCTGGGGACAGAGCAGGGGGAAGCAGAGTCAGCAGCTCAACCCAGACGTGCCACCATCGCTTTTCCACCAAACCCCCAAACGCTGGCATCCAAGGCTGCTCTGCAGTGGTATAGCTTGCCAAATGTAGACTTTATTTTTCTATAGTGAGGAGTATTGCTGAATCTCATCTGGCTGTGATTAAAATAACATTTCAAAAGTGCTATATATAGACTTGATTACGTTTTTTTTTTTTTTTCTGGTTGCAAGAGCAGCGGTTTCACAGGAGGTTGGTGAAGGGATGCTGACCCCTCACCCCAAACTCCTCGGGGCAGGACAAGCTGGGCAGCAGTGCTGTGCCTCTATTTAGGGTGCTGCAAATACGTGGCAGATGGCTCTGCTTTCATGTCCTTGCACTTTCAGTGATGGTTAATTGCAGGCCTATAAATAGCTGGGTTGGTGACTTACGGTCAGAAGCTCATCAGGGTGGGAAAGTAAGTAATAACAAGCACATCACTTGGTTTTGGGTTTTTTTTTTCCCCTTTTCCCTTCAGGCAATTGCCCCTGTAATTGTGACAGGATTTTTGAGGTGGGGGAGGGTTCTGTTAGATTTCTGTTGCACCCTGCTCTTTTCCAGCCACCCAAAGCATTTAATTACAGCAGAAGGAAAAAAATATGGGTTTTGAGATACTAGTTGTGCCCCTGCACTCTTGGATCTTGCCTGAAAATCATCCACGTGGCAAAACAAGAACAGGCTGGGTGTATATCCAGTGCAAATCTGATGGCTTCCACATGCTTGAAGATAGGATCTTTTTTTTTTTCTCAGAGAAAAAACCCTGGGACAGGGAAGAGCAGGAAGGATGAAGCAGAATTCCAAACTCCAGAGCAGGCAGAGGGCAATCAGCCCCAGAACATCTTGTGCTTTGATTTTACTCCTGCTCCATAAATGGTCTGCCATGTGAGGATCAAATAACTGTAATTAGGGGAAATAACCGTCAAAGCAGTGTCTTCTTTGGAGACGCCTCAGCTTTGTCAGAAATAATACTCTTGCTTCACTGGGAGGCTCCTTTCAGCAGCAAATGTGATGCTGCCAGGGCCAGCGGGGGGCTGGGGAAACGGTGCTGGAGCAGGAAGGGCAGAAAGGAGCAGCTCTTGCACAAGGCAAGAGCATGGAGAGAATGAGCTGTAGGAATAAAAGCCAAGCAACCTTTGTTTTGGGAGAAGTAAGGAGAAAGAGGCTTAAATTGGGCATGAATGGCAAGCCAAAAATAATATTGGTTTAAAAGCAACATTTAAGCTTTTCAGTCTGCTGATTCCACATCGAGGTGTAAATCTGTATGTTAGGTAAAGGGCTTGTAACATCAGCTGCTCTGCTTTGGTGACTGCAGGCGGTACCAAGGAGGTAACAACACAGCAAACATCTGGTGAAACCCAAGAGCTGGGCCATCCTCCCAAAGGGGAGGCTTTGGCATCCCTCCCGAAGCACATCCCCTCTTGCCTCAGCACAGGGGAAGGTGTTCTGAGAGCAGCAACGAGAGACTTGCAGAGAGGGAGATTTGCAGCTTAATGAAAACAGCCCCTGAGCCGTGAATTGCAGCACAGAGGTGTGGAGATGATATGTATGGATTTGCCTGCATTTATTAAAGTACCAACCCCCAAAATAAACCTAATGGAATTACAGTTTCTAGGCAGGTTTATTTTCTGTGTTTCACTGCTGCACAAAATGAGGTTTCCCACCAAGCTCTAACCCAAAACTTTGCTTGTCTGTGGGCAAATGCTGTTGTGTGGCCTCTTGCGAGCTCCTCTGTAAAACTGATGATAGCTCACAGTGGAGATAAACTCATTAATGCTTGGGAGAATTCAGATTCTCAGTGATGAGTCAGTAGGAAAGACTAGAGGAAAATAAAGCATTCTCTTATAAGGCTGTGGCCACAGGCAGCAATTGAGGCATGGAGCATGGGAAGGATGAGGCACCCACAACACGTGGTGTCTTGTGCTGTGTGTGCCACCATGTCAGGAGGGTGAGATGTAACGAGGGCTCTGACACATGGTCTGAGTGGCTGCTCCTGCAAACTGATGGGTGCTTTGTGGGATAAAGTGCGAGATCAGGGATGCTGCTGTGATAGCTTAGCAACACACAAAACGTGGGCTTCACTTGTTGTTCAGACCAAGCCAATACTTAACTTGAAGTTATTGACTGTAGAATGATTATGCTATATCTTTGCCAGGAGCAGGAGGCTGGAAGTGTGAATCGTTGGTAGCTGTGCCTGTCCTCAGGGAGCCCCACTGATGAGGGAAGGATGACGTCTGCTCTCCTTCCTGCAGCAGTGGCCAGTGTTGAAGATCCATCTCACTGAGTGTCTTCATGATATCGACTCATTTATACTACTTCAGATTTAACCATTTCACTAATCTCTCAGATGTATTTTGTTTTCTTCTTTTTCTGTCTTTTCCCCTTGCCATGTGCCCTTTTCCAGTGCCCCTAACCCCCTAGCAGCCTGTGCCTAGCTAACTGGGTGACCATCATCTTCTGTGTTCAATTATGCCACTCCTGTTGCAGAAGAGAACCCACTTCACTACTGAGCTTGTGCAGAGATGATCTGCTTATTAGAATATTGCAAGAAACCACATTCATTACTCCACAGGGAGGAACAGACCAACATTCCAGTATTATATTTAGTGAAAGTCTGGCTTGGATAGAAATCTGCTGTACAAAACTCCTAAATCTCTATGTTTCTGTGTACTGTGTCTTTGTGTGATGGACCTAAGCCATCCTTTGGCAAGGTCTTGCCTTCCTTTCCACATCCATTGCTTCATTGGTACTTATCTAGCCAGTGCCTAGCAGCCTTCTGCCATGCCTTTGTTATTTGCCAAAATAAAGCCCCCAGCACACATCACTAACCAGCTTCCTTCCATGTCGTTTCATAGTGGAGCACAGTGACCCATCAGTTGTGCTTGAGGATGGGCTCCAGCAGAAAGCTACAGCTGAGGAGTGATATTCTCTCTAAGAAGAAACAGAAGTCTTTAAAACTGCTTTAAAAGTAGAGGAATGAGCACTAGTTTTTGATTTATACATCGATGAGGCATATTTCTTTACAGAGGATTGGTACATGCAAAAACCAAGCAGAAGTTCACCTGCCTCCCCAATTTATTAGAACAACTCACAAAACGTTGCAATGCTTTTGGTATGGTTATATTGCCCACCTTTTACTGCTTATCTTGCTCCATGCCAGATCTAGCGTGGCTCGTGACGTCCACTTTGGATGCTGCTGTTCATAACCTGTCAGCACCCATGTTGCTATTTTAAGGAGCTCAGATTGAATGTTCATCCTGTATCTGTGTAGGACAGGTCGAAACCAGAACAACTGTAAGGAGCAAGGACACTGATGGGACTCAGTACTCCACGAGGTGGGGGTTTGTCTGAAGCAGCCGAGAGCTGGCAACAAAGCAAAAACATGCAAGGTCTCTGTAGGGATGAAAGTCACTTTGAAATCTTGAGGAAGTCTCCTGTTAATTACAGGAGGCCACTAATTGCATTGGCCTCCAAACCTGTAACTCAGACAGAGAAATCACTGCAGGATGTGTTCAAGGTGGTACAAGGCAGAATACAGTGTTGATGGCAAAAGAAGCTGAAACAGAGTGGGTATAAATGGAAATATGAGGTATATACACATACATAATGACCCCACAAAGACATGTACAAAGTCAGGAAAGGATGACCCCCAATGGCCTCGTCTGCTGGCAGCAGTGGGGGTTGGATGGGTGCCCTGTGAAACCCAGACTCTCCAGGAGCTCTGGACATAGGCTGAAACCCCTAACATACCTCCTCACACAATAGTGTCCCCTCCCAAATGTTAACACAGAACACTCCAAGCTTTCTAAAACAGAGAAGAGCTTTGTGAGTAAGGTTAAAAACTAAAGAGTAAGAATAAATGAAGAGTTTCCAGAGTTGTTTGTGCAGGTAACCTCCCTGTACTGAGGTATCAGTGTGCAGGACATGCTGCTCTGGTGCTGGGCATGTGTTTAGATACAACCTTCATCAAGTACAACGCTTTGCAAGGCAGAGAGGAGTGCAGGAAGGATGTGCAGCTGAAATGCAGAGCTCAGGAGAACCTTCACGTGAGTGTGATGGAGGCTTGATAGAGACTGAATGAAAACACCCCAGCATCAACAGAATAAATCCACGTCAAAGGTCTGTTTTTAAAGAGGTGGTTTTATTTTGACTTGACATTCTAAGAAGCAGTCTCTGGTGCACCATGGAGGGGAGATAACGAACTTTCCCTACTCTGTGCTTCTGCTCAGGCTTTGTAACAGTCACTGTTACTTAGTGGAGTTGAACTCAAAGCCAGCTGGGCAAGAAATTACTGGCTGTTTGACAAGATAGACGGATGCCCCAGTCATGAATGGAGTGGGGGAAAAAATGGTACCAGATTGCACATTGAATTGACACAAGTGTTCAGAAAGCAGTTACAACAGATAGCTGTAGCTGATTATCTCAGCGGTATAAACTGCTAACAGCTGTATTGTCTGCTCCATAATTGGTTGTGGTAACCATGTCATGCTTTAGAAAAATGGCAGTACCTAAAGCCAGAGGGTTTCTTGTTGAAAGTCAAGGTAATCAAATGAAGAGGGGGGAGAGAAATGCTGCATGCACCCAACCCAGGCACTAGATATTCTCTCGATGTATATATTTAGATATATATCAGATATATATCAGTAGCAGATACACTTTTGTTGGTCAGCATATGTGGGGTGGGAGGAAGGACAGAAAGGCTGGCTACTGTGTGATGACGTTCAGTAATGACTGCTGGTTTATCCTTGTGTACAATGCCATCCCTGTCATCATCTTCAGGCTCTACCATCCTCTGCTGCTTGCTCTCTTTCCAATGAGAAAGCATCTTAGCTTATCATACAATATATTTAGTGCAAAGATTG
Source organism: Urocolius indicus (assembly GCA_013401255.1). Lineage (NCBI taxonomy): Eukaryota > Metazoa > Chordata > Aves > Coliiformes > Coliidae > Urocolius > Urocolius indicus. Next base: position 185,047 of record WBNH01003219.1, on the reverse strand, counting down.
TTAATCTAAATACAAAAAGTTGTGATATGCAGCAGAGCAATCCATCTTTCATTGGGATTTGATTGATTATTGGTTTCCCCTAAAGAAACTCTATTAATTGCCTTTGAGTGCTAATTGGTAACGCCTGCATTTTTTGTTGAAGACACAGCCCAAACCTGTGTGTGTTGGTGTCACTGCTGAGAAACTGATCTTTCTGGCTTGGCAGCATTTCAGGAGGGGGGGTTGGGGTAAGGTAAAGCAACCTGTATCTTTCTTTCCCCCCCCCTAGAAAACTCAGGCTTTTAATTGCTCTCCAAACCAATCACCATGCTGGGTTCCTGCTTGTTAACTACATTTCACTGATTCGCAGAGTATGGTGTTGAAGGCATGTTGTATTCCCCCAATCAAAGATAAATGCATTTCATACACTTCACGCGGCTCTGCTGCTGATCAGCGTTAATCAAGGGCAGCTATTGTAAATTAGATTTTTGACTCTTGCAGCTACAATTAGGCTAAAGACAACACTCTAATCTTTAAGGCATCTATATTGATTTTATATCTGTATAATAATATAGATATAGATATTTATGTAGATTCATTTTGTTATGAGTGGCTGGAAAGCTGCCTGGAGGGAAAGGGCTTGCGGGAGGTTGGTGCCAGTGGCTGAACAGGAGCCAGCAGAGTGCCCAGGGGGGCAAGAAGACCAGTGGCATCCTGGCTGGGATCAGCAGTGGGGTGGCAGCAGGAGCAGGGCAGTGTCTGTGCCCCTGTGCTGAGCCCTGGGGAGACTGCAGCTCAAGGGTTGTGTTCAGTGCTGGGCCCCTCACTCACTGCCACAGGGACACTGAGGGGCTGCAGCGTGGCCAGAGCCGGGCACAGAGCTGGGGAAGGGGCTGGATGGAGCACAAGGGTGCTGGGGAGGGGCTGAGGGAATGGGGGTGCTCAGCCTGGAGGAGCCTGAGGGGAGACAGGAGCTCTCTCTGGCACTCCTTGAAAGTGGACTGTAAGTGGGATTTGGTTTCTTCTCCCAAGTAATGAATGACAGGACAAGGGGAAACAGCCTCAAATTTCCCCAGGGGAGGTTGAGATTGGAGCTGAGGCAGAACTGTTTCCCTGTGCCAGGCTGCCCAGGGAGCTGGGGCAGTGCCCAGCCCTGGAGGGATCCCAAAGCTGTGGGGCTGAGGTGCTGAGGGCCAGGGGTCAGTGCTGGGCTGGGCAGGGTGAGGGGAGGGCTGGGTCTCCAGAAGATTGATGACCTCTGTTGGAAGGGTTACTTTTAGATGTATATGGCTGGGTTTTCCACTGCTTATTTTAGCAAGGGATTTGATAGATGCAGCACTTAAAAACCACTGGGATAGAACTGGAAACCCCCTCAGAGATGAGGAGCAGCTGCTTTGCAGGTCCCTCTGCCTCGGAGGTAAGCTCAGTTGTGTGAATTCCTGCAGGGTTTGGGTTGGATCTGAGAGCAGGATGTTATTTTATGGGTATTAGCTTAAAGCAAAACACACATTCAAAAAGGCAGAGCTTAGGAGGATGCCAATCCCATACAATGGCATCTACCACACCACACAACCTGCATCATGGTACACAGCAGCACATCACATGCAGTTACACATTGGGACACGTTTGCTCACAAAAACAATTGTACAGGTTCTTCTTCTTCTGTAAACCTGAAAACAGTCATCAGGTAGGAACCATGAAGCAGATCTGGACCATCAGCTTTACCCAGGTTAACCTCCCCCCTGATCCCCTGGCCAGGCTGGTGGGAAGGCAGGCTCCATCCCCACCCTGGCAGAAAAGCTCTGCCTGCAGCAAAGGATAGACAGACATTGTGGGGGAATCGATTCTTATTCAACCATGCAGCAGGATGAAGGAAGCTGGAATGATTTCCTGTGGCTTCTGTGCTTCCTGCTGATTTGTGCTGTTATTGAGGAATTATTGCCTTGCATGCTGGAGCCAGCAAAGCTCATGGCAGCATCACTTAAAGTGGAGTTGCTCCAAAAGAATTTATATCACCTGATCCAATGGCCATGTGTAGACTAAATACATCGTTTTCCCAGTGAAACACAACACCAAGCACTATAATAGTTTGTTTGATTGATGAGGAATTTTTTTGAGCTTGAACTAAATCTTACCCTGCAAATTAAATCTAAATTAAATCCACAGAGACTCTCAGTAAACAGCTGATTTTAAGGCTCCTGAAACATTTTTCTTTGTTTTGCTAAAAGATGTTCTGATTTACAAAAATAAGTGCATTTTGAGGCATTTTTGTATCTTCAGCATCATAACTCAGTGGACATTCTATTTTCTACTGCTACCACTGACTCCATCAGCATCACGCAGAGAAAATGCAAAAAAATAATATAAATAGTCCTTCTATATGCATATAAATGATGTATGTTTTATATATGCACATATCCCTTACTATACCCATGTAGAGTGACATGTAAATGGCAGAAGATGGTCAAGAAATCTCATCTAGTTGAAGGTGTTCCAGCTCACTGCAGGGGAGGTTGGGCTAGATGTCCTCTAAATGTCCCTCCCAACCCAAACCATCCTGTGTTTCTGTGATTTTCATGGTAGCATTGGGTTATATAAGATGCAGGAATTTGTTAGCTCCTGGTTTCCAGCATTGCTGTCTCTGGCAGCTCTTATCCAGAGATTTTGGTGAGACTGACCATTATATCCTGCTTGGGAGTGAGAACAACACCTGAAAAATTCCTCTTCAAGTTTCACTTTTGCTCTTTCCTCAATTTCTTGAAATTCAAGGAAACTACTTTAAGAGGTGGAGCAGAGAAAGTGTCTACAGGGTCTGCAGGGACTGTCTTCTTCTTGAAAAGGATGCTTGAGTTTTGGAGAGCAGGAGGTGAAGGACAGCTCAGGACGTGACGCACTGCGAGGTCCTTTCTCTTTGCAAAACCAGCTCACCCCTTGGCCCCTGAAATCAGGAGAGTCATTTTGCTGATGGGGTGGCACATGGATGCTGAGGGCTGAAGGCACTCCCTTACACAGCAGTGTTCTGTGATTCCCATCAATGGGAAGATAAACCAGTGAAGGATGTGGAGGCTGCAGCATACCCAACCCCTCCTGGCAGGGTGATGCTCCAGGCAGGGTGTCCTACAGACAGTCCTCCTCCTACAACCTGCCAGGTACCAGAGTAACAAGCCTTGGAAAGGTTCAAGGGTAACAAAGATGTGAAACATGGCATGTGTCAAGAGTTTAATTAAAGAGGGAGTGATGCAAAGATTGTTTAAACAGCAGCTCAAGGGGGTCTTCTCTTTTAATAAGTAATTACCAAAACATTTCCTTTATGTATTCCAAAGGGAACAAATGAGTGTACTCATCTATCACCTGGTTAATACCAAGGCTTGTAATAATTATGAGCAAGTCATTATCAGGGTGAAGTATGATTGCTATCTTCTTGGCTCTTTAATAAAAATGGGTCTTTCCACAATCAGCCTTGTCAAGGGGGTTCAAAGCAGAGATATTTTCAAACGTTAATTACCTCACATCCATGTGAAAACGTCTGTACAGGAAACCAAAAGATGAAAGAATAGCATCTACTATACTTCATCTACTATGAAGCACTGCTGAGCCAGCCTTGTTTGTACCAGCTCAGATCAGAGGGAGCATATCTGCTGGATAGAAAGGGGGGAAAATGTATTTTTAAACATGGACTTCAATTATACAGTGGCTGGTGGTTTGCAACGTGTCCCTGAGCTCCTAAAAAATGGACAGCAACAGGTAAGAACGTTGTTAATCTGGTCAGGAAGCCAAGGAGTTCAAGCCCTTTCTGCTGTGTTGCATGCAAACCCAAAGTGAGCTCAGGGACAGGCACCTAGGGGATTAAGCATTCTGTGTCTGTCCCCCAGGCTCTGGAACCCTGCAGAGCAAGAGAGTCCTGGAATCACTCTTCTGACCCCAAATCACAGCTGTGAGGAACGCCTTTGGCCATCTGCTTCATGACTTCATTTGCATTACTTTTATAATAGAGCTGTATTTTCTGTACTTGTTTCTTATATATATGCTGCCCAGAGGGGTTATGGAGGCTCCTTCCTTGGAGGTCTTCAAGACCCACCTTGGACACGTGTGACCTGATCTAGGTGACCCTGCTTCTGCAGGGGGGTTGGACTGGATGATCTCTAAAGGTCCCTTCCAACCCCATCATTCTGTGATTCTATGATTGTATACGTACTGATTATCTACGGTATTGCACTATCCCCTCTGCTGCTGGCCTGGTTGCAGAAAGGTGACGTGATGACATGGTGACAATCTAAGATCTTTGACCTTAAACGACATGAAACACGCAGACACCTGGAAGAAGCTCCAGAGGCAACGGTGTGTGCTCTGGGCTGTCGTGGAACTCAGTGGATGTGGCAGCTCTCTGGCAAGTGTGAGCAGAAAGCTAAAACTCCTTGTGGGACCCCAAAAACCCTCACTGTGAAGACCTTCAAAACACTGATGGCGGTGTTTGGGTTTGGCTGTGTCACTGGTGAATGCAATTCTATTGCTATTCATGTGGTTCAATATTTCTCTCCATGATCAGTGTATGTGGGGAGGTGGGGGGGGGATTCCTCAGGAATTCAGCAGCAGATCTCTTTAGGTGTGCTGTTTTCCCCACTTTAGAATGGAATAGAATACAATGGCAAGGGTTGGAAGGGACCTTTAGAGATCATCTAGTCCAACCTCCCCTGCAGAAGCAGGTTCACCTGGATCAGGTCGCATTTATCTGACTTACAGACACATTTGCTGTCTATACCTTTTCACTACCACCCAAAACCTTGCCTGTGCTCTGTTTTGTTTGCTAACACCACGTTTCTAGTGATGCTTTTTAATCTGTTGTAACACAGGCTGGAGCAGCCCAGCGTGAACGTTGCAAATACTGGGGAAATCAAGTATTGATCTCGTCTGGGGATGCTTGCTGCTTTCCCTCTTTATTGCCGTTATGATTAAATGCTTTAAGAGCTCTATTTTTCCTATTACTCTGTCAGCAGAAGCCATACAATCTATTTCAAATGATACCATTATCTCCTTACTTTACTGTTGTCTGGAGAACAAACACTTTCACGTCGCAGATGTAAATGAAGAACTTCACTGAGGCTTCCCAAGCTCGGTCTGGTTTCTGTTTCCAGTCCCTTTGGTGTTCAGTGCTGGAGTCCCTCAGATCTTTAACATCCCTCCCCGGTGTCTTTATTACCCAGGGAGATCCATCTCCAGCATTTGCATCACGAATCCTCAGAGAAGCTGCTGGAAATGGAAAATGTAGCCCCCTTGGCAAAGCAGACCTCAGAGCTGGGCCAGCATCCTTTGGGTTCACTGCTCAGGCACAGCAACGCCTGGCTTTCTCCATCCGAGCAGAATTCCCTACATTAGTAGCTTTAATCAGCTGAAGCTTGCTTTTATGTTGTTTTTCCTCCCCGTTTTGGTGCAGAGAAAGCCTAATTAAAGCTGGCTTCGACTGTGTCTGGATGGAAATCAGGGCAGATGCTGGCAAAGCTACGGGTGCCCAGACATCCTCCCTTCCCTGCTCCCCACCAGTCTCTCTCTCTCTGTGCTGCCATGGGACAGATTGTCCCCTGCCCTTGAAGGTCCTGTGGTGACAGCAGCCTCAGCAGGAGCTGCTGCAAAGCCAAGGGGCACACCAGTATCCTTGCTGGGCATGGATGAGCTTTAAAAATGTTCCTTCTGGCATCTGCAAATGGGGAATACCTGCATCATGGGCTTAATCACACAGCTATTCCCCCAAATGACCTTCAGAGAGGTGATACATTACACTTTTGGCTGGGAGAACGAACCTTCAGCATGGGAATAAACAAGCTCCAGCCCACAGCAATGGAGCAGAGGGGAGTGTGAGTGTCCCAGGGGGATGCTGGAGTTGCATCCCAGTGTATCACAACATTTCCACACACACCATTGATGCAAAACATGGCATTAGGTGCTGTAGTTGTACATCTCCTTCCAGAGAGATTTGAGGAAGAGATTGGAGATGATCAGGGGTCTTTTTTCATCCTTTAAGCCCCCAAGCTGTTGCTTCAAAGACATCCTACCTGCTGCTTCGGAGCAAAGAGTAGCCACTGCCACCTTCCATGGCCCTCACCAGCCAAGTGCAGCCAGGACCCCATCACCAGGCAGGGCTGTGCTGGGAGGCTGCAGGATGGGTCCCTGCTCCCAGAGAAGGTGGCAGTCACAGTGGCTCCCGTTCAGAAAACAGCTTCAGGGGCTGTGCTTTAGGGTTTTTAGTCAGCAGTTCAAGCATAACAAATGAAACAAGGTTATATTTAGAGCTATGAATAATTCTGCATTATGAATGGAAGAACATGTCATGTGAGACCAACAGAGAAAGGCACTTTCTACGTGCAAGTACTTTTCTGCACTGGGGTGCTGGGTTTCCTTGGGGAAACAGGACTGTTATTCAGTTGTGTGTGATTCATCCATATGCATAAACCCCTCCCAAACCCATCTATAAAGGTAAAAACCTCTTATTCTCATACATAGGTAATGAGCAACAATGTTATAAATACCTAATCACATTTAGATAGTTCATGTGCTCATGGCTTAACACTTCTTAGGTCTTGCTTTTTCTCCTCCCAGTCCTATGTCTGTCTGTTTTCCCTGGAGGATAGAGACCACGTGGAGGGGGAGAAAAAAAGGAATGTGCTTAATTAATGAGATGTCAGCTGAAAGCTGCTGCTCAGGAGTGCTGGGGAAGGCTGTTTCAGTGGTATATCAAAACTAAAGGATTGAAAAGAGGGGTGCAGTGACTTAAACAGTTCGTTCACTCAAACATATTTTCTGTAGCAGAGCTAAGCTACAGCCTGTCAGCAGAAAGGTGTCAGGAAATACTACACAACACTTGGATGTCTGAATCCAAAGCTGTCTGTAATTCACAAACCGGCTTCCTGTGACAGGAGATGTGTTTCAGGATTTCTCCCAGCTATACCAATGCAGGAATGGCATCATAAATCAGGCCACAGGTTCCTGGAGTGTGACTCTCAGTAATCAACTCAGACAGTGACAATTTGTTGCAGCAAGGAGCAACTGCAGATGACATTGCCATGTTGTACCCAGCCTCCCCTGAGCCTGGGAACTGCTGCTGCCATCACCTTCCAGCCTTGAAAGGTGGTGTCTCATTTAACTTGGTAGAAACATAAAGCTTTAAGGAATCTCTCCCTATACCCCATTTTTCTGATGTTCATGTGTGTGGTGTTCTCAGGTACAGCGTAGGCAGAGTGGCACCATCCCTTACAGCAGCCTCCAGTCTCTAAAGGGGATGACAAGAAACCTTGAAAGGGACCTTTGACATGTGGCAACAGGACAAGGAGTAACTAAAAGATAGATTAGGTGTTAGGAAATTATTCCTTGTGAGGGTAGTGGGTCCCTGGCACAGGTTGCCCAGAGAGACTGTGGCTGCCCCATCCCTGGAAGTGTTCAAGGGCAGGTTGGATAGGACTTGGAGTAAGATGAACTAGGGCAAAGTGTCCCTTCCCATGGCAGGAGTTTGGAATGAGAGAAGCTTTAAAGTCCCTTCCAACCCAAACCACTCAAGGAGTCTCTCATTCTTCTCCACAAATCAGGGACTGTCACAGCTGCAGCCATCAGCCTCTTGAGCAGCATCAGCTGCTGCAGGACACGTGCTTGAACCTGGCTCTGCCACACAGCCTCACAGGGGTCAGCTGCTGACAAACTCAACCATCTCTCTTTTTTTTTGCCTTTCAGATCAGCTCAACCCCTTTCCCATCGGTTTGGATGGAATGTGCACATGTCAGGTTCCCCACACATCTGGGTTAAAATAGTGCCTCTTGACTGTTTTGGGTACAGAAGAGAAGCAGTGCAAAGGAAAAGCATGGCTGGAAAGTGTGCAAACTGCCTGGGGAGGTGATGTCAGAGCTGTAACGTTAACCTTTGTGGCATCACAGGTGTTGGACAAAACCTGCAGCACCTGAGCACCAGCTGCAAACCCTTAGGAGGCCATGAAAGGCTGACTGCTAATTAACTCAAATGCTAATTAGAAGCACATGCCCCTGCTTATAAGCAGGTCCAGGGTGGGGAGTTGCCCTGGAAGGACTGGGACAGCTGGGCTTCGTTCAGGCTTGGTCCTTGCTGCTGGTGGGAGGAACAAGTGGGTAAGTGGTACCTTGCCTGTGCTGGGGGAGGTGACAACAGGCTTTGGGGAAGGAGCTTGGGTGGATGGAGGTGAGGTTGGTTCTGTCTGGTGTGGCCTTGGAGCTAAGCAGTGGTGTGAGGTGGTGGCCCTCATGCAGCCAGTCCAGTGCTGTGGGACTCACCTGCTCTGCTGAGTCAAGGACAGTATTCTCCTGAGGGCTACAGAAGCAAACCTTGGCAAAGGCTTTTGCTTCTCTAGGGTCTCTGTCTGCCTGAGTGATAATGAAGGTGCTGTGAGCAAGATCCGTGCAAGGATGTGACCCCCATGGTGACAGAGTGCTGTGTGCATGTGATTACCTTCTGGCTCTAAAGCTCTGCTTTTGGGGGTTTCCCAGCTTGTCTCACAACTCAGGTTGAATCCTTTTAATGGCTTTCTGTCACCAGAGAGAAATGCTACATGTCTCACTGGTAGTTGGAGCTCTCGGGGACATGAACCCCCCATGAGGAGATGTGTTTCAGCTGAGACACATGCAGTGTAGCTTTACATCTACCTTGTCAAAGCTGTGTTTCCAGATTGACTTCACAACTCCATTACATGTATTTTTTGGTAGTGATTTGTATTGTCGTGACCATAACTGGAGCTCTGCTGCAAAGGGAACCAGCTCAGCTGATGATGATGCTGTGCCCTTGTAGAGAGGAGTTGGCAGGTGGGATGGGGAGACCGGGTCTGAGAGCAAGGCAGATGGCTGGTTTCTGAGGGTCAGCGTTTGTTCTGAGCCTGAGCAAAGCAGTGGTGGGAGGAAAGCTGGAGAGAGTGGAGTGTTCTGCCTTCCAGAATTAATTACATTCACTCGTGTCAGGAAACGTAAAACTGAGCTTTTCAGCTTTGTGGAGGTGTTGGGTTTGAGGGTTTTCTTCTTTGTTTTTCACTTAAAAATAAAAGGAAAGATTGCAAATGTCTTACTCTAAGCATCTGAATATGAAATACTTGTATACCTCAACTTACAGCAGTCTTACAAGAGCTTAAATATACTTGGCCTCCTTTTCTTTCAAACCATGCTCAACACTCCCCCTGGGAACTCTTATTTTTAAGCCAAGGAGGCTTAAAAGCAAGAGCAGCAGGGCTGTGGGTGCTGCTCTGCTCCTGCAGCTTGAGGGACTGCCCGCAGTGTGCCTGGTCCCTTGTCTTTTCACTGACAGCTGAACTGCCACTGAGCTTTTTCAGCAGGAGTACAAGAAGTGCTGCTCTCTTAAACAGGCTTTGGGACATGAAGGAGTAACTACTGGAGTATGTAACTACTTCAGATGGCACAAATTCAGCTTTGAGCCCCAAGTCTGCCTGTTTGTGGTGGAGCAGCAGGTTTGGGGATGGTTTGGTTGAGGGTACGCTGCAGTTTTGGGAGCTGCAGATAGAGACTGTTGGGGTAAAGTAACAGCTGGGAGGGGAGCTTATCCTGCTGACCTTCCCACCCCTTGGCTGCAGGGTCTGCTGCTGGTGTCATCAGCTCCTGACCAGAGTTAACATGTTCACATAGATGCATCTGTAGAAACCCCAATGGCAGCTTGTCTGGCTCTTCTCCTGTCCTCTTGACCAGGAGTGTGCATGTGAAGAGTTTCTTTCTGAAGCCTCTAGCAGTTGCCACCAACATCTCTGCTCATACACCTTCCCCAACCTACACTGAAGAACTGCTTAATCCTCCCACACACAGCTCCTAAAAAAGACCCAAAACAAAGAGGGAAAGCCTCGTTATTGTGTAGCATATGGAATCATTCCAATAAAAAAACCCAGCTTGTCTAGAATATTTGCTGAGGTTTCCAGGTATAAGTGGAAAACATAATTACCAGCCTCATGTAAAAAATGAAAACACTGTTTAGGCTAGAGGAGATTCAATCTGTTGAAGTACATTTCAATCTCTATCTGATGCTAAATAGCTATCTGCATTGCAGATAGAGCTATATTTGCATGCAGACCTGGATGTTGTCATCCCTCTTTCTGCAGTTGTTTTGATTTGAAGTCCCTTGTACAGACTCATTAGCTGCCTAGAATGTCTTGGTCTGTAAGTATCTCTCTGGAGGCAAAACTCAAGATCTCTTGAGGACCTCTGATTATCTTATACAAGTGTGTTTTTTATTTTTTTTCCTGCCCTGATGGAACTCACTGTCTTGGTCACCTTGATTTCGTCTAAAATAAATGCAGTCAGTGCAATTTAATTGGGTGGGGTGAGAAAGGAGGGGAGAAGGGGGGAATGACTGTAGGCTTAACTTCCAGCAATGCAAATACAGCTGAAGACATCTAGGGAGACTGAATAGAAGTGCTTTGGACAGCTTACAGGCTCCAAAAACAAAGAGAAAGGCCCTCCTCCTTCATCTTTATAGGACATCATGAGCTTTCTGTCCTGTCAATTATTTCTAGAAGAGTCCAGAATCTGCTTGGACTTTATTTCAGCCCAGAAGGACTTTAACCCTTTCCTGTAAAGGCAGGCTACTTACAAAATACTGATACAAGGATTTGCCCGAATCCTAAGATGGGACTTTGAGTGATTTCTACTTCTGTGGCAGTAATAGATCTTTGGTCCCTTGATCTCAAGATGCAATTGTAAGAATAGAGACACTGTTTTTGTTTTTTTGTTTTTAATAAAGCTTTGTTTCCTAAATAAATGACTTACAAGTGTTTCCTCCTGTTACTCATGGCTGCTTTATTCCACTGCCCCAGCTATTTAGACACACGTGCTGACAGGACTTTGGAAGAGACAGCCATGCATGCAGACCAGGGGTGTAGCTATTAAAGTCTTCTGGGTATTTGTGGGTTTGGTTAATGTGGCTGTTGAGAAAATAATTGAAGGAGTTAAATATTTATAATGATTAGCTAATAGTGAAAATAATTAATTCTCTCCCAGAGTTAAGAAATCCACATCCTTTCCTTTTTATCAATTTCATCTGTTTCTGTGGTCCAGGCTACTCAGAGTAACAGCATCATTCATGGTGGTTTAACAATGCTGGGTGAACTTCAGCTGAGCATCTCTCAAGCCTTGCAATGGCCTATGAACTGCTTTAAGATGTCTGTTTTCAAACCTGAGCCTGCGAACGTTCTCCCTCTCTTCAGGCTCAGTGTTCTTCACATCAGATACAGAAATAAATCAAAGCTGGGTTAAAGGCTTTCCTGGAAAAGCTATTTTTCTCTTCTTCTAATAGTTGTTGTGAGGGTGCTGAGGTCTTGCTTTGGAGCCTGTCTTGCTCACCTGAGCTGCTGCTCTTTGTGCCCCAGGAGAGTGGGTTTCTCTGGTGGCCACCAAGAGAAGAGCCAGCTTGCCTCTCCCTTGCCACATTCTGTGCTTGTCAGCATTGTAAGGAGACAAGAGGAGTAACGAGGTGCTCTTCATGTTCAAATCCCCTGTCAGCAGCTTCTGTCACGAGAATTTTCCCCTTGTCTTCCCCAGTGATTAACTCTGACAGTGACTGTTGCTTACAAATGCTGGGAGCACCAGCTTGGCTCCTGGGTTTTGTACTGAGCGGTGGCATATTGCAAACTGTCAGCGAAGGCAGGCAGCACATGTACACAACTGTTGCTGCAGAGCATTAGTAATCAGATTATCCTAGCAAATGCAGGAAGGGGCTGTGTTCAGCAGCGTGTAGTGCTTCAGCTGAGTGATTGGAGCCTGTTTGCTAGAGCAGCCCTTTGATTCGGAGGATGATGACTCCTGGTGAACATCTCACCTGCAAGTGGGAGCGGTGCTGGAGCAAACAGGGCAGCTCCTTAGTACCAGAAGGGATTAAAGGAATTGTGGGGTTAACTGAAGACAAACTCTTCTGTGGTGAGCTCCACTACTACCAAGAGCTTGTGGGGACTGAGGATTCTCAGTGAGCTCTGAAGCAGATTTTGAAGAAGCTGCCTCTAAGCTAAATCTGAAGTTAGCCCAGCCCACAAGTCTCCCTTTTCAGGATGCTACCTGCATTGGTGCCTAGTCACTTAAACAAGGAGAAAATGCCTTTTATACTAACTGGGGTTTAAGTTGATTACAGATGGATTCCTGTGAGAAATTATGTTTTATGATGTCTTGGCATGCATGGGTCTGAGTGGGAGCTGCAGGTCTTGGGAGCTTGGTTTAGTTCTGTGCAGGTGGCTGACTTTGCCAGTAAAAATTGACTCATTAACTCTGGAGAACTTTTTCACAGAGAGGGTTATTAGGCATTAGAATTGTCTGCCCAGGGAGGTGAGGGAGTGCCCATTCCTGGAGGAATCCCAAAGCTGTGGATCTGAGGTGCTGAGGACCGTGGAGTAGTGGTGGACTTGGCAGGGTGAGGAGAGGGCTGGGACTCCAGGAGGTTGAAGGGCTTTTCCAATTAAAATGATTCTATGACTACAACCAAAACCCCTTAGAATTGTTCACCTTACACAGGAGCCCAGGGATTATTGATCTGGGATGTAGTAGGGCAATGCTTTTGGTTTCTCCTTTCTGCCCCCATCTCGATGCTCTCTCCCATGTGTGGTCAAAAGCAGCATCTGAGCTCTGCACCTCTTCTCCTTTGTGCTGAGCAGAAGTTGCTGGGACCGTTGGCAGCGAGCACGGGAACCCCAGAACAACTCAGCATGTGCCTTCAGAAGGAGATGGTTAAAATGCCACAGAGCTTGGTGTAATCTGCTATTATTTACTTTTCCTTGTCAGTTTAACACCTTCAAAATGAAGGTAATAGGCTAATAGTTATCAGCTGAAGCTAATAAGCCTTGTAAAGGTAAGGGTAATTTTTGCTGGGTGTAAAGGGCTATTATCCTTTAGTTTAAGACCAGCTAATGAACTGTATCCCACATAATGTGCAAGATGAACTCCTACTAATGCCATATAAAGCCCTTTGGTTAATCTTCTAATTATTAAATTAATAAAATTATGCCTAATAGCATGTAATTTTGTGGTCAAGCAGATAATTGTCTTGCACAGAACAAACCCTTCTTTGGTGTAAATCAGCATGTGCAGTTACTGGCTGCAAGTCTGAACTGAACTCGCTCATCTCTCTCTGTCCTTAACCTTGACTCAAAGCTCAGTGGCCTGACTAATTTGGTTTCTCCATGGCTGCTGGTGCTTGAGGTTAAGCTTGTCTAATTGAACTCGGTCCTGCCTTTTATTTGTGCTATTCCTGATGGTGCCAATGCTCCTTCTGCCTCTGTTTAGTGTTTTCTACATAGCCACCGTATTCTAAAATTCCTAAATATATCCTTTCCTAAACATATATTAAAAATCAAGGTATTTTAATATAAACTATGGTAATACCTCTTTCCTCACAAAACACCTCTGGAGAAGATGTTCACCACCAGAGCTCTGATATTTAGATGCCACTGAATCATGTTTAGGTGCCTAAACCCTCCAAAGATTAGGGAAGAGCTTTGAACTACATGAATGTACAGCTGAAATATAGAACAAACTTTGGATCTTGCTGGCTGAAGAGAAGGAGGAGGTGGGACAGGGAAGTGACTGAGCAGAGTAAGCAAACTAAAACCAGCAGCAGCAAGTTTTGAGACCAAGAACCAAACAAGTGAGAGAAATGGGAGGATGGCTGTGGTGAGGCAGACGTGGGTGCAGCACCATGACAATTGGTACACAGGCACCTGGGAAAATGCTGTAGCTTCACAATGACTTTGTGTGGTCTAGACTTGCTCTAGTGGGCTGGTGATGGGCTAGTTTTTTTGGTTAAATGGACCCAGGGTTGAGCTTGAAACAGCTGAGACTTGGGACCTGGGGTACTTTTCTTCCTGCTGCATGTGAAGGGTGGAGGTGGTTAATGACAGCTCTATGTGCCATGCATAGGATGTGTTTGTGTTTCATATCTGCATATGGGGAAGGGGGAGGATGGTGGAGGCACCAGTTTGAATCTTGGTTTAGTGAATGAAGTAGAGGGCTGCTGGTTTGGGAGCTCAGTTTAGGGAGCAGGAGCTGCTAGGTGAATTCACTTTGGTTTGTAAAGGAGGAGCTCATCCCTGCTGTCCCAGCAGTGGGAGATGCTCCCAGACCAGCCCTTCATTTCACCACACACAGCTGAGCTTGGGAGGTGTTTCTCCAGGATATTTTTGGCTTTGGTGCACACTTGCTATGCCAGATGAGGACCTGAGCAGTCATGTTGCCCTTTCAAAATAGCAACCCCAAGTGCCAGAGAAAGCCAAGTTCTTTTCTGCATTCTGTACAAATCCAGTACACAAATGAAGAAGAGGAACAGCTGGTTTTGATGTGCTCTTTCCATTTGCAATCAGCTCTTGCTGGGTGCAGACACAGTGCTTGGTGAGGACCTGTGAGCAGCCCAGAGCAGCTTCCAGCTGATGCCTGTTCCTTGCTGCAGGGCCAGGGGGTTGTGGAAAGCAAGGTGAGCCTTCCCATGGTAGGAGCTGACTGGAGGAGAGGATGTGGGAGGGAAACACTTTGGTTCAAAATTGGACCATTCCCTGAATAAAGGTGATGTGTCTGAAATCAGCAGTAGGGCTCCAGCCTGGCTCTCACAGCAGACAGACCCTGACCCTTACCTGGATGAGCTGCCACTACTAAGGGTCCCAACAGCTTTGCCTTCTCCCTCAGTTCAAACTGGCTTTAAAAGCTCTTGGTGTTCAGGAGATGCTGAAGATGTCTCCTTGCACTGTTAGGTCTCATCTGCCCTAATTGGTTTAGTTTTAGTTATGCAACTGCTGACTTTACCCTTATTAAAATTTTATGCAGCTATAAATAAGAAATGACAACCTAATAATAGCCACTTTCTTCCCTTAATTAAGGTACTTTCCTCTAATGACTGCTGAGTGTTTTTTCTGCTTCCTGGTTTGTTTGTTAACACCTTGTCCTGATGATTATACAGTTTGAAGGATTACACTCAGGAGGAGGAAGAACTTCCTTGTAGCGATTAGAGGAGGTCTCTGGAGGCTGTGCTGTGAGTGGTGACACATTAGGTGTTACCAAGGGCTCTTCCTGCTAATGAGCTGCAGATGCAGCCAAGGAGTTGTTCAGAAAACATGCTGGAAAAGGTAGGCAAGAAAATAAAGGCGGATGATTGCAGTGCACATGGCTTCCCAGGGCAGCTGCCCTTTCCTCAGCAAGCAGTCTAGCAAAGGACAGAGACGCTGCTTTCAGGAATAAATCAAAGGGAGAGAGAACCACAAAGGGAAAAACCAGTACCTTAAACCAAGGAGCTTTATCAGTCAAGCACTGTGTTATGCAATTATTGTCTTTTAACAGCCCTTGTCCTGAGCAACAGGCACACCACTGCATGAGGCCGATGTCTTTTTACCTCATTGCTTTGGAATTGTTTTAAATAAGCTGCTTTGCAAACCAGCACTAACTTCAAGGTGGCACTTTTGTAAATCTCTCAATACATGCAGAGTAACTCCACCACTTTGAAGCAGCAGAGCTTCAGCAGCACTTGCTGTTACGTTGCATTTTTAACAAGGTAATAATCAAATTGGGGTGATACGGTGTCTAACGTGGAGTTACACCTGGCACCGTAGGCTGGCGCAAAAAAGCAAGGTCTTGCACAAGAAGACAACTCATCCATTTGCCACAGAGGTTCAAGGCTTCAAATGGTCTGAGTGAAATGTAATGTATTCAGTGTCTTGCTTTTCTTCCTTTCAAAGGCAAAAGTGTTGGTTAACCCAAGATTCCACCTACAGCAAGGCTCAGAAGGCTTTAACCCATGGGCAGCTCATGAATTCTACCTTCCTTAATCTCTGTACACTGACAGCCTTTCTAATTATATCCATAAATGTGAGTTATTATTCCCTATCCATTGCTGAGTGCCACCTGCCCAAAGCCAGCCCAGACCTTTCAGCTGGAAGAGACTGCAACCTGATGTGATGTTACTTAGAAATGGCTGTTTCCCAGCACTAAACCAGGTGAATCTGGAGGCAGAAAAATCCTTCAGGGGCAGGAGATGCCCAGCAGGTCCCTTGCCAGGAGAGGCATCAGCCTCTGTGCCTGCTGAGCTGCTGGCTAGTGGGAGGGTTCTACTCCTTTCTCCCATGTTGGGAGCTGGGAATAGCTCTTTCCACCAATAACCTTGATGCCAAGCGTGACATTTTGCCTGACAAAGCCTGGTGATTAGGGAACTTGTTTGGGAAAGCTGGCCCTTTTCATGTGTCTCTAATTGCATGGGGAAAGCAATTGTAATGACCAAAATATCTCTTCCCCAGCCTGAGGATGCTGCTGGGCAATCACTCTCCAAAGAAAGTGACTCATCTCCGTGCTGGAAGAATAGCTTTTGGGTGTTTTTCTGTTTTTACTTGCCAACGTTGATATAACTTTTATTACAAGGTGTTATTGCCAAATGTAAGGATTCTTTTCCCTAGAAAAAAGCAAATATCTGGATCCATCCTTTGGAGAAGAAAGATCAGGTACTAAAAGTCTTCCTTTGGTGTTTGAGCTGAGAGGAGAGGGCACTTCAGCTTGTGTGTGTTCCCTTCTTAAACTTTTAAGAGCCAGAAGATAAATTATGGTGTTTAAACTGTATTGTGCTGCAATTTGCTGTGTTAAAAAGAATACTGCAGGTACTGAAGGGTGGGTGCCAGTGGAGCCCAACCCAGAGTGCTATGGGAGGATATAGCACTCCTGCTTTGCTCTTGGCAGGTGTCTTAGCCAACAAAAGGCTGTTAATTAAACACTACTATGTGTGTCAGAGCCAAAGGGTGGGCAGGGCAGGTGGTGACCAGCAATAGAGAGTGAGAGCAGAGCCCTCCACTAGCTTTACAGACTCTTTTGCAATGGGGGAGTAATATGGGATGCACAGGAGATGTGCAGCATCCTCTCTGCTGCATTCAAGTGGGTGTTGCTGGAAGCAACCTCATGTTTTGAGATTATTGAGCTTATTTAGTGTGTTCCTGAACTGATTTGGATGCATTAGCTTTATTCAGTCCCTGCTCTTCAGGATGTACGTGTGTCTACAGCTGCTAAAGCCCCTTGGGACCAAATAGTCCCCAAAACAGCAGCTGTGAGCTTGTCACAGCACAGCCATGTGCACTTGTGGGACCCACTGTGAAGCTGAACCTGGCCCAGGCTTGAATTTCTGCTCCCCTCCTTGTCATGGGATTGTAGTTAGTGTTTGAGAATCATTCCATAGGCTTGAGTGAGTCACTTGCATTTGAGTGTAAGAATAAGGCTTCTTTTTTTTCTAACCAAGAAAACATATCAGCAGCTTTTTTATTGTATGTCAAAGTTCCTGGGTGCCCTACTCTAAGTGGTGATGCTCTGGCAGGGGGATTGCACTGGATGAGCTTTCCGGGTCCCTTCCAGCCCTTGAGGTTCTGTGATTGGAATCCTGAAACTTGATACACACAGGAAGCCTCTGCAAATAGAAAAGGGGTAAGATTTAGCTGTGGTATCTTACTGACTGCACACCCAAAGCTGAAGTGGTCATATGGCTGCTTGCAATGAGATGCAGAGCCAGAGTTTGAAGGTTATCCTCAAGTACTGCTCCATGCATCTGAGTCTTTTCCCACACACTATGCAAACTCCCAGGGACTGTACATCCCTGTACCTCACTGCTTAGTGACTGCTGCATTCATATTTCACTGCCTTTCAACTTCTGAGCATTTGCATCTTCAGGATTATGAGATGTTTATGCTCTTGCAGGAGGGATTTTTGACAACCTGCTGCTGATCTTGATGTTGGAAATACCCTTATGCAAAACAAAGCCCACAGGAAAATAAAGCAGCAGTTCCCAGACTTCTTCATATTGGTGTCACTTAGCACACAGACCAAGAGCAGCACTTCTAAAGGAAAACAAGCATTATCACCAAAGTGTAAGGATTGCATATTTTATCATTGAAAATACAATAATTATGTACATAGTAAAATGAATTAAGAAATTGCTCTTCCTCCTGAGGGTCTCAGAAGTTTGGCTGTAAAATCTGTCTCTGTAGCAGGTGCAGTTTGGCACCAGCCAGAGACTCCAGCTAAGCCTAACAAAGCTTGCTTTCTGCTTAGGCTGACTTGGTATTTTGAGGCAAAGCATCCTGCCACCTGCTCTGTGCTCACACCTCCCAGGGAGCTTGGAAAGCAAAGTCCTGAGCATCACAGACAAAGGCAGAAGCACTTGGAAATGTGTCTGTAACAAAAGCACTATCATCCAGAATGACTGGGGTTGGAAGGGCTCTGCAGAGCTGCTCCAGCCCCTGCTAAAGCGGGTTCCCATTGCTCAGGGGGCACAGAAACATGTCCAGGTGGGTTTGGAAACCTTCTGAGGAGCCTCCACACCCTCCCTGGGCAGCCTGGGCCAGGGCTCCCTCACCTCAGCACTGAAAGAGTTTTTCCTTCTTTTTAAACGGAACTTTTTGTGTTCCAACTTGTGCCCTTTCCCCCTTGTCCTGTCACAGGCCGCCACAGAACAAAACCTGACTATGTCCTCCTGACACCCACCCTTTGGGTATTTCTCAATATCGATGAGATCCCCCTGAGCTCAGGCTTCTGTTCTCCAGATTGAACAGGTGATGTGGTCAGGGTCTCTGGACTTGAGGGATGCCCACCATGGTGGGCTGTGGGCTGGGACCTGCTGCATGGCTGTAGAAGGCTGAGGAACACTGTATTTTCACTAAATACTTTGACTATGCCAACTCAACCATTTATCATTGTAGCTCAGCCCTGCCTCAGTTTAGTCCTCAGCGCTCAAGTCTGCTGCAGTGATGGGACACAGGGAGCACAAATCCCTGCCATCCCCAGCTAGTGTCTGGGCTATGTGCTATAAAGAATAGCCTTCAAAACCACCTAGAAAGTAGTGAAGGGCACAAATGCAGAGGTTACATCAGGTACAAAGTATGCCCTTGTATAAAGGAGCACAATTCACTGCAGCACTTCACATTAAGGGAGCATTAAACACCGTCCTTTCCATGCAAGGTTGTTTCTATGGCAACTGGACACAATTGCTGGGACCAGGCGTCTCTCTGAGGGTGGGAGCTCTGTTCTGTTTCACTTCCCCATTTAACTGAGAAGCCTGTTGCAGTCGGTGCAGGAGATGGGGATAACCTTGGAGCTCCAAACCTTGTCTCTTGTATGTTCAGACTGTCTGCATGACTTTTTTGGGTATGAACACTTGCAGTCCCACGGTGGGCCAAGGGTTAGTTGAGACCTCTGTTGCACTGTGTCATCATCCACGCCTCTTCCCGCTGCTGACCTTCCAAATGAGCTTCTGAAACTCCCTTGAGCAAAGCAAGGCCAAAACACTTGCAGTACCCCAGAGTATTCCTCTCTGTTTGCCGTGTGTGGTTTTGCTTTTGTTGTCAAGATGGGTTCAAAACATCTTGAAGATCTGTCACCTGAACTTTAGGCTGGTGGCCCTCCTTCAAAAGGGAAAAACAGAAATGCTCATTGAACAGAAAAGTCCTGATGATTAGACTGAGCTAACTAGTGAGTGCAATATGTGTGATGGGCAGTAAGTGCGATACCATCATTTCACTATTACAGAAAGCATTTAATGAGGTTTTTGGGGGTGTAACATTGCCACAACAGCACCAACTCCTGTTCCAGGTGATTCTTCATCACTTTTTAACAAGGATGACACAGAACATGTAAAACAATTCTTCCTTTTAAGAACTGGGCAACAGGGGAAAATCCTTCCCCAGTACTCTGTAGCTTTGGAAATATGCCTTAATCAGGATTAGTGGAGTGCTGCATGTAAAATACAGCACATCTGTGACAAGAAATGATGGGTGTGGAGGGCTGCTTTGATAAATCACAGCTCTCCTCTCTCCAAGGGATGGAGAACAGTGTGGAACTATCACCAGTTCTTTATGGTCTGGAAATGGGATGTGAATTACCTGCAAATATCTAACAAACCTCAGCCCAAGGTCTGAAAAAAAAACCCCAGGGCAAATAAGTCTTTCCCAAATTGAGTGATTTAAGGGCCTCCTGGGCTGGGGAGCTCGCACACAGCCGGCAAAGTTCACAGTGTGCTCGTATATACTTCAGCTTCTGTGCCTGCTTTTTAGTTTGAATTATGTGTGCTAACCACAGCATGGTTTGGGTACCAAAGCTCGAGCTTCTCTTTCAGGATGATTTTTGTCTTTAATGCCAGATGTAAAGGGGTTTTTTGGGGTGTTTTTTTTTCATGTGGTGGGTAAATACTTTTCCATGAGTGGCCCCAGCCAAGGGTGCTCTGCAGCTGAAGTCAACCTGCTCTTCCATCCCTTGGCTGTAGCCCTAGGGAAACCACACTGGCCCTGAGTCACTGTGAGAGATGAGAGAAGTGGCAGGAGGGTGGGAGTCCAATGGCAAAGCCATGAGCTTATGCAGCCTCTTTACAAACAGTTATTTGCTAATTACACTTATCCCTAAACTCAAAACCTCAGTGGGTTGCAATTATCTCTCATATTTAACGCTGCCTGTGGTCATGATGCCTTGTCCTTCCTTTTTTCCTCTGTTCTTTTTACAAACCTTTCACTGAATCAAGACAGACCTGTCTCTATAGAAACAGGTTCTGGGGTTTTCTGCAGTCATTTCTGAAGTGTTTCATGTAAGAAAAGCTCTGAAATCTAAAGGCAGGGAGAGAGTTATAACAAGGGGGAGAGAAGGATGATTTATGGAGAGCTCAAATCTGTGAATTAAGGGAATGTTTTACCCTGATGTAGGGGGGGAAAAGGGAATAAAGATTGCAGTGGGGTTTGTGTATTTCAGCAACATTTTAACATGTATGAGAGAATGGAAATATCTGAATCTCTTCTCAACCAACAGTGGCTGTCTCCAAACTACCAAACTGTAATAGAAAATAAACACAAATGTAGAAGTATCAGTCACTGACAGATTTATCTCCCTGCTGTCAGTGTTTTTTTCCCCCTTCTTTTGAGGACAATAGTTCAATGCTTCTCTGCTTAAACCCTACCCTCTGTTTATTATACCTTGGGTTCTTTGGAGTACTACCAGTTGCAGATTTCCCCCTCTATTCCCAGCAAGTGCTTTGGCTCATTTCTGTACAGACTTCCCTCCCTTTCATGGAGGGAGCACACATCAAACATTGCTTTTCCTTGGGGAAACTGAGTTAATGTGGCTATTGGGTCAGCTGTGGAGCATCCCCCTTCTCTCTGCAAAAGGACACTGGGGGGAAGGATGCAGGAGGGTTTAGGACCAGGGATCCCCAGCTCTCCCTGTGCCCAGCATGCCAGTAACCACGATTCCACGTAGCTATTGTATCTCCTGAGGAATTCTTGACTAGTACCTCATTTATTCCTCCTCTGTGAGCAGATGCCCTATGAATATACATGTCTGCTGTTTAAATTCCTGGGATATCACTCAAAAGGGTGAGTTGACTGCGCTTCGGTTTGGATTAATCTTTTTTTAGTGCACGCTCTCAGAGCAAGTAATAGAAATTGTAATGAATGCTTGTGCAGTCTGTACTTCCAAAATACCCTGCACAAAAAAAATAATAAATGAATGCACTATTGTAGCTCTGACATTAGCAGGTGCTGTGTGGGCAGTTGTTTTACAGAAACAGCCGCGATCTCTTTAATGGCATGGTGAAAAGTGACACGAAAACCACGACGTTTCTACTGCTGCAAGTGACTCATTTAAAGTCTTTTTTCCATGCTGCATTGTCTTCTGCAGAAAGCCAGGCCCCTCTTGCCAGGAGGCTTTACACTGTTGACAAGAATGTCTAAAATAAACCAGGTGGTAAATAGCAGAAGCGTTCACATAAAGTTCACTCTAAAAAGTGATTTCACCTTAAGGTTATGCCCCGTGGTCTGCTCTATTTGCAGTAATGAGAGTGCCTTGTTCTCTCTGGGTTCTTCAGTAAGAGGCAGGTCCCTTCCAAATTACCTCATGGGAGCAGAAACACTTCTTCATTCCTTGGGTAGGAAATAAAGCAGCCTTTTGTCTTTACTTCTGGCTTTACCTGACTCTGTGAGGAGCTGGTGTTGCCTTTCATTGCGTGACTACACCAGCCTATGTGCTTGCTGACTGCCTTCTCCTGATGACTCTCTCTCAAAATGTTTCTGGGGAAGTAAGGAGAGAGGGGAGGGAAAAAAAGCCCTGTGGGGATAAGAGTAAAAATAAATTATTCCAATTAGAAATGAGGGGAAAAAAGTGACCCTCAACCTATTGCTTCTGGGCGACTTTCTTAGAGAATTCTAGAGAAGTCTAAAGACAATTCAGAAATAGCAAACCAAGGAACTCCAAAGCCTTCCCCACCTTGTAGGGCTCTGAATGGCACAGGCACAGCACTCTGAAAGTACGTGACCTGAGTTATTTCCCAAATTACTGTTATTATTCCAGGGATGGGAGGTGATGATGGCAAGCATCAGCTCAGAGCTGCAGGCTGGGGTGGTCCAAGCCCATCTCTGCCCAGCTTCAGCTGCCTCACTGCTGAGGCACAGCCCATATTTGCTTCTAATGGTCTGGACCATTCCAGTTTTATTAACTTCAGACACCTTATTTTCACATTTTAACGTGAAAGTGCTTTGCTGATGGTTAATACTTGCAGTTGTTCCTCTCTGACTTGCTGTCAGGCTCAGCCCAGCAACACTGAGATTTCTGCAGGGCCATGGTGGAACTGGTCAAATTCCCTCAGCAGCTCAGTCACAGATCCTCAATACCAAAGCCTCTTCTTTCTTGAATAGCTGAACCCTGGTACAGCAGGAGGAGGGTTTATCTGTTGCCATCAGTGCACAAGCTGAACACAGCACATTACAGGATCTCATGGACCAGATGCTACCCCTTCCCAAGAGCTCTCTTGGTGTCCAGAGGCTGGCATATGCCCTGTTTGGTGACAATTGCCCAGATGTCCTCTCCTACCCTGTCTGGTGTTTGTGGAAGTCTCAAGAATTGGCTGGTACATTGGTTAATAGGGACTAGTTAGCAATCAGTGTCTGAGTGAGTGCAGTATTAACCATGTTGGTTAGTAGGGAACTCTTACTACCTGGTACTGAGTGGGTTAGTGTTTTTCTCCACTCTTTCCATAATAAACAGATTTCTTATTAGCCATTTTTTTTTCCTGGGCTGTCACAGCAAATACCATCACCTCTGTAGATGTTTTTGTCCTCTGGAGGATACCCTGCTCCACATTTTTGCACTGGACTCTGTGCATTTCATTGTATGTGCTGGGACTTGGTGATGATGGTGTAATTCAAAGATAACAAGAAGCAGTTTGTTAAACAGTCTCCAATTTGCCATGAAATGAAGGGACTTGGTTTTTTCAAAGTCATTTCCAAAAGACCAGTCTTTGATCTAAAGCCCTGCCCTGCACTTTCATGATATACCATCTCCTTCATGTTTTGGCAGCTCCAGCCCAAAATGACTCTGGGCAGTTGTTTTCTGGCTTTGTAAGCTGAGACAGCAGGACTTGGGTATTTTGCTTCCTATTAAATACATCAGTGCAATGCTGTCTTCAGGGAGTTAAAGATGTGCTTCTCCTGCCGTCCCAGTCTGTTTTGGGGAAGATGCTGCTCTTCAGTTGCCACCTACCTTACACACTCAGGTTTAAAATAGAACCCACTTATATACCCCCACAATGACTATGCAAAGGGGAGGTCTTCCTGGGATTCATAGTGCATCTAAATGCAGGTTATCACTTGCAAAATAGCATGGACCTCACCTTACAGCAGATTCCTGAGCAGCCTGAGCTTCAAGCTGGGCTCTTAATTGAGAGCATGTCATTCCGTTTGCTCAGGGGCTGCACACCAGCTGTCAGACAGCGTCTGCCTGCAAATCTAATCAAGGCACATACAGGGAGAGTTGCAGGTGTTTAGTTCTATACTCTAATTACTGTCCTCTCTGCTGGTTTTCCCCATAGTCCTTATGATGGCTGTTGTTTCTGTTGACTCGGCGTCTGAGGCTGCTGCAGCCAGAGCTGTAGGCTAGTGTCTCCTCATCTGGCATGACAGCCTAAAGGTAAAAACAGTCAAATCACAGCAAAAGCTTTGCTTCTTTGAAAAGTCAAACTTTTTCTAGTTATGTAGTCTGTGCAGAAAACAAGGCTGATGGTGGGATTTCTCTTGCATCCACCTCTTCTTATCCAATTAGTTTCACTTGTTTCTCCCATCTAGGATTTAATGGCAACTTCAGATGTGAAAGAAGTTTCTTCTACATCTTTCCTTTCTCAGTTAAGCTTTCAGGTGTGCATGTTTAAAAGGAAACACACAGGTTTTTGTTTTGCACTCAGGGGCTCTGTTAGGATTTGCAACCTAAGGCTGCCTGCCCTGAGGAAACAAATTTTGTTCATATGTCTCCAGTGGAGCTTGAAACGACAAGTAAATAGGCTTTGGCCTTATATGCATTATCACCTTTTAATATTCCAGACATTACCTTGTAATAGCATCATAAAAATCTTTCAATTAGATACAATTTGTGCAAGTGGAGCAGGCAGAGCAAATGCAAGCAACCAATAAAGGAGGAGATTTAAAACCATCTTTCGAAGTGATGGAGCTCATGGAGCAGAGTTCTTCAGCAAACCACTACTTGTAGAAGGAAAAATATGAGTGGCTAATGTCCTTGTGGCTCCTTAGAGAAAAGGAAATAGGTAAAGGGGAAAAAAACCCACCCTAGTTAAGTCTTCTAAAAGACTGGTCTTCGCTTTGTAAGAAGTTCTGGTGCTGTGTTTGCAGCCTTATGGACAACTAACAAAGGTACTAACAGGGAGCTGCTGCTTCCCTGGGTGGATGTGTCCTGCAAAGCACAGTGCTGCTGTGACAAGCTGCAGTTACAAGATGTGAAAGAGCAGGGAAGAGTATTTGGAGTGTTGTTTCTTCAGAGTTTTATTTGCCAAAACAGTTGGGACGAGTTTGCAGGTGATGGAGGTCTGTCAAGGGCTAAGTGCAGCTTCCACCTGGCAAGCACCGTCATGGAAGAGGAAAAGCAGCTCCAGAAGAGGGGCAGAAAGCTTACTCTAGGGGTGCTTGCTCAGGCACAAAATGGGATGAAAGCAATGCTGCAGTTACACTAAACATTGACCCTGGGGTGAGGTTCATCCCCAGTAGCAGCAGCACCAGTGCACCCAGTGCCTCATCTTCCCTGGTACCATCCCCCCCACCCCCACTCCAGGAAAACATTTCTAGGGTTTATGGAGGAGTTTTCTTTCCATAACCCACAAATACAGGCTTCTGGGCTCCTGAGGCTTACACTCAAACTTCAGTATGAAACTCGATGCAAGGAACAGCATTTTTGTACCTGTGCAGGTTGCACATGGGCCCTTTACCTTGATTTTTCTCCTCCATTACAATAAGAGCTCAATGAACAGCTGCTTCTCAGCTAGGAGAAGAACAGGAACTCGAAGGCCCAAGTAGTCCTATTTTAGAAGACCTATCAGTACTGTGTTTTGATCTAGTGGAGTGGAACGTTATGCCTTTAAATGCACCATCACCCTGTTTTTTCCTTAGTTACAGACTTTTTTTAAAGGTGTCTTGTTTTCACTGCAGTAGCTCATAGAGAAAGCTTTTGTGATGCTGGTTGTGGAACACTTTCCTTGCTCACAAATGCAAACCTACTTCCAATGCTCACAAATACTGAAAGTCCAGTAAAACATGTAACAAAAAGGGAGGAGTAACCCAGAGCAGTCTCCTCCTGCTCAAGAGCATCTCATCCCTTTGCATTGGCTGTTAGTGAGGCAAGTGCTCTGTGCAAAGCTAAAATGTGCATCTTCACTTGAGTTTCCACTTTTTCTGGGCTGGCAACTGAGTGTGCTTGTTGGGGCTTACAGTTCAGCACTGTCAGGATATCCACAGCCCTGTCTGAGCCTCTCCAGGGGAAAATGCAGAGGGGTCCAGCTGGGAAGGGATCTCTACAGCAGCTCTCAGAGGATCAGAGGCAGGAGGGTCACTTCTTGTGCTCAGTGGGTTTGCAAAAGCAGATGTCTCGGTGATGTATCTAATGATGATGGAAAGAAAAAGCCTTCTCAGGAGAAATATGGCATTTGCCCTGCTGTGCTCATCAGTGGGTGCAATTAGCACCTCTTCTCATCAGCACCTCTGCCTGTGCCTGGGTAGATTCAGAGATTTAGGTTGAATTGCTCCTCTTACAGCTGGACCACATGGAGCTTTCACTGCTGAATCTCTACCAGGAAAGCCTTTGTCCCTGCGTGTTTGTACATAAAACTCTGTGCTCTCTCCTACCACAGGAATGGGCTTTATGTCCTTCTGAGCTTCCCAGAGTAAATAAACAGCAAAACCAAGTTTTCTCTCTTCAACTGAGGTACGAAATGAAGTAATGATCTTGTTAGAGCCTGTGGCCAGCGTGTTCCCTGGCAACCAGCCCTGATTTCTCCCCTAAGGATACTCCTTGCAGTTGATTCTGAGGAGCAGAGTGAGTGCTATGGTGTGACGGGGGCTAGGGAAGGTGCCCCACACCACAGCTGGTGCTGCTGCCTCCTGCTTGTCCTCTGCCAGGGCTTCAGACCCCCATCTGCATGTGTTTAGCACAAGCTACAATCCAATTAAACCACACAAGGCATTTATCACTCGGCTCAATTAAGATGGGAGTCTGTGATGAATCTGGTTAACATGGGGAGGAACTGAAGAGCCCTTGTCTATTGTCTGGTCTGGTCTGGTCTCCCTGCAGCAGCAGCTCATGCTGAGCTGCTGCCCCATCCTCCCTGCAGGGCCAAAGGGCTGGCCACGATTTGGGATGGTTGCTGCTGTTTGAGGGGAGAACAGGATGCAGAATGATGAAAAAGCATCTCAAAGCCAAGAACAGAGCCAGTTACTGCCCTCTGTGCTCCAGGTTCTTTTCTCAGCTGTGTCCATATCCCTCAAGGGTGTGTGCCCAAGCTGGTTTCTGCACACCAGGCATATCCAGACATGGTCTGCCTGTCAGACTGGCTATTCTTGTTCCCCATAACCATCCATCCTCACCCTACAACTTCCTCTGGAGAAGCCTGAGCAAACCTCCCACTTCTCCCACCGCTTTCATTCCTCATTGACTGGTATCAGTTGCTAAAGAGCAGTTTTTGTCTGTCTCCCCCTGCCTGAGCAGCATCAGTGCTGGCACAGATGGTCCCACACAGCTCCTTGGTACCATTCAGATCCTTTCAAGTCATGGCAAAATTTCTAAGCTGTTTCTAGTAACAAGCTGTGTAATTAGTTTTAGGAGGTCAGAGGAGGAGGGGAACTGAGGGTAGAGGTTGCACAGGCTTCACCTTCACCCCACTGCCCATGGGCAAGCCCCCCACTGTGGCTCTCCTTCCCCTGCAGCCACTTTTGCCTGCTCTTGCCCACTGACATCTCCTCCTCCTGCTCTGTCTTTGGGGCACTGGGAAAGAAAATTTCTAACTTCATCATTTTGCTTGCATGCCTCCAGAACTCAAGTCCTCATTAAAACAGAGCTGGTACACTTAGAGGGAAAGCAGTCATCCAAATTTCCATCTACGTGGCAAGAACTGCTAGAAATGAATAGCAAACAGCAGCTCAGCTGCTCTGGGGGCATGTGGAGACTGATTGTCATTTTTATCATAAAGTTTTAAAAAGCAAAAGAAGTGTCTCTGCAAACACACCTGGCAGCTTTCCTTTCAGCATCATTTTCACCTTGTATTACAATTGCCTGAACTACAGAATCTCAAGGGCTGGAAGGGACCTGGAAAGCTCATCCAGTGCAATCCCCCTGCCAGAGCAGCAGCACCTAGAGCAGGGCACACAGGAACTCATCCAGCTGGGGTGGGATGTCTCCAGAGAAGGAGCCTCCACAGCCCATCTGGGCAGCCCCTGCCAGTGCTCCCTCACCTCAACAGGGAAGAAGCTTTTCCTTGTGTTGCTTTGGAATCTCTTCTGCTGCAGCTTGTCCCCGTTGCCCCTTGTCCTATCATTGGCCATCACTGAGCACAGCCTGGCTCCATCCTCTTGATGTGTTGGCCACCATTAATGCCCCCAGAAACAGGGAGGCAGCGGGATCTGGAGCTTGCACTGACAGACTAGGGGATAACTTTGCAGCTGGCCTGAGCCCAAAGAGCAGGGCAAGGCTCAGGGAGGTCAGAAAAGAGCACTGGGAACGAGGTCACTCTGCAGAGAGGCTGAGTTCTGGTGGTACTGGAGGTCAAGCATGGGATGATGAGCACTTGGGCTGAGGGTCCCTGCTCCAGCCCTCCCCACCAGCCCTGTCAGTGACTCCATCCTCTAGACTTTGGTGTGAGTACATGTAAATCAGGCCAGTGCACTGTTAGTAGAGAGACACGTGTAAAACAGTTTCAGGTTTGTTTTTCTTTAATCCCATGGAAGAACAATGATAGAAAGCCCTGCAAATCATGATTCAGGCTTCTGAAGAAATCAAATGTGAGTAGTGCAGTAAATGGATGGAAACTTTATGGAGCTTCCAGTTGGTTTTCTTCTCCCTGCAGTAAGCAGAAAGCTGTGGCACTCGGTGTTCTGGTTTGCTAATGAATGTCACTGAGAGGGCAGCCACTGCAGGCTGATGGAGCTTATCTCCTCTATCCCAACCCTGCCTAATGCAGCCTCCTAAAGCCACTTTAACAGGAGGCTTTTGGTGCAGGAAGGAGAGATGGAACCACAAAAGAGGAAACTCTTGTGGAAATTCTGTACTTCAGGGTTGGCTTCATTGTTCTTGGCCTTTGTACCAGTAAATGTAGGAGGAGGAAAACAAAAACCAGAGGTTTACGTGTTCAGAAACCTGGATTATGCAGTTTCAGGAGGAAGGACTGGTTACAGGAGCAGGCTGTTGGAAACTGCACAATCACAAAGGAAAGCAAGGTGCGTGGGAGAAAGCCATTGTCACTGTAACTCACAGCAAGGGGCAGGATCCAAGGCATCAGGGGGAGCCTGAAGGCACGTGGAGGATGGAAAGTAGAAGCTTTGGTGAAAATTACAGTTCTTTGCTGTTGCTGATTTGGGGAATGTGAATAGTGCACTGTTCAGGGTCCTTTTTGTAAACAGCAAAATACCTTCTTGGATGCAGGAAAGGGAGAGGCTGTGTTTGTATCCACACACAAGTACCAGCAAAGAGGCACAGACAGATGCACCTGAGACATGAGGGATGGCTTGAGGTCCCTCCTTGTTCCTCTGATCATCTCCTTGTGCTGTGAACACACTCAGGGCAGCAGTATAGGAGGTTTATGGCTTTCTTAATGAGTAAAAAGAGGGCATTTTGTGTAGACATGCAGCTACTGGAGCTGCAAACACATTCCCAGTCCTGGTTTCTCACAGGTCCCAGAGGTGACAACCTTCCCTCACCTGCTCACTCACCTTTTCCCAGGGGTTTGTCAGCTGCTCTGTGCTGGAATTCCCTTTGGAACTCCTGAAGTCATTTTTGGGGATGGTGTTTTGGAGTAAGCAGCCCTGGGATCTGATCTCTTGGGTACCAAGGAGGTGCAGGCAGTACTCCCTTTGCTCATCATCCCCTGCTTCAGCCTCTAAGTGCAAGAGTTGTTTGGCACAACCCATCCCTGATGCCATCCCACGTCTCTCTCATTTTTTCCCCCTTCTCTCCTTCAGTTCATCAGCTGAATCCTTTCCTATCTGTTTTGCCTTCATCTCACTCATGCAGCTCATTACCCTGAACATGATGCTAAAACAGCAATAGTCCACTTTCCTGGGCTTTAATGTGAAATAACATGGAAGCTAGACTCTCACTTCAATCTTAAACCCTTTGATCTGGGTTAGGCACAGTGCTATAATTTAATGAGTTCCCAGTACCTGCTGTGTCCCTTTTTGTTTCAGTAAATAATCCATTTCAGAGTGTACGTAACCAGAGCCACAGCCAGCAGAGGTGAGACCCAGGCAGTGCCCTTTGCTCACACAAGTGTCTTTAAGCTCACGTGGAATTTCTGTCCAAGTCAGGACTCCAGGTTCCATCTACAAAATGTGAGCCTTTGACTTTGTCTGTTTTCCCCATGATGTCACTTCCCAGCAGAAAAGAAGGGCTGAGTGAGGAGGGCTGTGTGATAAGCTAAGCACAGCAACGTGGGGCTTAAAGATGTTATTGACTTGTCATCTGGTGGCATCGCCTCTGCCCTGTGTGATGAGGAAAGTGGCAGTGAGCCCTCTCAGTTCTGCTCTCAGGACAGATAAACCTGCCTTAAACTCCAAGGGAGTAGATTATGAGGGTTTTTTTAATCTAGAAATGCAACTTAGGGTGCTGAGGGTCAGGGCAGCGATACTGCTAGGGAGGGGAAGGGGAAGGGGAAGGGGAAGGGGAAGGGGAAGGGGAAGGGGAAGGGGAAGGGGAAGGGAAAGGGAAAGGAAAGGAAAGGAAAGGAAAGGAAAGGAAAGGAAAGGAAAGGAAAGGAAAGGAAAGGAAAGGAAAGGAAAGGAAAGGAAAGGAAAGGAAAGGAAAGGAAAGGAAAGGGGAACCCCCAGAGCTGATGTGCTGTGGGCAGCACAGGTGAGGCCTCCTGTGATGCTGTGGGAATATATATTTCCAAGGAAAGATGGTCCCTGTGGCTGTGCTTTGCAGTGGCTGGGAGCCTGCAGATGCTGGGGGCATGGCTGCCTTCAGCACGACGTTCACATGTTGAACAAATGCAATAAAGGTCTATTTAAAACACTGCAATGCCACTTCTGTCCAAACAGATCAACGTAATGGTTATTTAGTAGGGCTGAATTCAATCTGGCACGGCAGAAACAGCAGCAGGGGAGTCTAAATATAGCAGCAGCAGCAGGCCCTGGTGTGTCATTTTTTTCCCCAACTGCCATGTTGGTTTTCAGCAGGGCAGGAGATGGTGTCAGGGCTGAGGAAGCCGCATTGCTCCCATCACCTCCCCAGCTGTGCTGCACTTGGCATCTTCAGGGACATGGAGGTGAACAGACCTGGTAAGAAATTGATAAATAATGGCTGTATTACTGAGGGCAATGGCTCCTGGAGGAGATGATCAGCTTCAGTGTATGCAGGGAGGGATTTAAGAAGCAGCCTGGATGTACATGGTGGGGGGATAAAGGGAACCTGCATGGAATGAAACCATCGACTGATTGGGGAGACAGCAAATGACAGAACTGACAGAATGACTCTGGTAAGTGGTGGGGTTTTATTTTACTAGCTGTAAATACTTTAGTAAGTCAGAGATGCTTCAGGTAGGCAAAGCACGGTACCCAGGGAAGCATGAGAGGGCTGGGTGAGGAGCACGTGGCTGTCTGGTGGATGCTGGCAGCCAGTGGCAGTGGAGCTGCGTGTCCCTGGATGTTCCCAGCTCCTGCACCCACTGGCAGAGGACATGGAAGTCACCTAGGACATGTCTGCAACTGTGGAATGGGAGTTTTCCTGCTTTTCTCCTCTGTAAGGGCAGAACTAGGCAGCAGGATGGTGGCTGGAGAGGGGGAAATGTGGCATCTTCTGTGCTGGTTTCTGCACTGGAAGCTCTTTCCATGGAATTTGTTCCCTGTTGAGGTGAGGGAGCACTGGCAGGGGCTGCCCAGATGGGCTGTGGAGGCTCCTTCTCTGGAGACATCCTAAACCCAGCTGGATGAGTCCCTGTGTGCCCTGCTCTAGGTGCTGCTTCTCTGGCAGGGGGGTTGCACTGGAGGAGCTTTCCAGGTCCCTTCCAGCCCTTGAGATTCTGTGAGATTCTTAACCCATCTCTAGTGTTCCAAATTGCTGCAGGATGCAGCAGGAGCAAAGCCCCCACTGTTCCACCCTAGAGCCTTTGGGGAGGTGATGCTGGGAGCCAAGAACCACCAGCATTCTTCTCAGCAGTTGGAGCAGTCAGGTTGATCAGGTTTGTCCCTGTCTGAGAGCACAAGCTACTTGCTCCTGCCTCTACCTGGAGCCGCTGAGAGAATTCCTTGTTACCACGAGCAAGTTACCTGTTGGAAGAAGAGCTCTCCCTTCTTTGTGAGGGACAGGTTTTATTTCTGCCAAAACATTTGCAGCTCAATGAGCAGAATCAATCTATAATTTGGCAATTAATGTGTCCTCAAGCTCTTATGAAAGGAAGAAAATAGATAATTAAACTTAATCAGGTTTCAAGTTTTCGCTGTTTCTACTCTGATAAACCCAGGAAACCATCCTGAGGCAGGCAAAGGCTGAGCCTGCTTTTGAGAAGAGGACTCTGCCACCCCAGAGTGGGGGTAGCCTCATATAATTGGGATGGCTTCTTCCTCCCTAAAAACACCTGGCTAGTGAAATGCTGAAGTCAGCTCAGTGCAACCCTGTCACCTTCTCTGGGATGTGCACACACACAGCTATAGAGAGAGAGAAATATCCCTGATGTTGTTATGCTAGTAAACAGAGTCTGTTTCACACATTAATGTATATAATACATAAACTATAACATGTAACAGGGATGTGTCTTACATAGTGATATGTGTCTAATAACACATGGAATGTATTGTGTATAATACATAGTAATACATGCAATACATGTCTAATAACACATGTAGATTATAATAATACACATGTATAACAATATCTATAATACATATATATTATCATTGAATGGCATGATGATATGATTATGTACTTAACTATAATGCTAATTATATATACACACACACACACATATATATAAATGCTGATGCTGTTTGCTAGCATTGCTCCTTCCCATGTAGCTGTTGACATCCAGGACCTTACTAATTAGTTTCACAGTCAGAGCTGAAATTAATGCCAGAGTTGAATCTTTTGGATTCCCTTCCCCTCAGCCCACCCCAAGCACCTGATGAGTTGCCTGGGACTGTTTCAGGAAGCTGTCTGTGGATGGGGTGGTGTGGGGCAGTCCTGGGAGCACAGAATGAAATATTTTCCCTGTCCAGAAAAGACCAACTACAACTCTAATGGCAAGTAAAAAGACCTTGATTGTAGCAGCTGTTGGCATGAACTAAGATCTTCTGCCTTTGAATTGCCTCCTTCATTATCACTGGTGCTTCAGCTCTGACCAGAGCTCTGTAACAGGTACGATGCCAAGTTGCACTGTGTCCCACATCATGTCAATGTGCTCAGAGGAAACAAGAACAGAACAGATGTTAAAGCTCCAGCCCTAGCTGGTGCTGTGTCTAGACCAGCACCTCAATGACAACACTATACTAGGAAAGAAAAAGAAATACTGGCAGGAAAAAAAGGCCCTTTGTTTACATAAAGCTCTTGGAGAGTTCTGCAATGATGCCATCTCCTCCTCTGGGGACATCCCAACCCAGCTGGATGAGTCCCTGTGTGCCCTGCTCTAGGTGCTGCTGCTCTGGTAGGGGGGTTGCACTGGATGAGCTTTCCAGGTCCCTCCCAGCCCTTGAGATTCTGTGATTCATTAAATATTCCACAAAGGCTCATCAGCATCCCTTCAGTGGGGCTGGGGGTAGTAAGGAGAAAGGTGGAGGGGCATCCAAAAAGTTTGCTAAAGCATCCATTACTTGGAGATTATCCGCTCAGCCAAAGAGAAACGCTTTCTAGTCAGACATTTATCAGAAATGTTTTCAAACACGTGTCAAATCAGCTCTGAAGACATGTCTGGACCAACAAAACATTAAGGGATTTGGTAAAAGAAGAATATTGGTTAAAAGACAGTTCGTGGTTCCAGGAATAGCTCCGACAGACGTGTCGGCAGAAACACAACGTGAGCAATGAGAAAACATCACATCACTCAAGTCCCAGCCTTACAAACCAGCAGCACAGCTGAGGCTTCCCAGGCCTTTCAGAAACAAACCTCCAAAGCCCACTGGAGGACTCTGTCAGCTGCTGCACCAGGGAGCAGAGGCTACTCTTTTCTTCCTCCAAGGACTGCACATGCCCTCGGGATGGCCCTGGCCAGTGCCTGGGGACAGGATGCTCTGTGGGATCAGAACAGCTCTGTGGCTGTTGCCATCTCATCCTCCCAAGGGCAAGTTCAGAGCAGCAGCGTTTCAGAGATGCTGGATGGAGCTGCTGGTTGAAGCCTCCATAGGCTGCAAGTTCAGTGAGCCCCAGTGTGGTTTATGAGGATTTCTGGGTTTTTTTTTCAGTCTTCCCCCATAAGTCTATTAAGGACAGCATTCACTTTTTATGAAGCTCAGGTCTTATACAACATCTTTTGATGCTTCTCAAAAGATATATAGTATAGAGTCACAGAATCATCTTGGTTGGAAAAGCCCTCTGATCTCCAGGAGTCCCAGCCCTGCCCTCACCCTGCCAACCCCTGGCCCTCAGCACCTCAGCTCCACAGCTTTGGGATCCCTCCAGGGCTGGGCACTGCCCCAGCTCCCTGGGCAGCCTGGCACAGGGGCTGACACCCCTCTCAGGGAAACAGTTCTGCCTCAGCTCCAACCTCATCCTTCCTTGAGGCTGTTTCCTCTTGTCCTGTCATTCATTACTGAGGAGCAGAGACTGACCCTCAGATCAATACAAGCCTTTTTCAGGTCATTGTAGAGAGTGTTTGTGTCTCCCTAGCCTTCTCTTCTCTGGGCTGAACACCCCCCCAGCTCCCTCAGCCACTGGCCCAAGTCCTTTCAGCATATAAATTCGCAGGGGCTTTGATGTTGCCACCCTCTAAAGCATTTCTAAAAAAGGCTGACCTGCTCTTTTCAAGGATGGGTTAAGGGATGGAAAAACACAAGACTAAAGAGAAGGCAGCAAACCACCCCCCACCCAAGGCTCCCTCCCACCAGACCAACGCTTCACACTGGTGTCACCCCCCAGGAGCCCAGCTAGGCAGTGCCAGGGAGGATTTCCAGTGATGAGGATGCACAAGCAGCAGATCCCCAGCAAGACAGGGAGGTGGGAGTCAGAGCAGTGCTGCTGCCCCAGGAGCTGCCCCAGGAGCATCACCTGGAAAACCCAATAGCTACAGGCTCTTGTGTGTGCAAAAGGAAAACAAAGACAATTTGGTCATCTTTTACAGCTGCAGCAAATGCTTCATCTAATGTGTGTGGGTACCAAGCTCTGGATGTGCAGGGAAATGGGGGTGCTCAGCATGCTCAGGGCACAGCCCCAGCTGCTGTTGTAGGATGGCTGGAGAAAAACCCTTCCCTAATCCTGGTCTCCCCTGGAAACCCCAGGAAGCTCTTTCTTGCTGGATAGCTGTGGGATGGGGTGGGTAATCTGCTTTTTGTCCCTGCTCTATGCTAAATAACTAAATTCAAAGTGTAGAATGGCAAACCCCAGGGGTGGGGATGCAAAGGGGAGCTGTTGCCATGGCACTGCAGGTAGGGCTGGCTCCATCCTTCCCCACTCACACCTCTCAGGCCAGGAGGCAGCTCAGGGCTCCTGTGCTGAAGGAACTGAGCTGGGGGCTGCGACCTCCCAGGGTGGCTGTGTCAGTGCTGGGGGGATGCAGCTCTGGCTGGTGCCTCGCAACAAGCAGGAGCTGCAATGGAGCCAGCAGCCCCTCCTGCTTACACAGCTCCCAAACCCCCTGAAATTAAACCTTTAAAGCCACTGACATTTGAATTTCTCTCCTTTCCCTTCAGCTTTACACCAGTCAAAGGCTCCCAAGTGCTGTGCTTTGTGCTGCAGTGTGTGGCGTGGCAAGGGCAGGGTGCCAGTACTGAGAGAGGAGAAAGCTGCATCCACAAACAAGGTATGTGTGCTGCACTATTAATAAAGCACATCACACCAGCCTCTCAGATGCTGAAGTGTGTGGGCCAGACATGCACCACCCACAAACACTGCTCCTTTCCCAAAAAGCACATGGACTCTACTTCTTGCTCCTCCACCATGCCTTGGAAAAAAAAAAAAACAAACCCATTGCTTCTAATTAATGTCAACTCTGCTCACAACCACCCACCCAAAAGCACAAAACACTGTGAAAAGGGCTTTTACAAATAGCAACAACATTTCAGACTGGCTTGGCTGTGCACAGCAATGCACCTACCTGGGTTTGGACTGACAGCAATGCACCCCAGCTGGGTTGGGACTCAGAGCAATGTACCCCAGCTGGGTTTGGACTGACAGCAATGCACCTCAGCTGGGTTTGAGAGCAGAAAAAAACCTCCAAAGCACAGGGAGTGTTTCATCAGACCTGAAGTCCTTGCTGCCACGCTGCCACTTTACCCAGCACACAGGTAAGGCTGAAAAGTAAGACAACTGGAGGAGGTTTTTTAGGAAGTGTTGCTTACCTGTTGGCTCCTCCTGGGCAGGTGAAAGCTGGGCTGGAAGGGCTTTCCTCTTTATTGTTGTAGCAGCTCAGGCAAGCTGCAAGAAGGAGCTCTGTGGCATGTATGTTGTTGTTAAGAGGGAAGCAGTCGTGTTACCCACCTTCTCTGCTCCCTGAACAGCCTGAAGGTGGGTTCATGTGTTCAGTGTTAGGCCCCTCACTCACTGCCAGAGGAACATTGAGGGGCTGGAGCTGGAGGACAAGGGTGCTGAGGGCATGGGGATGTTGAGCCTGGAGAAGAGGAGGCTGACAGGAGACAGCAGCACTCTCTGACACTCCCTAACAGGAGGCTGCAGTGAGCTGGGGGTCAGTCTCTACTTCCCAGTCATAAGTTGCTCCAGGGGAGGTTGAGATTGGAGCTGAGGCAGAACTATTTCCCTGAGAGGGTTGTCAGCCCCTATGCCAGGCTGCCCAGGGAGTGCCCAGTGCTGGAGGGATCCCAATGCTGAGGGCCAGGGGTTAGTGGTGGGCTTGGCAATAAGAGGGGGTGGCTTTCACTCCATGAGCTTTTAAAGGGCTTTTCCAGCTGAACCAATTCTGTGATTGTGTGACTCACCATGATTCACCCCAACAAGCTGCAGGTGAAGACACAAGCAAGACTGAAACAGTCCATCAATACAGCAAAGAAGAGAAAGGGCTGATCAAAGCACACAAGGTTGTTGGTCAGGATAAGCATCTTCTCCACCCTCAAGTTAGGTGATCCAGGTGTGTGCACACGTGTCTGTGTGCTGTTGCCATAGATATTGCTGCTTATGGGAACAGCTACAGGACATTTCTTACCACAGTAGCTTGTTGCTTATCTACAACTGTTAGTTGTTAATAATTTTACACCAAAACTTTCCCAAGCAAAGCACTGCATTGAGCCAGCTGAACACTGAACATTGCCTTTTCCCTTTGAGAGACTGGCCAAATGTTACACATCCCAGGAACTGGAGCATCTCAGCTGCTCACGTGGGATCTTTGTCTGGGATGAAGTACCCTGTTTGCAGTGGAGCTGCTCCTCCAGCACACTGGCTTGCTGCACTGCTTTGGCTTTTGGCTTCATTGAGGAGTTCACCTCTGCACCCAACTCCAGGTGAGCACAGACAGTAGCCCCCAAAACTGGTGAACTCTCCTGCCCTGTCCAGTCGCTCCATGACTTTAGTAGTTCAGGGGCTGACGAGCAGTCACTCTTCTCACTTTTCTGTTACTTGTTTCTCATTTCAACATGTGAGACAAGTGGGAAGCTGCTGTCTGCATGTGCAGCACATGGAAATGCTTCAGTTCTCCCTCACTCCAAAGGACAAACCCTGCCCAGGGGTCCACTACCAGGAAAGAGGTATCTAAAGATGCATTTGGAATACTAAAGGTTTAGGAAGAGCAGGATGGTATCTGCTGAGGCTCCCAGTTGGGATGTGAATTCCAAGAGGATGTGAGGGTAATAACTTGGTTCTTACTCCAGCAAATCTCACATTCCAGGATTTTAGATAAGGTTAGGGAAAAAAGCTTCCCTTCCCAGTAGTGTTTACAGGTGGGGAAGAATTTGATAGTATTTCCATTTTAAACCCCCCCCCCGCCCCGGCCTCACACACACACTGCAGGGAATGGAAACAGCAGCTTTCAGATCTAAGGGCCAGAGTGGAACAGTTTAGAAAATACATGTCTTTTGTTATGAGCTCCCCTCCCCCCAACAAAGTTACAGCTTTTAAACCCCCATGTCTGCATCAGGCTCCTTCTTTATTACTATGTAGAGCAGCTATGGATTTTCCAGTTCCTGATCCACCCATGACAAATGGGTATTTCTGGCTCTACAAGACCAAAACTGAAAAAACATCTCTTTTCCTTCCCTTTTTTGTATTTTTTTTTCTCCCTTACAGTAATTCCCCTGTCCCTGTCATCAGGATGGGGGGTTGTTATTAACTGCTCTGTAACTTTCTCATGCAGTTTTTGCCACAGTGATTTGTCACGGCCTGAAGCCTGGGATCCTGTCCCCAAGTCTCTGCTGATGAGCTACAGGGGATTAGATGCTGTATTTTCACTGTTGACAACAGAGACCTCGCAGAAAACAGGCAGCTGAAGGCAGCCAGGACCACAACACATTTATTCCAACCTATCACCATAGAAACACATAATCCACAAATGGTCCATTTCTGCAAAACCAGTTTGCAAGGGAAGAGGGCTGCCTTCTTACACAGCTCCTTCTCACTCTGTGCTGGAGGCACCTGAGGGAAAGAGATCTGGGCAAAGGTCTTTCCCTGTGCAACTCCCCTCAGCACCAGTGTGTGGGTGATGCTTGTCCTGGGACAGACCAGCTGCGTTTTCCTTCCACTAAACATCCCCTGCTGACAACAAAAAGCAGAAAAAGGCAAAACTAGAGCAGGAAGAAGGTTCATAAATTAAGCTACAAACCCTTTTCCTCTGCTTTAGAGGAATGATTTGCAAAGAATAGGTAAGATGAAAGAAAGGATGCTCTGCCATAGTATCAGGGGTGTGCTTGGCCATGCCAGGCTGCAGGACCCCCACCTCCATGGCCTCTGGCAGGGTGGGTGGTGTGAGCTAATGCGATTGCAGAGTGACTGCTGGTAAGGTGTGTGTTCCACACCAGCCCAGCCCTGGGAAGCTCACAACTGGAGTAGAAAGCTCCTGGCAAGTCAGTCAGGGGGTGTTAGACTGGACTGAGTGAGCAGAGCCTGGGGAAACACTGGCTTGTCTCCATCTCCAACCTAAAGCAATTTTCCCAATTATTCTTGATGTGCTACCTCCCAAAGCTGTGGAAAGTAAGTTCAGCTCTCATGAAAAGGATCCTGTCTGTATTACTTCTATTTCTTGACTCTTTACAGGCAATCTATACATCCTGAACTACTTAAAAGACACTGGAGCAGAGGACTTGAGACGCAACGCAAGATTTCATCCCTCAAATCCCCTCCCATTTTAATACAAAGATCAGGTCTTTATGGAAGCAGCAGCTGGCAATAGGGCTAAGCAGAGTAACTGAGTTTTTAACCACAGCAGGAATTGCATTAATAGCTGTTTGTTTATTATACAAAAGGTAAGGAGCTTTGCTTGGAGCATCTGTAGGGGGATGTCCTGCCAGAGAGGCAGAACTGCCTGCTGCCTCCTCCTTCCCTCCTGTGCTGTCCTGGGTGAATACTAAAAAGGTCTTAATGAATGGTGAATTAATGCAGTAGTAGAACCTTAATTAATGCACCTGCCTGGGATTGCTCACCTGCAGCACAATGACAAACAGGACAGAAAACATCCATTTCAGTGCCCTGGTGCACTAGTATGTCCCACTCACTCCTTTGCTCACCCAGGACTCTCCTTTCTGGTTTTTATTTCTTCTAATGAAGTGTTCCAGCTGTATTTATTTAACTACATTTACAGACTCATTTAAAGAGGTTTCTTTTTAACCACTCTGTACCCAAGTACCACAGAGCCTGGAGCCACTGGCATCTCCCAAGTGCCTGTGCAGAAGGAAAGGAATGGCTCATCATCTTGGTACCACACAGGGGGTTGGAGCCCAAGGCACTGTGCAATGCTCTGAGTGTCAGCAAGCACCTGAGCACTCCCAACTCACTCTCTGCTGGAAGGAAGAGACAACCTGAGTAAAGAGGACAGGGACTGACAGCTTAATCAGCAACTTCTTTTTCTTTGCACATCCAGTTGTTTGTAGGTTAAGGCTGTGATGTCTAGATTGAAGAAGACAATAAACTGTCTTCATGACACCCAGACCTACAAGCACGCACTTAACATGATTCCACTGTTGTCTTTCTGCTCCACTCACTTTGGCACTGAAGTATCAGAGCCACAGCTGACATATCTCACAGAGCATGCCATTTCCTTAGCACAGATTTCCTAGGAGGCTGAGCTAACAAAGTGTGTGTGTGGGTGTACAAGGAAAAGTATCATATAAACCACATAAATTATGCAAGATCATTAAGGTGCTTGTATGGGTATGTTAGGAATGTCATAGACAAGAATCAGGCAGGGCAAAGAAACTGTTATTTCCTGCCTTTTCACTGTTTCATTCTAAATTCTGCATTAGGAAGGGGCTGTTGAGGTTTTTGGATGCTTTTGGATAATGCCTGTCACATGGTTTAATTTCCTGTGTCTCCTGTGGACTGATATTCCTTCCATGGACCCAGCAGAGCAAAGCTTCCCATCCCTCTGCAGGGAGGAGGATGAGTCCCCTTCCTGAGGAGGAGAAGAAGGGACCCTTCCTTGAAGAATGCAGCTGGCATTTGGACCCTGTGGGATCACTAAGTATTGATGAAAAAAGGCAATACAGCTGTTGGTATGAGAACGTTTGTGCTGAGTCAGAAGCAAAAGGTGCTTTAGGAAGAATAATAGGAGGAAATGTGACATACAGAGATAAAGGTGGCATTGCTTCCTAGGGCGGGTATTTGTGATGGTTCACCTGTGATACAGCAATGCTGCATAGACCAAAGAGCTGCTTCAGAAATGAGGAGAACTCAGTCAAGTCAGTGCCTTTGTGAAATGGGTGTTAGGTACTTGTAGCTAAAGGGTAGATGTCAGGAAGATGGGGACAGTCTTTGTTCTGTGATGCCCTACAACAGGACAAGAGGTGATGGACATAAGCTTGAACATAAAGTTCTACTGGAACACAAGGAGCAAGTCCTTTGGTGCTGAGGTGAGGGAGCCCTGGCCCAGGCTGCCCAGGGAGGGTGTGGAGGCTCCTTCTCAGGAGGTTTTCAACCCCACCTGGACACGTTCCTGTGCCCCCTGAGCCAGGGGAAGCTGATGGAGCAGGGGCTGCAGCAGCTCTGCAGGGCCCTGTTTCTGTGATTCCCACCCCCACCATTCTGGGATTCTGTGTGATTCTATGCTGCTGAAATCATTCAAGTTGAAAAACTACTGCAAGACCTATTCTTAGCCCCTCACATAAGGCAGCTCTTGTCCAGCTCCAGCCCAGTATTTGAAAAAAAAAAATCACTTTCTTGAGCTTTAGTGAGCTGAAGTCCGCTGCTTTTTGATACTCAGAAAGGGGAAAACCAGGTAAAAAGCTGAGGTTGCAGGGAGCCTGCACAACATCACTCCCCTGCCTTGCCGTGTCCAAGCCTGCCAGGCTTTCCCTCATTGCACACTATCAGAAGGCAGTTAGAGTGAAATCAATTATCCTCACTTAGAGCTTTTCATCCACTTATGCCAGGGGAATGGCTGAAGCAGAATAAATGGCTACATCCCTATAACATCAATGGGAAATGATATTTACTCTTTGGATGCACATTTGTATTTTAGGGGTTTGATAATCTCCTCTCTGAGGCTGTAAGGTTGAACAGCTTTGGCAGAAAGATGCAAGAGACAGACACATTGATGAGATTTGGGGTGGTTTTTTTTTGCTGAGCTCTGTCTCTTCTTGTGATGCTTTTGGCACCTGGTAGTGTTGCCGTGATGCTTCACGTCACGCTGGTGCCATCTTCCCCCTCTGCGTCCTGGGGAGGTGGCAGAAGCATCACATTGCACCACCTGCACCTGCAGACCCCTTCATCTAAGACCTTGTCAGCACAGTGGGTGATTTCTCCAGCCAACACAGAACCCACGTGCAGCCAATACTCAGACAAAGCAACCTGGTCCAGGCAGCCAACTGTTAGTGACAGCCAGAGAAAAAAAAACTCTTTGCATTGGCTCTCTGGCACCTCACATTGAGTGCCAAACTGCCACAAGGTACGAGCGTGGCCATTTTTGTCTTAGCACTGAGGATTTTGGGGGCTAAAGGAGCAAGGTCTCAGCAAATCACACAGGTGAGGGAAGATGCTGAGAGTTTTCCCTATTTCGCTTGAAAAGAAACATGTAAATGTGTAATGCACCAACTGAATGGACAAAACACTGGGCTTTTGTCATCTCAAAGGAGAGCTTTGCTAATTTACTCTTTAAATTCAATTAACCAATAGTGTCAAATAACAGCAAATACTTTGGCTATCTCTCTCCTTCTTGGAGCAGGGTGTGAGGTCACCTTTATGTTAATCCTGAGTGTCATCCTAATATAGGACTTAATGTCATCCCTCTGTTGGGACATGCATTAATCTGTCTTTGCTTTGTCACTGATGAAGGCTGCAAGAATGCTTAAAGAAACAAAGCCTGGAGCCTTCCCAGGGAACNTTGTCACTGATGAAGGCTGCAAGAGCCTGGAGCCTTCCCAGGGAAAGTCTGGAGGATGCCAAGAGAAAAAAAATCTCTGCAGGTTCCTGATCCATCTGCCACACACTTTCCACCCCATGCACTTGGTGTGGAAGGAGTCCAAAGACCCCATTCCCCAGGTTAGTGCCCAAAAAGCTGATCTAAACCCACACACGTTTTAGACAGAAATGAATGCAAAAATCTGGAGAGTGGCAATGAGGAATAATTCTGGCTTAGGACACAGCTCCCTTGCCTGCTGATGGCTGCAGGGTTATGGACACACAGGCAGCACAGATGGTGTGTTCTTAGGGATGTGTGTGTCCCTGTGATGTGCACACTGTCTCTTTTCTCACCTGCATACTGCCTCAGCTCCAGTTCCTGGAT
The DNA here is from genome assembly GCA_013401255.1 of Urocolius indicus. NCBI lineage: Eukaryota > Metazoa > Chordata > Aves > Coliiformes > Coliidae > Urocolius > Urocolius indicus. The sequence goes on along the minus strand of WBNH01003219.1, from coordinate 142,534 downwards.
GTGCAGAGGAAGCCCTGCTGAGCCCACAGCATCGGCAGCCACCAGCACACCTCATCCTCACGTCATGCTCATGCTGTTCCTTCACCAGCTTGGCCAAGCCCCTTACTGGGCTGAACAGCAACAGGCACCGAGACAGAAGCTGCTCTGTGGGGCTGTGCTGGCAGAGTGAGCAGGGGGGGCTGCCCATGGGGACTGGCAAGCATGGCACAGACAAGCCCCATAAGTAACTGCTTGCCATGGATGGTGTCCTGCTTGCTTTTTGTTAGCATCCCCCATTCAAAGGGAGGAAAGTGGCAGTAGCCTGGGGGGTTTCTGAGCTGCCCAATTGTCATGACCATAAATAGTGAGTAAGCACTCACACACTGGGGTTACCATCTGCATCCATCACTTGGTGATGCCCACAGCCCCCTCAGTGTTATAAGCAGAGCTGTTGGCTTCAGGGAGGACACCACATAGTGACAATACAGGGGTCAAGGGAGCCTTTGGTAGCCTAGAGAAGACTGAGAGGAGATATGATCACTCTTTATGACTACCTGAAGGGGAACTGCAGTGAAGTGAGGGTCAGTCTCTCCAATAATGAATGACAGAACATGAGGAAATGCATTTAAGTTGTGCCAGGAGAGGTTTACATTGGAGCTGAGAAAGAAATAAGTTCACAGAGAGGTTTATCAAGCAATGGGACAGGCTGCCCAGGAAGGTGGTGGAGTCCCCATCCACAGAGATATTCAAAAGATGAAGTACTGAGAGGGTGTATAGGTAGTGCCTACAATCAAAGTGTGCACAGCAGTGAAACAGGAGAGCCCCACATCCCTGTCTTGCTCACAAAGGGCCACCTCCCCAGGAGTAAAACTCACCAATGCCACAACAGCAGAGCTGTCTGGGACAAATCAGCCTTTCCTCCTTGCAGCTTTGGCCACAAACCTGTTCAGTTGAGCTGTGCTGCAGGGATGAGGGGCTGCAGCTGGATGCTTCACCCAGGCCTGGCCCAACAAGCTAGGGGAGGGTCACACAGAGCTGATCCCAGCAGCGAGGTCCTTCCAGTCTCTCAGGGATGAGCCACAGATGTTTGTCTGGGGAATAATCATTCAAGTGCATTTTTGCAGCAATCAAGATGGTGCTTGGAAGTGGTGTAAACAGATTAACAAAACCAGTATTGCACTCGAGCTAAATAGCACTTATAACCACACACACATTAGGCTGCCATCAAAGTATGAGCTCGCTCTCCTTCTGCCCTTCCTTTTCTCATTCTTCCCCTTCCCTTTTTTTTTCTTCCCTGCCTTTTTGCAAGGTGGAAATGTGAGAAGCAAAACTTTAAATTGCCTGGAGTCCAGTGTTTATCGCTCATAAACACTGAACTGCCCTTGCTGGGCCCCCCACACATTTCCCACTGGGTCACAGGTGGCAGCCTGTTGCTCTCATCTAATACTTTAAAAAACCCATATGGATGCATCCCTATGACCTGATCCATAAACTCTGCCCATGATGGGGTTCAAGCTGCCCCAGGGCTGCCTGGGCACGGAGCTGCCCCTCTGCCCTGACAGTGCTCCTCCTTCATCCTTGCCATAGGCACGAGAAAGCTCTCACACCTAAATTCCTCTCCCTGTTTGAGGAGGCTGTATTTACTGAGCTCTCATAGCACAGAAGCCTCTCTCCTTTCTTGCCTCTCCCTCCTTGGGGGAGCCAATTCCTATGTAGGTATTTAAATGAAACTCACCTGCGGTTTCATTGTCACATCCCCAGTGAAAGTGCCAGAAATTCACTTGGTCTCAAACACAGCTGAGGAAGCAACAGGAGCCTTTGTACCATGGGCTGCAGCAGCAGTAGCAGGAGATGTGGAAACAACATGGAGAATAAAACCCAACAGAAACCAGGTGTGTGAGCAAAGGCATCTCCAACTTTTACTGCCTCTGACACATCAGCACCCAGGGGCAAACATACAGTGGCCCAGCAACATGAGGCCAGGACTTAGAGCAAGAAGAGCCAGTTAACTGGGGAAAACAAAATATGGTTTTGCTCTAATGCCCTTCATTCAGCAGCCTCTTGAGGGGAAGGGGGTTAAAAAGTCAAGTATCATCACACTTCTTGTCTGTCTTCTACTGTTTTTAATTTGCTAGCACAGAACACATTTTGCTCACCCTGAGTGGTGATGCCCAGGCACCAGGAGGGCAGTTTACAGCAAAAAGCAGAGAAGAAGGTCTGGTCTAACATAGAGAGATGTGAGAGCTTCTAGTGATTTATGGAGCTTAATTCCTGAGGCTGGATAGGGCAGATAACAACAACAATTCAGCTCCTCTGTGCAGCAGAGCAAGTCTCTGTGCTGCAGAGGAAATGGCATGCCATAAATTAAAGCTCAAACATTCAGCAGATTGAGGCTGCCTGGACCACAGCAGCCCATCACTTCCCAGCACCTACCTCAGCTCTGTCCTTCGGGAAGGAGCCTGTGGACAGAGATAAACCAGCTACACTCAGGCTTCACTCCTGATGCTTTTCAAAGCAAACGAGCCATTAACCTTTGGCACACAGCACCTGTGAAATCAGAAGCCCTTAAACAGCTCGAGTGTGAATGTTACTTTGATTAAGAGTGACAAAAAGTGAGCTGGGATAAAAGACAAAAACACGTTTAAACCAAACAAGTTTCGAAAGTTTAATATAGCTGTAGATAAAACTGAGCTTGCAGTGTTGATGAATACAAGAGTCTGTTATCTCATATAGTTCAAATAAACTTGTACATTTATACAGTTATAGACTGCATGCCAGGAGAAAAAATAAAAAGCATTTATAGTTAATTCTAATCTGAATATGTACAATTTACACTATAATTCCAGCATTAATTCAGCAGCAGAGGACACAGACCGGCTGTGCAATCAGTCACTTTGTCTCAGCATAAGCATTAGGGCTGGGCTAAAAAGTTAATTGGGGGCGGGGTGGGGAAACCCACCCTAAACAGTGGCCACACCAATAAAAAATAAATACTAAGCAGAATAAATAACTAGAGTTATCATCCATGTTTGTACTTTTGCTCCTATTGATGAGGGATGTGTTCACTGTCACTGCAACATGCTGCATACAAGCCTCAGAAACCTTGCATCCAGCAAAGACAGGGGCACATGGTGATATAAATACTCCAAACTCTTCAGTTAATTATAACTTAATGTTTTCTGTGGTGTGAGTTTAATAAAAGCAAGGTTACTTCTGCAGTGTTTCCCATGTTATCAGATACTTTGACTCAGGCTGCATGTGTGGATCACAGCTACAGCACTTCTCCCTGGCACCTATTTTAAGTCCAATTTGTAGAACACATGCACAATGCTCCTACTTCACCAATCTTGTGCACGAGTTCAACCCAAAGTTCCCCAAACAGACACCACTCGGCTCTCCCAAAGGCAGGACCTGCTGCAGGCAGGGGAAGCCAGGCACCTTCTCTATGGATTTTGGGAGGGGGGGGATGCTGGTAGCCAAGGGATATGGCTGTGAAACACCTCTGCTCTTTAGTCTGTGGGCATGTCATGTTTAGTTTTCCATAAAGAAAAGTCAACTGGGCCACAAGCCATTCCAAAGGCAGGTGAGCAGGGAACCCACCTTGCACCAGCACTTCCCTGCCAGAGCCACAAAACTGGGGGCTGAGCTGGGAAAAAAGGAGAAGAGAAGAGAAGAGAAGAGAAGAGAAGAGAAGAGAAGAGAAGAGAAGAGAAGAGAAGAGAAGAGAAGAGAAGAGAAGAGAAGAGAAGAGAAGAGAAGAGAAGAGAAGAGATTCAGTTGTAGGGGACCTACAAGGATCCTCTAGTGCAACTGCAGTGTCCCAGAAGGGCAGCAGGTTGATTGGGTCACACTCCAGCAGCAGAAAGGAGGCAGTGGTCTCCCATCCACCCCAAATGAATGAGATTTTGAAGAGAGGGATCAAGCTGCTGGGTGCTTTCTTCCAAAACTAGCCCCAGCTGCTTATCGCCCAGCTGTGCCATGGGCTGTGTGTTTGCCATGATCATTAATCTTCTTGGCTCTCTGGTAGTGTTTTTTTACCATGGCGATTGCACATCACCATTTTTGCTGTCGGTCCAGGGCTGGTAGAGTCAGGTGTGGTACAAAAATCAGCAGTATTTTACAAGACAACCTGAGGAAGTGTTAGCAAACGGGAGACAAGAAGCCCAGACCTTACCTTGCCACATGAGCAGCCTGCTCGCCCTGTGTGTGGGGCACAGGATCAGCACACAGGGAGCAATGCGAGCCCTTCCCTTCAGCAGTAACATGCAGAGCACTGGACAACAGCCAAGAGCATGCAGTGCTGCTCAAAAAAACTGACATCAGTGATGAAAAGAAACTTTGGAAGCCAATAGAAAGTCCTTGGGTGTACAGCTGCTGGGTCATACACTGCCAGAGCACTGAGCCACAGCGCTGCCTGAGCCAGCCCTCCAGCACTGCCGAGTCTCTGAGCTCATATTCCATGCCAACAGTCTTCTCCTCAAAGATCATCAGTTCTGCTCTCATTAGTCCTGTAGCAAGCGACAGGGCTCGTGTGGGATGGCGCAGTGCACGAGTCAGAAGTGCCCATCCAGGACCACAGCTACATGGGCACCTTCTGACACACCTCTGTCTGTGTCTAGGACCTAGCTGTGGTCTCCAAGCCTTTACACACACCTCCTGCCCCACTTGTGTCCATGTATGAGACCCGGCTGTGGTCTCCAGGGCTTTGCACACACCTTCTGACTCGTGTGTTGGTGTCTGGGACCTGGCTGTGGTCTCCAGGGCTTTGCACACAGCTGTGATCATGCACAGCCCTGTTTCTGGCTGCAGCTGGCAGGGCTTTGGTGCACTGATGGTGCTGCCCCTCGCTCCATCTTCCCCAAACCTCCTCCTCCTCCAAGAAGGAGCCCCAGGGAAGCCATCAAACACACCCTAAACACACCCCACCCCACCCCACACGGGGTCTCTGGGCACCGCACGATGCTGAGGGCACCCGCGCAATACCCCATCCCTCCTGGCTCGACCCTACTAAAGCACATCAAGACAGAGAAGGAAACCCAAACACAAGCATGGAAGGATAACAAACCAAACATTTATACAAAGTATTACTCATTATGAAACCCACAGGGTCAACTTCAGTTAAGGACATGTTTAAACATCATTTTCACCATAGAGAAAGCAGTAAGGAGCCACATGCCTGCCCGGGCTTGGGACTCGCTGTGACTGCAGGACAGTGGCTCGTGCAACCATCACCTGAACAGGGCATCAGGGCCACCAACACCCAGGCACAGCAGGCTCTCCATAATAAAATGCCTGCTTGGCTTTATGGAGACATCCAGCTACTCCTGTGTTGAGCTGTTCCATCGACGTGAGAAATCAAGCACGTCCTGCTTATTTCTAACGCTCTTCTCCCACGTGTATTATAAACCACAAAGATTTAAAAAGCTCTTTACTAATCATGTCTAAAGTGTGCATTTTATTCATTTATTGATTGATTCACCTAGGCTTATTAACACAAGCTCCCTCTCTCAAGCAACGCCTCATGAAACACACCATCATTTCTTTTTTAGGTGGGAGGAGGGGGAGGAGTAGCCTGAAAACGCAGGAAGAGAAAAGCCAAGAAAACTGTTTAAAGCAAAAGAGGCCCCAGCAGTTAATTTAAGGCTAGCAGATTGGGTGTTAGGAACTCACTAACACGCCTTCCTTTCAGGAAAAGATGAACCCAAACCAGACATGCACCATAACTGCTTTGTCGAACAGAACGTCACGATTCACATCAGAAAAAAAAAAAGTAAAAAGCCAAACCCCCTTTTATCCACTCAAAGGATAACTTACCCTGAAAGCTACCACTGAATCTTCAGGGCTCGAAGGGAGATGCAAAGCTCATCCAGTGCAACCCCCCTGCCAGAGCAGCAGCACCTAGAGCAGGGCACACAGGGACTCATCCAGCTGGGTTTGGGATGTCTCCAGAGAAGGAGCCTCCACAGCCCATCTGGGCAGCCCCTGCCAGTGCTCCCTCGCTCTCAAGACATACAGGGGAAAGAAACACCCCTTTCCCCTGTGGTTTTTTTCTTTTTTTTTTTTTTTTTTTGTCAGCATATACAGTATAAATACAGTAGGAGTCATGCCATAAAACTATATGCAAGAAATTGCACACTAGTACTGCATGCGTGTTGTGATACTACATGCCAAGGAGCAGCGGCTCTCACCGCCCGTCCCGCCGCCAGCACGGGGACGCCCCTCGCTCTTGGGCACCACAGAGTTTCACCAAACACCTTGCAAGGGCTGGCAGAGGGGAGGCAGCTGCTCTCCTGCCCACCCTGCCCCTCGCCAGCGGCGGCTGGAGCCGCAGGGAAGCGGAGGCACGTGTCCCAGCGCCGCGGCGTTATGTGAAGCGATCCGAGTTCATTTTGCGCAGTTTGGGGGGCAGGTTCCCTTCCATCCTGCCGCCGCCCCCCGACAGCTTCTGCAGCTTGGGAGGCAGGTCTGCTACCGACTGGCTCATGGGATCCGACATCATCTTGGTGGTTTTGGACACCAGTTTCTCCTCCGAATTGCCCGGGACCGAGCTGATCCGCTGGAGTTTCATGGGTAAATCCCCCATGCTGTAGGCTTTCTCTGAGGTGGTGGAGCTCATCCTGAGGAGTTTTTTGGGGAAGTCTTCCCTCCCGGTTATTTTCTGCAGTTTTGAAGGGAGCTTTGTGCCAACCTCATCGAGACCATCCAGGCACTCCACCGAGTTGTTCCTCTCCTTGCTGTTGCTCACGGCGGGCGCTATCAAGGGAGAGGACATGAGGAGCATCTCCTCCTGCTCCTTCACGCTGTACGGCGGGGTGGGGACCTCGAACGTCGCGTGGAACTGGGAGTAATCGACTTTAAAGAAGCCTTCTTCCAGGGAGATGACGGGGAAGAAACGGTGACCCCAGAGCACCTCATCCTCGGTGTAGGACGTCCTGGCTTGGCACGTCATCCCTGCAACGAGCAAGGCAGAGAAAGCCCCACGGGTTACGGACAAGCGTGGATGCACAGAAACCTCAGGGTGGGGTGGGGGAGAGGAGGGGTCTTAACATTTCAGTGAAACATAATTGATGTTTTCAAATGTATGAAAGAAAAAGAAAGGCTATGGCATGCTTCCCACTTACATACAGCAGCTATTAAAGTGTCATCCTCAAGGTGAAAGGAGCCAGCGACGGAGGAAGGAGCCTGTTATTACACGGACACTTTAGAAGGTGCTGCTGCTGACAAACAAAACACAGGGCTGACTGGTAACCCCAGCACTGAATTAGCAAGAGCTGCTGACTGTAATGTGAAGTTGGACCCGTCAGGATCTCCGTGTATGACTTGAGTTACTCTATATTATCATCACATTGATGAACACACACCCCCCCAGACCCTACGCTTCACACGCAGAAACCAAGCCCACGTTAGTGCCTTCCAATCCATCAGCCAGCGGCGGGCATGAAACACATTTATCCCTCTTTAAGGGCTTCACCAGCAACCTGCTGGCAGATCCAGTGCTGCCAGGCTGAGATCCAAGCTTCAGAAAAAACAGCAAGGAAGAAGGAATATGACTCAGAGGCACACAACGCTGCCCTTCCTCTGCATCCACCACCTCTCACCGTGGAGAAAAGTCCTCCTTCCTCCTGAGTATCCACAGCCTTGGCCATACCAGGGACCCATCTGACCTCAGAAACCAGAGGGAAATGATGACCATGAAGGTTTTGAGAAGAAATCTTGTTGCTTCTATTTTTTTTAACATTTTTTTTTAGATGGTATCTGTGGCAATCTGTAAATAGCAGCACCCTGCCATTTTATCCCAGTATAGCCAGCTGGAAAGATGACATTTGGTTTTCAGGAAGCTAAATCTACCTCTGCAAACACATCCTCTGCTTGGCTGGCAAGGAGGCCTTTAAGTCGGGAGAAAAATCAAAGGGAAATCTGGAAGGCAGAAGAAAAACAATGGCAGGGCTGTAGTGAGGGGGAACAGGGGGATGGACATGAGCCTGGTGAGAAACACTGTCAGAGAAACAACACTGTGTTACATTCCCTGGTGCTGCTCGTGGGATCCAAGTTCTAGCTTTGCTAACACATCTGAGCATATCACAAGGCATACACCTCAGCTTTCTGCTTTACCTCTTCTGAGAAGAACAAGATCCTGGAGGGGTTTTGGCACTGACCTGCCCATGGAGATGCTCACACTCCTGCAGCAGCAGCATCCCTTGAGCACTCCCACCCCCTTCCCACAGCCCCAGGCAGGACACTGGGTTATGCTTTACAGCATCTCTTCACCTGCTCACTGCCCGTCTCGGGTCTGTTTATTACTTGAAGCGGAAGCAATCACGTACCTAACGTGTCTGGAAAGAGAAAGGTAATTAGAGTGAGTACTTCTTCCATCTGTGTCCTTCCCTCTGCAGCTGCTCACCAGCCCTACCTTCGCTGCCAAAGCCCAGACCTTTCCTCCTCTGCTCCCTGGGACCTGACTCCGGAGCGAAGCCTCGTTAGTGAGCACATGCATCTGATCCCTGAAAGAGCTGAGCCTGTGGGGCCAGTGAAGCAGATGGCTGCTTAACTCCACTGACCCATGCTTTAGGGAACAAAGTGCTGAAAAAGCAGATCTCTCTCCAGCAGAGCTGTCAGGCAGTGCCTTGGCTGCGCCGTGGGCTTTGCCCAGGGGGTGAGCTGCAGCTCCGGTGTGACCCAAAGGCTCCCAGGGACCCAACGGTGCTGGGACAGCCACCCCTGTCCCTGCAGAGAGCTGATTGTTGGGTGGAAAGCCCTTGCACGGCATCCTCTTTGTGTTGGCAATGCTGAAAACAAAGAGTTAATGGTAAAAAGATGCATGATTAAAATGCCATGAGAGGTGTCACGAGGGGTGTGGTGGGGGGAACAGGCAGGTCAGTGATGCTACCAGGGCTTAGGGAAAGGGACCAGAGACCAGTGCTGGCCCAAACATGCATCTGCATCCAGGACAGGCTGAGAGTGACCTGCCTGGGATCAGCTCTGCAGAGAGGGACCTGGGAGTCCTGGATGGTTAACAAACTAAACACGAGCAGCAATGTGCCCTTGTGAGCAACAAGGCTGATGGCATCCTGGGGAGTGTTAACAAGAGTGTGAGCAGCAGGTTGAGGGAGGTTCTCCTCCCCTTCCCTTCTACTCTGCCCTAGGGAGGCCAAATCTGGAGTCCTGCATCCAGTTCTGGGCTCCTCAGCTCAAGGGAGACAGGGAGAGAAGCCAGTGCAGGGCTATCAAGATGATCAAGGGCTGGAGCATCTGTGTAAGGAGGAAAGGCTGCAGGACCTGGGGCTGCTCAGCCTGGAGAAGGCTGAGGGGGCCCCTTATTAGTGCTGGTAACTCCTTAAAGAGTGGGTGTCAGGAGGATGTGGCCAATATGTTCTGTGGTGCCCTGCAACAGGACAAGGAGTGATGGACATAGGCTGGAACACAAGAAGTTCCACTCAAACACAAGGAGAAAGTTCTTTGGTGCTGAGGTGAGGGAGCCCTGGCCCAGGCTGCCCAGGGAGGGTGTGGAGGCTCCTTCTCAGGAGGTTTCCAACCCCACCTGGATACGTTCCTGTGCCCTTTGAGCCAGAGGAACCTGCTGGAGCAGGAGCTGGGGCTGGAGCAGGTCTGTAGGACCCTTCCCACTCCCACCATTTGGGATTCTGAGATCCCTGTCCCCATCCCCATCAGCTCCCAGGCCTGATGCTGTTGGCCCAGGGCAATGCTGGGTAGGGGACCAGGCTGCCTGCCTGGCTCTCCATCCCCTCCAGCCACTGTGCTGCAAGGCTATTCCTACCTCCTCATCTATCACCCTGCCATCTCCCAGACCTGCTGCTGCCAGTGGGCTTTCCAAGGAGGAATTTTATACCTGCTTCCTATGGAAAAACATCTTAGCTGAATGCCAGGAAAGCCAGCTCCACGCTTTGTTCTGTCGATGTATCCCTTTGTGAACTCACTGGAGACAGAAGTATTTGCAGGTATATAATTTTTCTTTAAAATCAATTTATCTTATTCACTGGCAAACCCGAGGGTGCAGATTATTTAATAGCCTCTCAGGATGAACAGTAGGGACTAACACGCTCGTCATTACAAGACGATGCTGTGAGGTGCTAACATGCTCTGATAAGTCCTTGGACAAGAAATCAATTCTCAGCTTTTCTTGCAGCTCTGCTGTGTTTCCTGGCTCTCCCTTTCTGTTTTTCGCAGCAAAGCCTCAGACTCCCAGCTCACCAGCTCTGCAGTGCCTCTGTGCTATCGCCTCGAGCAGGCAGCTCACAGCAGCCCGGCTGTACCCATCCATCCCCTTTGTGCTACTGGAGCAATAACAAGGCAGTTGCATAAGGCACTGCTGTCCATGCCCTTGCACACAACAAGCACCAGCTCTTCGCAGGCATCCTAAGGCAAGGCTGGTGCTGCCTCCTTGGGAGGGTTTAGGCTGGGAATGGTGCTGGGGGAGGCCTGGGTTGTGCACGTCCCACATCAGCAACACCTCACCTTGCCCAGGGCATCCAAAAGCTGTGAGGCTGTTTCCATGCAAGAATAAAACCAGCAAGGGCCGAGGCAGGTCCTTCCATCACGCAGCATCAGCATGGCAAACACATTGCACACAGCTTAGCTCTCCACCTCCTTGCACCGTGAGCTGCCCCTTCAACGGGTGCCTGGGCAGGAAAGCACCAAGCTGAAGATCAGTGGGGATTTCCATGTTTTCCCACTGAAAAAGAAGGAGCACCTGAGTGCAACCCACCACCAACAGCCTTTCTTGATAACTACCCTCAGCATTATACCCCAATAATGTTCTAATAACTATAGGCTTTCTATTTTCACAGGATTCTTGAATGGAAACTCCTCTGTTATTTCAAAAACACAGTTTGCTGCTTCCAAGGGAAGAGATTTTTTTCATCCAGAGGCACTGCTCCTAAAGGAGCAAGCAATGCTATTTTGTCTGAAAACCCTGTGCTTTCACAACCCTCACTCCAGTATATTTGGGACCACCCCTGCCCAGATCACCTCTTGCTGCTTCCAGGGATTACATTCCTTCTGCAGAAACCAGAAGCTGACTCCATTTGCAAAGTATTCCTAAGTAATGAGCATAAAGGAAGGCCAAGGGCAAAGTTTTGGGACTCATCTCCTTACCAGCAGAGGCTGAAACGGTGTTGAGAAGAGCTTTAGTATTAGACATCATTAGAACCTTTGCTACCAATTCAATCCAATCCTTTAGACCCACCTGTGGTGACTTGGCATCCCTCTCTAGTGTCCAGCACATAAACCCGTGGTCCATAACCCAGGAGAATCCCAGCTGTGCACATTTAGGAACATTTTCCACTACCTACCTTCCTTAAATAAAGTCCAGCAGAGCAGCTCTGGGGGATGAGCACAGCTTAAACTGATGTATCTCCCTCCTCAAGCCTGATACGAAAGGATCTTTTTTTCCTTCCCCTCATAATTTCTTTCTAAGCCTTCTCCTTTCAGCCTTCACTCTAGCTGAAGCGAGTGCTCTCACCGGGGAAAAATGCATCTATCTGTCATATCATAAGTTATTAATTACAAGTTGTTATTTCAAATGAGGTAGAACTCGGTTTCAGAGCCCTGGCTGAGCTGAAAAAATGGATGTAATTATCCCACCCTCAGCCGAGCAGCAGACTGTTTAAGCTTTTCTTTCTCCCTGTCTGTCTCTGGCAGGTTCAGACTCAATATCCCATTTCCAGGATACACCGTTGAGAAACGGGGTTGTACAAACACTTAGAGACTGCTGAGAGGGAGGTGAGCTCCCACAGAGGAGGCTTGATGCTGGCAGGATGATGCTGCATCTGAAATCATAGAATGGTAGGGTTGGAAGGGACCTTTAGAGGTCATCCAGTCCAACGGCCCTGCAGAAGCA
>WBNH01003219.1:93429-130310 GCA_013401255.1 Urocolius indicus | reverse complement strand
TGATGCTGCATCTGAAATCATAGAATGGTAGGGTTGGAAGGGACCTTTAGAGGTCATCCAGTCCAACGGCCCTGCAGAAGCAGGTCCCACCTAGATCAGGTGAAATCCTGGTAATCCAATTAGTGATCCCAATAGCTCTTGGCTTTCCTACAGGATAAGGCAAGGAAGGCAAAGGTCATCCCAAAGGAAAATGGTTGTTGCCACCAAACTCGCCAAAAATCTGGTGTCACAGAATCAGAGAATCACTTTGGTTGTTAAAGCTGCTGCAGTCCCAGCCCTCCCCTCACCCTGCCCAGCCCAGCACTGACCCACAGCCCTCAGCACCTCAGCCCCACGGCTTTGGGATCCCTCCAGGGCTGGGCACTGCCCCAGCTCCCTGGGCAGCCTGGCACAGGGGCTGACACCCCTCTCAGGGAAACAGTTCTGCCTCAGCTCCAACTTCAGCCTCCCCTTGGGCAACTTGAGCCCGTTTCATCCTGTCCTGTGACTTGTGACTTGGGAGCAGAGACCAACACCTCACAGTGTTCAAGGTGCAGCCTCACCAGTGCCCAGTATAGGTGTCCCCTTGCACGGCCCCAGGTCGTGTCCCATGCATGTTGACCATGACATCCCCTGGACCAGCTCTGGGGTGAGATGGGCGCTGCACACCCTGCTGAACACCCCACACATCCTGGGCACAGCTGGATGAGGACAACCTGTCCTTCATCCCCACGCTCAGCCTGAGCTCAGCAAAAGTCCCTCTCTGGTTGGTGCTGCCTTTAGATATCCAGACAGGTTCAACTAGCCAAGCACACAGTCCCTCCTGAAGCGGGCAGAGAACACAGAGCACTAGCTGCTGCGGCTCCCCGCCGGCACAGCTGAGAGCTGCCTCTCGCAATGGATACGGGGGCAGATGGAGGGCCAAAAAAAAACCCTGTAAATAAGTGCTTTGACTAATTCTATCCTATAATAACCCTCAAATTAGTTCTAAATTTCTAAAGTACCCAGATGGAGCTGGCTGGATGCAGGCAGTTTCTAGATCTCCTAATACACTGCCTTGAAAAACACGAGAGGCGCGCTGTTATTGGCACGGCCCTCGGGCACTGTGTCACAGCATTTGGCTGATAGGTCACAAACCACAGGTCACTGAGAAGCTTTCAACACCCCCCCAGCCCCTGAGAAGTTATTCAGAAGTGATTTAGGCACACAAAAGCTGTAAGATTCTTCTCTCTCTCTCTCTCCAGGGCAATGCCAGGAATTTCACCTTAAACCTCTTGGTGTTTCTGGGCTGCAATTTGCTGGCCAAGGGCTGGGTGTGGGGATATCAGGAGATGTCTGTCAACATGAAAACATGGGAAAGTTAACCTTAAGCTGTTGGAGATCAAAGTAATCACTTTGGCATTCTGATGACTCCAAAGCACATCATCCCAGTGGCACCAAAAAAGGCATCCTGGCATCCCACCCACCAGGCCTGGAGCAAAGAGAAATCCTCCAGCAGTAGTGGCAAAAAATTCACAGACATACTCACATTTTGACTTTTTTTTTCCCCCCTTTACTTTCTTATTTAGAGCTAGAGCTCTGCACATTAAAACACCTGCTCCTGCGCTGGGTCCTGTGCAGGGGGGTGGCTCTTCTCTCCGCACACTTCACTGTGAATTTCGGGGGGATGTTTACCTCCCTGGAGCCTGCACTTTATCTGTAAAGCCTCAAAAAGATGCATTAAAAATTAACCAGCCAGCAACATCAAATCAATGATGGGGTTAAGCTAATTTACCACTGCAATCCGAGGCAGGAGGAAAGCTTGATGTGAGACTTGATATCAAACTACACCCTGCTCATCCTGCGCTCTTGCCAGAGTAGGAGTGCAGAGCTGTTTTATCCCATTTAGCTCAGCAGGGCTGTGCTATCCAGATGTGAACATCTAGCCCCTGTACCCGAGACACCTATGGATGTCTGAGTCCTGTGACATGCCAGGAAACAGGCGCCTGCAATGGGAGGTCAGAAGCAAAGCTGGGAGGGGAGGGTGCTCTCGAGCTTCTCCTCCCCACGCTCGCTGCCACCTTGTTCTGTCATGTCAGTCAAACCCACGGGCTGAGAAATGTGCAGCCTGACGGGCGGCTTCCTGAGCAGACAGAACGCGTGGTGTCTCAACTCCGACACCTCCCACCTCTTCTGGAGAGAACACCTATTTTTAGCGCTCACATTTTCCCCATCACAATTTCAGGGGGCAGCTTTCTGCTTCAACTGGTGATGGTTTGAAGTGCAGTGGGGCTCTCTGGCAGCGCGTGGCTGCGTGCCTCTGCCGCTGGCTGCTTTGACAGAGGGGTAACTTCTGGCAGCTTGCTTGTCTCTGACAGAAAAGAGATGGGCAGTCCTCTTGCAATCTACCCATGCAAAGCTTCTGATGATCCTTTCAATTAAAAAGCATCTTTTGTTAAAGAGTTGAGGGGGGGGGAATCCCAAAGCCGTGGGGCTGAGGTGCTGAGGGCCATTGGGGTAGCGGTGGGCTGGGGCAGGGTGAGGGGAGGGCTGGGACTGCAGCAGCTTCAAGGGCTTTTCTAACCCAAATGATTCTGTGACTCTGAGATTCTGAAAAGGTGCCCTATGAAGTCATGGAAAAGCAAGTGTATGTATTCCAAGCCCTGCCTGGGGCTGCTGCACCCAGCTGATCCTCCCACAACTGGGACAGACCACGGGTGCTGGGTAATTCTGTGTGTCTGACACACAACGGGGCAGAGCAACACGGCCACTCCTGGAGCATCAACCTCTCAAAACTTCAACTGCTTTTCTAGAGCACTTAATGCTTACTCACTACTTACTGCTGACATCCAGAAGTCGCCCCAAGACATGGAGCTCAGAGGTGAAACAAGCCGAGCCCGTATGCGAAAGGGAAGGGGGGAGACTCAGGGAAGGCGAGGCACACATCCACGCCAGGGTCAGGTTGGTGCTAAACACTTCAATTCCTCTTCGCACTGAAGAGCAGACCCAGGCTTCTGCTCTGCTACTCGATTTAGACACGTTGTTTATGCTCCGGCACTATAAATACCTCCCAGTTTATTCAGGCTGTGCTGTTCTCCCAGGAGCTATCTTGACACTTAAAAAGCAGCAGTGACAGCCAAGGTATTTTTCTTATCAGCTGGTCCCCCTTCTCAGGGCATTTCTTAATCACTCACACACACACACACACACACACACACATAGCTTTCTGACACCTTGCAGACAGCTCGTCTTGATGCTTCCCAGAGCAAATGCTACAGAAGCTGTGCGTAAAAGCCAGATGCCACTGCCTGCCTCAACACTGCTGCCACGACAGGACCTCACCTCCCCTCCTCCGAGGCAGCTCAACCTCCCCTCTGCTGCACCAGCCACCTCCGAAAAGAAAGGGCATCAGAAGCAAAGCACAGCAGCCCTCAGCCCTGCTGTTTTACCCTTCTCGTGGGGAAAAACAAGGCCAGAGCCTCAGTTATCTGAACAAACCTGTCTAACACACATTTAATGCAGTGACAGAAATCTGCACTCTCTGAGGATCTGGCCTGTATTCTTCTTCTCTGTTTTTTTTTCCCCTTCTTTTTTAACCCCACCCCCACCCCACCGTGTTTTTGTGAGCGTCTGGGATCCGGTCCCTGCTACCTACGTGCAGGAGTGCGTCAGGGCTCGTTTCAGCCCCTTCAGCTCCTTCCTATCAGCTGAGATTTTTTTTTTTTTTTTGCAGAGCCATCTGCCACGTTCCCCTTTTTTTTTATTTTTTTGCATCATTTCCCTCCTACTGGGATGTTATTGAATAAGCAGCAGCACCAAAATGGAAGTATTGAGCTCTCATCTTCCACACAGCTCTCTCTGTTGGGGTGGCATCAGCTGCGGGCAGGAGAAGGGGTAGAGGGAGGAAAGGTGGATGGTTATGGGGAAGAGGATGTGTACAGGATGCTCACAGGCAGGGTTGGTGATAGTCATGAAGTGGTACCCTGATGTGAAATGGAGTTGCTCACCTATTGCCTGACAGTGCAGAGGGTGCTCCCCTCCAGCCTCAAGTAATCTGCAATTTTTACTGATAACACAGTCTTATGAACTTTTAGGGATAACTTGGTCCTCCCAGCTCCACAGAGAGGGACTTGGGAGTCCTGGTGGGCAGAAATCATAGAATCATTTGGGTTGGAAAAGCCATTTAAGCTGCTGCAGTCCCAGCCCTCCCTTCACCCTGCCCAGCCCAGCACTGACCCACAGCCCTCAGCACTTCAGCCCCACGGCTCTGGGATCCCTCCAGGGCTGGGCACTGCCCCAGCTCCCTGGGCAGCCTGGCACAGGGGCTGACACCCCTCTCAGGGAAACAGTTCTGCCTCAGCTCCAACCTCAACCTCACCTGGGACAACTTGAGCCCCTTTCCTCTTGTCCTGTCAATTGTTACTTGGGAAAAGAGACTGCCCCCCACCTCACTGCAGCCTCCTGTCAGGATGAAACCACCACTAATTTGTTGCTATTTCATGCCTGCTCCATCAGTAGCAAGCTTTAAGTTAAGGCAAGAAGTTCTCAGTTACCCTGAATTAATACCAGAACAACTCTCCTCCCTTGTTTAGTATCAGGAGTGATTTCCCTTTGCCTTGAAGCTGCCTGAATCGTCTCCTCTCCTTGACAGCTCACAGAAAAGCCCAGGACAGCTGCCTCTGTGCTGGATTTCTCTCAAAAATTGAAGAAACAGTTCTTCAGTAAGAAATAAAGAGCTGGGTTCTGCAATTAATGGAGCTTTGGCTCCAAAGTGCAGCCAAAGATGCAGTGTTTTGATTTGCAGCACGCGTAACTGTCCATTGGGGATGCTGGGAAAGGGCACAGGGACAAAGGATCGACTTGTTAAACCAGAAGAAAATGGTTTGTGGTGAGTGGATGCCTCAGGGAGATCCATCTAGAGTGGAATGTGACTCAGTTAGAAAAGGGAGAAGATATTTAAGATAACTTCTCTTGGAACATTTTCGTTAGGAGGCGAGAAACACCAATGCAAAGCCCAACCCTTCCCTCTGAATACACAATTTCTTCAGCAGCCCTATGATTCTCCAAACACCCACCCAGCCATATGCCACTGAGCACCAAAATAGAGCACTTCAGTCTTCAGGGCTTTGGCAGACCTAAAAAAACCCACATCTCTGAAGAAGCATTTCAGATGAGAGGCTGCCTTCCTGGGATGGGAAAGCTATTCCTCTCCATCTTGAAGAGCAGCATTCACTGGTAGTTTTTTAGGTGGCTCCAAGTTCCTTTGGACATCCCCAAACTGCTGCCTGCAGGGAGGAAGAAGCACAGCAACCACAACTGAACTGCTACAGCACCGGCTCTTCTCCTTCCCAGCTCCCCTGCTTGCATCCATGGTGTGGGAAAAGGCTCTCAGGGGATGGCTGGCAGGCTCAGGCTTAAATATACCATAAACCTGACAGCCAGTTTCTAAGCTGAAAATAATGGTACAATAGAAGGATGCTGTGTTTGGAAATAAACTTTCCTTATTTAGTGTAGTTGGTCTGACGTATGTATTAATTTGTCAAGTGTCTTTGCAACATTAAACATCTTGAGGCAATCAGCTCATCCCCAGAGCTGCTTCAGACAAACCTGCTCCTGGACTCATGTCATTCCTGCTCCTCACTTGCAGCCCCAGCTGGCCACTTCAAACTGAAAACACAGCACGAGACACCCCATAAAGACCATGAGCCTCCTGTGAAAGAGGGAAAGGAGAATTTACTGTCCTCTCTTGGCATTCTAGTATTTAAATACTATGGTTATCATGGACTTTCCTAGCAGTCAGATGTACCCTGTGGGTATCTCAGAACTGGATCCAAGGGAACAGAGGTATTCGGCTGCTGGAACCCAAGGGATGGCCCCAAAGAGTGGCAAATGGCTTTTCTGCTTTGGGACAGGGGCAAAGTCCCAACAAATCCCTGGAGAAGGAGACTGCCTAGTGCTGAAAACCCCCATGAACCCAAACCACTGCCTTGTTTTGAGGGACTGTTCTGTTCCTGTCTGCTCCAGACAACTTCTGCCATTGCAGTTAAACGTTGCACAGCTTCTGCACCTAAACCAGCATTTCCAGCTACAGCTCCTTCACCTACATCTGTCTAAGGGTGCCTGTCTTGCACTTGTAACATTCACAGTCACCAGCTCCAGCAGCAGCATCTCCCAGCCTGGTGCAGCTCCTGTCACGTGTTTACAATCAACGCAGGGTGCTTCACACGAGATGAATCTCACAGAATCTCGAGGGCTGGAAGGGACCTGGAAAGCTCATCCAGTGCAACCCTCCCTGCCAGAGCAGTAGCGTCTAGAGGAGGGCACACAGGAGCACAGCGTTTGCCCTGCAGCCCTGGGGTTGAGCTGCCACCGGCTACCTGCAGACGTGTCAGCCACACACCATTTCCCAGCAAAGAGATGCAGCAACTTTGTCAGCACTGGGAGGAAAGACTGCCAGGCTGGACTTGGGGCTGTAAAAGTCTCTTCAGCAAACCAGACGCATCTTGCTGCACCACACACACACACACATATATATATATATATATACCAACACAGAAAATGAGTTCTGCCCTTTGGCACAGTGCTGCACAGTCCTTGGCAGGACAGTGGCCTCACAGCTTGCTACAGGGATGGAAACACCAGCATCAATACCTGTGCTGTTCTATAACATCAAGAATTCCACTGAGAACAGCAAAGTCACGACAGCAATAGCATCCACACAGCTTTCCATGAAGCCATCTGCAAGGAGAGCATCCGTGCAAAGGCTGGAGAAGGAGAACATGGGAGAAGCCAACAGTCAGCCAGGTGCCCACCCAAAACGTTGCAGTTGTAAATAGTGCTCTCAGTCCTTGCAGCTCCCTCGGAGAAGCAGCACAGCTGCGTGAAGGAGAGTGGGAAAACAGGCAGTAGGTCCTTGCAAATGCACAGTCGTTCATCAGGCTTCGTTTCCTGAGAGCACATTCGGGTTTCCATGAAAACTATGGATGGATCTACATCCAGAAACGCCTCTGAGGCCTCCAAATAATCAACAACTTTAGCAAGGAGAAAATCTTAAGCCCCAATGTTCCCTCATCTCTCTGCTGTGACTTGCTGGTGGCATCGCAGGGAGTTCCCGGGAGAAGGATCAGAGTATCCCTCTAATCCAACACCTATTTCCATTTTGGGAGGTAATGAACTTTCATTCCAGGTTCCTCTCCCTCCCTGGTGTGTTGTACAGGCTCAGCACAAGCCTGAACAAATCTGCTGTGCTCCCTTTGATCAGGACACTTTGCTGTTCGGTTGAAGGCAGCTGCTACATCTCTCAGCTGCTGGCAAGGAGGCAAAAGGATGGTCTCACTTGTAACTCTACCTGAGCTTGAGTCCCAAAGACATGAGCACTCCACTGCCTGCTCAGCCTGACCAGCTGGGAACGCTGCTAAAATGCAAAGTGGAAAAGGCAGCATTTTTTAAGGATGTCCTTTGGCATTCATTACCAGGAATGCAATTGCTCTCGTTTTGCTTTCACTCTCCTAAGAGCCCTGACTGAGCCCCAGGCACCCAATGGGACACAGCTGGGTTTTGTCCTTCCCATCTGAGTGGCCCCTGGCCATAAAGAGCAGGGAATTAAGTTGCCCCTTACCTTGGGTTTTCAGCCTTTGAAGACAGGGCTGGCTCATAGAGTCACAGAATCTGCTTGTTACTGCCACGTGCACCCCAGGAGGATAAGCCAGCCACAACCCAAAGCTGCAGGGCACCAATCACCACATTGCCTATGAGGGGGTTCGAATTTTAGTCACAAACACCTTTTTCCTTACAGTCTAAGGTTAACTCTCCCCAGGCTGGGTTTAAATCCTGTCACTCGGGGTCTTTTCTGACCTTTTGGGGAAAAAAACCACAACTTTTCCTTCTGAGAGTTTCAAAAGCCAGGCAGCATTGTTGACATTTTCTCCTGGATTTGGTGTGGCTCTTCTTTTCCGCTTCCCTCTTCTTACAGAAAATGACCTGTTGGGCTTTGGAGATGCCTCCACACAGGTTGAGGGCACAGGAGTTAAAAAGAAGTGCTTTTTGCTGCTTAGATGGCAATGACCATGAAAGAGCTGTTCAAATTCAAGAGCAGAGTTCACCAGTTTCCATCACCTGTTCAGTTTTAGGTTAAATGTGACAAGATAAATCCAAATGAGCACTGAGAAAGCCTTTGACAGACACATAAAACCTAGCACGAATTTCAGAGCTAAATAGTTTTCCCAGTTCAGTTTGCTCATTACTTCCCCAAAACATCCTGGTGGAACTGGATTCTTGGGGCTGACCACCTGCCATGCCACCAAGGGAAGCTGTCGTGTTGGCTTTGCCCTCAGCTGTCAGAGAGACCTGCACGAGAAAGGTTTGAGATGGAGAGGTGCAAGAGGAGGGCAGGAGATGGAGATGGATGGGCAAGAGAGATGGAGAGAGGAGGAGGCTGATGCAGGGGAGGAAAGGCTGATGGGAAGCACTCAGTTCACCAACTGGTACTCTGAATCACATTACAAAGGTGTGACTCCAGTGCCCATGCAGGGTCCTGCACACTTGTGCCAGCACTGTGCCCCTGGGCTTTCTCCCACTCTCACAGCGCTGTGGAGCACTTCTGGCTGCTGCAATCTCTCGTCAGAGCTTGGCTGACACAGGCAGTCTTGCAGAGCATTGAGTAGCTTCCCCAGACATTGCTTTTCAAGGCAGCAGCAGAAATGCCATGCTGGAATGAATGAGGTTTCCAACAGAGACGTTATAAAAGGAGGCTGCTGGAGCCAGTGAAGATGGGCACTCTATTTTGGAAGGTCAGGGACCTGCTGCTGAGATCTTTCCAGCTAGTGCCTCTCACCCAGCCCACCAAGCTGTGCCTGTACTCCTGGGAGCAGAGGGACTGGCACTTACCTCCTTTCTTTAGCCAGGAAACAGACACAGCACTTTTATGCCAAAATTCAGTCATTTTTTTGGTGAAGAAAACAAGACCAGAGAAATGACTAAAACCATGCAGCAAGCAGACCATTGATCAGAGTCATTTAAAGCCAAATGAGGGAAGAAAAAGGTTGCTCTGATAGCCTGGCATCATGCACAGATAAAACTGCAACTGCCCTTTTGGTTAAATGCCACAGCATCAGGCTCACACTAGAAAAGCTGATTTTATAATCCCAGACTGAGTTAAGAGTGAGAACATTTGTCTAGTGATATCCTTAGCTCCCAAGGTGTCAGGAGGAGGAGGGGAGGAAAGAGTGTGATGCCCACAGCGAGGCCAGCTGCTTCACTAGACAGCACCTCACGCCAGGAAAAGACACATCCATATTTACCTACGTTTTAGGGTTTACCCTTGGAAGCCAGAGGCTGAAGTGGAGAAAACCTAATTCTATAAGCAAATACTGTGCATAATTGTACCCTTGACACAACTCCCCCGCTCCCCATCCCTCCAAGGACAAACGCTGCCTTGCCACGCAGGTGGGCTGCTACAGCAGCTGAGGCATGGCCATTAGCAGATCCACTTGCTCATTTACAGTGTCCAACTAACAGCTGCAACTTTCCAGGTTTAACAGAAAATACACATTTTAATGAGTAGTCAGTCACCTGCCAGATAACGATGAAGCAAATGGCACTTGCAGATCCTGTTCCCACTTCCCATCGGTATTCCTATCAACATCACTCCTGGCTGTAACCCTCCTCCCAAACCCCAAGCACTGCCCAGGCTGCTCAGTGTTCAGAGAAAAGACCTTTAAGATCACCAGGTTCAATCATTCACCTCACACAGCCCAGTCCATCACTAAACTTAACCATATCCCTTACCTCCTCATCTACGTGGCTTTTCAATATCTGACTCCAGCAGCTCCCTGGGCAGCCCCTTCCAATGCCTGACAACCCTTGCAGCAAAGGAATTCCTCCTCACATCCAGCCTGAACCTCCCCTGCTGCAACTTGAGGCTGTCTACTCTTGTTCTATTGCTTGTCACGAGTGAGAACAGACCAAAACCCCCCCTTCAGACCCAAAACTCCTCCAGCAGCCATGAATTCAGTCCACACTGACATCTTTGCATTAGACAGCATCCTTCCCTAGGGGATTCTGACTCTTAACCACAGATATTCCATCACACCTTTTCCTCTCAAATGCACTGGAAAAATAAAAGGAAAGTCATCAAAAACTGTTTTTCCAAAGAGCCAAAGCACCCAAGGGCCCTGGGCATCCCCCCTCAGCCCACCAGCATCAGCTGCGACGCTCCTCAGCACACCAAGAGTCCAACACATGCATCCTATGGGAATACATTATATGGAGCAAAACCACACTGAAGGAGTTTACAGGCATAGCCCTGTGCACATTCTGTTAGACAGGCAAAGAGATTTGCAATGAACATCTCACTGAGCAGTGCAGCATCTCAGCAATTTCCACAAGCCCCGGGGAACTTACCTTCTTAGCAGCATCACCCAGGGTCCCCAAAATCTGGCTGCTGCAAACCACACCTGGCCCAGACCCACCTTTGTGTTCCCCAGAGCAATCCCAGCAGCCACAGCAGTGCCTTACGCTACCTGAAAGTCACTAATTATTTTGTTTGTGTTTACTGATGTTCTCAGGTTGATCTGTTCAACACTAATGAGCCATTTATTCTCAATTAGAAGCCTCTCTCCGAATAGAGCTCTAATTCCAGGGTGTTTTGCTGATGAATTAATCACTATGTGAGCTCAGCCTGCTGCAGGAGCCTCTCCTCCCCTCACAACAACACTGGTAACCCCAATATGTTTCCAGTGAAGTTTCTATACTGTAGACATCAGCATCTCCAGGAGCTGAAATTGCCATTCTGACACGCAAAACACTTGGGAGCAAATTCTGTGTTACATGGAAGGTGATAAACTGGAGAGAAGGAACTTAGAAGGGAAAAAAAACCCCTTAATTACTGTGCTGCAGAACCTGCCTGAGAAGCAAAAGCTGTGAGATACGTTTGGCTCTCTCATGTCATGGAAAGACAGAAGGGTCAGCTGCAGCATCACCCATCACACCTCACCTGAAGGGAGGGCAGGAGAAGCAAAACCTCAAAGGTGGCCTGTTCTGTTTTATTGCTGGCGTAGCTCAGCCTGCTGAAGCTGTCTCCACAAACTCTGTAACAAACTATTGAGGAGACACATCCCTGCCTCAGCCCCTAAGTCACATAAAATAAGGAAAGCAACCCATACTGCCCAACATCCCACAAGGGTTTGATCACGACTCCTGTGAACACAAACAGTGCACAAGCATTTCAACTCACTGGTGAACATGGAGTGCTCAAACTTATTCCTGTGCAATGCAGAACAGGAGAAAACAGGCCACTAATGCACACCATGGGATGGAGATGCAAGCCTCTTGCTGTTGTGAGATATTAAAAGCTCATTATAAGTATTTACCTGAGGGCAGTGACTGCAACTTGCACACCACTGCAAAGCAAAAGCTACTGGGAACCCTCCTTCTGATCCCTGCCCTGCATCTTTCAGGCCATGCTAATGAACCTCTCACCCCCACACTTGTCTGCTTCCAAAATATTAGACATAAAAAGGGTCTTCACCACTTGTGCTGAGTGATCCAGCACCCACTGCCCTCTCCATCCCAGCTGGAGCCCGGAGCCTTCCACAGCCAGCCCAAACTCTCATCCACGAGATACAAACGTGGGCAGCCCTTGAACAACCCTCCTGAAATATTTCAGCTTCACAGTTCAGCACAGATAACTCATTCTCAGAAAGCATCACTGGCTCAGGTGCCAAAGGGCTGTTCCTATGCTGACCTGCAAAGGTGTTGGTACAAGGCCATTGGTATATGGAAGGGGTTGAGTTTTTCTTGTGCAGCATCCCTCTGTGCTCTCCTCCTGAAAGGAGGCAAAGAAACCCCTTGTGTTCTCCCTGGTGAGCTGAGGGAAGGCAGGCTATCATGAGAGAACAGAAAATGCCCTTCCAAAGGACAACACTGAGAGCACCACTTTGAAATGCAATTCCCTATCAGGAGCAATAGCAATAACCTGATCTGGGCAACAAATCCCAACGCCAGAGCAAAGCACTTCAGAAACACAGCAATCTGCCTGGTCTTCAAACACCAACACTGGGGCTCCTTCATGTTAAGAAAACCATGTTTGCAGTTGGTTTTGTTATGTATTATCCTCCTCCACTCCTTTGGGCTTTCAATAGTCTTCTAATTCTTTTCTCTCCTCTCCTTATGCCAATTCCTTCCTTTTAGAGAAAAATACTTATTGGCACATCCAAGCCCCAATCTGGAAGCAAAACTCCCAGACAGGAGCTCAGGGGATGATATCAGCTACCAGCTAACTCAGGAGTAACTACTGCATGGCCCCCGGGCACCCTCAAGCCAACAGCTTCTTTAGACATTCTCTGCCTGAAGACACATCACTAACTGGGGGGAATTCAGTGGGATGTCCATCTGCTGCTGCTCAGTCCCACCTGAAACACAGCAGTGGATGAAATCAAAGCCTGCTCTGCTGTAGCCATCCCTGCAATGATCCCAAAGCTGTGGAGCTGAGGTGCTGAGGGCCAGGGGTTAGTGGTGGTCTTGGCAAGGGGAGGGCTGGGACTCCAGGAGCTTCAAAGGGCTTTTCCAGCTGACACTATTCTATGATCCTTAGCCATAGGAATACAAAACACAGAGAAAAAACAGTTTACTTTTCACAGACCTTTCCTAACGTATCTTGTTATTTTTTCAGTGATTACTGACAAATCTATGCAGTCTTGCACAGTTCTGTATCCCTTTGATAACCCACAGAACACTCACTGGCAAAGCACATTAAGCATGACAAAGGGGTATTGAGCCAGAGCCTCTGGTCCCACCATGGAAGCACAGGCCCTCTGCAGCTGGATTACCTCTGCACCTATTTCAGCATCTTTCCTGCCTCTTATCTAGGGTAATCAATCCAAAATTAGGGATCTTGCACTTCTGGTGCTGTTCCAGCATTTATCACCGCAGCTATGAACTTGGTGCAAACATCGTGTTTAATGTTGGAGCCAAAATTACAGTTCCAAGAGCAAAGGTGGGAAGGGGGATGAAGAGCAGAAAGAACCCAGCCTGTCAGTGGGCTGAGAACATTGGTCCCTAGTTCTCCACTTGGAAAGGGAATGCAATTCAGCCCTGAAAGAAACATATTGATTCACAGCTCCATCTAAGCATCATCTTTATTACCCTTGCACCTTCCTGTACTCTGAGGTCATAACTTTAAAGTCGTTGCAACTGTTAGGAACAGCAGTCCCAAAGGAGCTCCAGAGGCCAAAATCAGCCAGAAGCCCACATCCAACCAACACTCAAAACATCACAGAAGGCAGGGAAAGCATCATGGGTTTGCTGGAGAAGCCACTTTGCAATGCAAAACCATGAATCAGCTCACAGCAATCCATGGGAGAAACACTGAGAGACCCTAACACGACACAGCCTGGTCGGCCACTGCAGCCCACACGTGTCCTTCATCACAAACAATTAGTCACGCCGTGGCCTCGGTTCAGAGGCAGGAGCACTTGGCTTTGTCCTCAATTATCCTGCTGCAGACACTGATCAATACCTTAACCAGGAGCAAGGCAAATTGTTGCTCAGCCCCTGTGCCGGGCTGCCCAGGGAGCTGGGGCAGTGCCCAGCCCTGGAGGGATCCCAAAGCCGTGGGGCTGAGGTGCTGAGGGCTGTGGGGTAGTGCTGAGCTTGGCAGGGTGAGGGCAGGGCTGGGGCTGCAGCAGCTTCAAGGGTTTTCCTAAGCATTATGATTCTATGATTCACCAAAAGAGTTGCTTCAGTGCCTGTGCTGGGAGAACCCATTAGGTTGAAGGACTGAAAGAGGTGATTACTTTTTGCAACGCTTGCCTTTTGAACAGGTAAGTGGGCTTTTTTACAGCGTTTGCTTAGCTCAGCCATAGGTCATTAACTTCATTTTCATTTCAAGCAGCCTCTGCAGGAACAACCATGGACCATGGGGCAGCATTAAAGAAAAACAGAGTTGCTAATCAGCATCTACCTTTGGGTGCATCCCCTCTCCCTGCCCCAGCACCAGGCTGAGACACTCCCCGTGCTTATGCTGGGCTGCAAAACATCCCAGGACACACGTTTCACCTCCCAATTAATGTCCTGTCACCAACACATGCCAGGGATATTCAGTGCATATCACATTCAAGTCCTTTTTCTGGTCTTACCTACATCAAGGAGCTGACTTTCTGTCAACACACACATTTTGCAAGCACGATCGGTGCTGGCAGAACAGAATAAAACCCGGCAGAAACCAGCAATTCCAGCAGCAGACGGTGAACCAGCCTGTGAAGTCTCTTTACACGGAGATTTATTGATTGTGGGATTAGAGCTGGTTCAGCATGTTATCTGTGCGAGCCTCTGGCAGACACAATGCAGTCCTGGGCTGGAAATCAGCTGCTTCTCGTTCAGCTTCTGCATTTGCTTTATGCCTCTGCCCTACCCAGCGTGTCAGAATTCTCTCTGCTGTTCAAGATTTCTTTCACTTCTTTCCTGGAAGGATTCTTTGTGCTCAAGGCTTGTCACAAGTGGTTAAATACGTGAGGAAGGATGCTGAGACACCTTGGCAATGGATTTTGTGTGCTCACACGTCTGCAGGACTCCCTGACACACAAAACACCAGCAATGGGGCTGGTTCTCCTGTGCACAAGCACAGCAAGAGATAGTTTAAGCTTTAAGTCCAGGCACTTACTGCAAAGAAAACCTCAGCAGCATCAGTTCCAAGGCTTTGCAGTGCAAACCTGGCCAAGCAGCTCTGGGCAATAGCATTTGTGACAGCCAGGAAAAAGAAATAAATGCAACTAGTAGGTACTCTGAAGGCCTGGTTGGGGAACACTCACAGTGCTGACTTCTCCTCTGGTTTGCAATATTTTCATGCCAAATGACTGCTGGAGTCATGTCTGTTCCAGCAGACAGCTGCAGTGTGGAACCTGACTGCCTCCTCACTGCTCTAAGGTACAGAATTACCCCCATGGCTCTCCCCATGTTTTCTATCTTGGGGCTCAAGGAGAACACGTCACTGGCGTCCCGAGTTATGGTGTGTGCGAGGAGCATCGCTGGGAGAGCGTGCAGGAGCTGCCAATGAATGAGCCAGAGATGCAAGGAAATCATGATCAGATCCAAACTGAGTTCCAAAACTCACCAAAACTTTTCTTAATCAGCTACAAAAGCAATTTACTACCTGTATGACAAATCACCCCTGAGCATGCAGGGATGCCCCCTCCTCTTCCCCCTCCACTGCTGGGTAGCACTTCCAGTGGACTAGGCTCCTGAATAACTCCACAGACCTCAAAACCATCTCTCTTCAGGAACTGTGTGTTTGTCATAGAATCCTTGAACGGTGGGGGTGGGAAGGGCCCTGCAGAGCTGCTCCAGCCCCAGCCCCTGCTACAGCAGCTTCCCCTGGCTCAGGGGGCACAGGCACATGTCCAGGTGGGGTTGGAAACCTCCTGAGAAGGAGCTTCCACACCCTCCCTGGGCAGCCTGGGGCCAGGGCTCCCTCACCTCAGCACCAAAGGACTTTCTCCTTGTGTTTAAGTGGGACTTTTCGTGTTCCAGCTTGTGCCTGTTAACCTTTGTCTTAGCACTGGCTACCACATAACAAAGACTAGATCCATCCTCCTGACATCCACCCTTTAGGTATTTCTCAGCATTGATGAGGTCCTCACTCAGCCTTCTCTTCTCCAGGCTGAACAGCCCCAGGTCCAGCAGCCTTTCCTCATAAGGGAGATGTTCCATCCTCTGATCATCTTGGTGTCCCTGCACTGGCCTCTCTCCAGCAGTTCCCTGTCCCTCTGGAGCTGGGGAGCCCAGAACCGGGCACAGGACTCCAGATGAAGCCTCACCAGGGCAGAGTATCACCGCAGGGAATAGGGAACAGAGCTAAGCTCTGTGTCTTCATTGTGAAGCAAATCACCACCATGCCTCGGGTGACCTGTGGCATCGCCACTGCTGCTTGGCTGGAAGCTCTGGGTGCCAAAGGGACTCCAGTCCAGCTGATCACAGAGGAGAATAAGACAGGAGTGTTTGCATGCAGAAGGAAGCTCTCTGAACTCAGATGCCCTCACAGACAGAGATTAGCAAAGCCTAGTCATAACTCTTCCAGTGGCTGTACTCAGCTGGAATGATCAGACCAGGCGCCTGACAGCCCGTCAGTTACCCGATGACAGTGCTTGTCAGTGTATCTGAACGCAGCAGCAGTTACAGTGCAATGACCAAACACCCCTCTGAAGCCTCTAGAATCACTCATCACCTTGGCAAGGGCTTCACACGTTGCATAGCTGTCTCTCAGAAACCACTGTATTGCTATAACTAAGTGGCCAGTGGCAATGTGTGCTGACACCTGAGCAGGACACACAAAGGTACCACATTATAGTATCTGTGCAGGAGAGATACAAAACAACCATTCAGACAGCATCTGCAACAACAAGCAAGGTTCTGCCTAACTTCCACTAAGAAATTAACTGTTGGATATCAGATAATTTCCTTTAAGAAAGTGGAAGCTTTCTGGGAGCTCTGCAGGTGAGTTCCAAGAGCTCCTCAAAGTCTTCCATGGAAATACAGTGGGAATTGGTATGAAACACCTCTCAGTATTTAAGGATCAAATAAGAAACCCTTTGGCAAGTACTGCTTAACGGGAGATGGAAATCAGGTCAGATTAAGAAAGAGAAAATCTTTTAGCAATGTTAATTGCACTTCTGCTGCTGCATCTCTGCTCCCTGCCTACCACGAGAGCTGCTTGTACCAGCCAGGAGCGTGCAGCTGTGTTCCATGAATGCATTACCCACAACATGGCAATATTTTCTTGTCTACCAACTTGCCAAAATATATTTTCCTCCAAGCATGGAAAAACTCCACAGTCTTAGAACTTAATTGACTGGAAAGCTATAAATAAGTGGAAGCAGAGAACTACAGCTTAAGTAACCCTTCTGACCCTGTCAGGGAGGAGGATGGAGCTCAGTGAGCACACAGATCTCCCAGTAAGAATAAAAGTTCCTAACGTTGATTGAGAAAATGAGAATTTACTGAAATAAGGGGTGGGGAGGAAAGGTACTTTTTGGTGCTGGGCTTGGCTGTCCTCTAAAAGCCAGGGCTGGCAACCCAGTGTGCAGTGCTCCCCTCCTGCAGCTGGGGAGCCTTATGATTTATTAACCTACTGCACAAGCCCCGTGTTGAAGACCTACAGAAAGTTACTAAGTAAGCAAACAAAAGGACAATGAACCTATATTAAATACTGCTTTATGAGGTGGAAGCTGTTCCCAGCAGGATCAGTATCAATGCCCTGGTAACATACACAGATAAAAAGGTTCTTTGCACCTCCCTGATTGCAGCCTACCCTGAAGTCTTCTGCTCCCAGTAAGGTGCTTTGGTATCCAAATTTGGATCCAAGGTGCTGAGCTCTGCAGCCATTGTGGATAGTCATACAGGGACGCTTTCTCCTCCTTTACTTCCTTTGCTTTCTCCTCCTTTACTTTTACTAGAGCTGGGGATTTCATACAAGCAGGATTTGCCATTTATCAGAGTAATGCACTAACCTCTGAACTCCATCACATCTGCAAATGGCTTTATTTGTGCCTTCAAGATTAATCCAGTATAGCAAGCCAGTTAGGATCATCTATCAGATGCCTCCAACACCAGATCACTCTTAAATAAGTTAGTCAAATGGTGTCTTTGGAACTCCTACGTGCACAGCCAACAGGCAGGAGCTGGAGGCAGGCGGGGGCTGCATCCTGCCAGCCCAGGAGCATCTTGCCCCACAGGGATGCAAAGGTGCAAAGCTGCAGGGATGCAGGCAGCAGTGCAGCTGGCAGCACACCCTGTCCTGGAGAGATGAGGGGTATATGGGCTGTCCTTCTCTAGCCACAATCACCAAACCCCACGGAGCCAACCCAAAAGGGCAGGGAAGGGAGAGTGTTGGAGCCCACTGTGAGCTGCCTCCCACAGTGCCCACAGGCTGCTCCTCTCTCAGGCCCAAACCAGCTCTGAGTGCTCTGCCCCTGCACTGGAACAGCCTCTGAGCTGTCTTCAGCCCAAGCACAGTTTCCTCCCCTTCATAAAATTCAAGAGCTCCTGCATCATCACAGCATTTTAGCCATGGCTGCTTTTTCCTGCCAAACAACTTCATCATCATTTCATTAGGTAAAAGCGGTTAGAGGAGGTTTGGTCCCGTTAAAGCACACAGCTCAAACAGCTGTCCTCTTCAGCTTAACCCTCACCTTGGCTTGGCAAAGAACTGCAGATGCATAACAAGGCTCTAAGCAGAAACTACAGCTATTGTGTTTCACCCACAGAGCTGCACGAACCCCTGCGAAGCGGCAGCAGCAGGCTGAAAAATCACCCCTCCCTCCGTGCATGAAAGAACAAACCTTTGCTGAGGTTCTTCCTTCGTAGATGAGCCTCAGATTTCGCAACCCAGTTATGGATGGCCAGGAAGTGCTGGGGGCTATTTGCTTGGGCAGGGTTGCTTTCTTTAATTTGCTTTAGAGTATAAAAGAGAAAGTGTGGGGGCTCCTTTCATAGAGGTCTTCAAGACCCGCCTGGATGCGTTCCTGTGTGACCTGATCTAGGTGGAACCTGCTTCTGCAGAGGGGTTGGACTGGATGATCTCTGAAGATCCCTTCCAACCCCCACCACTGTGTGATTCTATGACTCTATCAGTGATGCTCAGCAGCCCTGCTGCTGACACAGAAGCAGCCTGCTCCCTGCATACTCTCCAGAGAGTCCTTCGGGTTTAACAACTTCCAAAAGGCAAAAGGATCCAAAAAGCCAATCACAAGGAAGAAGCTGAGGCTACATGCCAACAAAGTCTTTAACAAAAACAGCTGCTCTGTGATTACAGTATCTGCAACCCAAAAGCCATCACAGAAAAGACCCTTAAGCTCATCAAGTCCAACCCCTCACCTCGCACTGCCAAACCCACCACCAACCCATGGCCCTCATTTGGGACAACACTAAGCCACGTTTCCTCTTTGGAAATGCAATACTGGGGTTCCACCAGTCTCCCACCTCAGGGAAGGGCCAGAGCTTTCAGGGACCTCCCCACGCTGCTCCCCACACCAATGAGCCTTCACATGCGTTTTGGGGATGAAACTGTTAACTAAGACCACTCAAAATAACCCCCTTTAGTGAACCAGCACAGGATGCTGAGGGCACTGCATCCTGCCACATCCCCACGCTCTCCCTGGCAGCAAACAGGAGGCACAGCTCCTTCTCATAGTGGAGCTGCAAGATTTCATCCCCACGTGCCTTTTGCTTGGTGATTCTGAGTTTAGGCTCAACAAGCAACCTCTACACCAAGGTGAAATCCAGCATGCAGGCTTCTGATGAGGAAAGCTTTGCCATAAATAGTATTTGCAGTTGTGAGCAGAAAACGCTGCTAGAAGAGGATCTTAGGGAGATTTCATATGGTTTGCTTCTCCATGGATTGCAATTCCTGATCCCTCAGGTGAGTGAGTGCATGAGGAACCAGCCAGGAGCTGAAACAGTAAAACCACCCCATTGTGTAGTGCTCTAAATACAGAGCAGCGAGCATAAAGGTATCCAAGACAAATAACAGGTATCCATGGAGAAGACAGCTGGGCACTTCTTCCAGCTTTCAAGCAGATAGAACATCTGCTGGAGGCAGGTATCCTGATGAATATTAGTTAAGCAATAAATAAATAATACCTAAGAGGTATCAATTGGCTGCTGACAGAAAATACTGACAATATCATTAATAATTCATCAGGGATAACCATCCAGGGGATGCCTGCAGTGCCAGTTGAGACGATACGTTAACTAAGGAGAGGAAACAAGTTGGTATGTAACAATAGTGGCTGAGGCTTCAATACAGAAATACTATCTTTAAAGCAGAGCAGCCACGAGCCCCCATTACTGCTCCACAGCATCCTGGGGACCAGAGCCCATCAACAGGAAGGTGAGAGCAGAGCTTGCACCCCTACCAAGGAAAGTCTGGTCCCTCTTGGTTACAGAAGTGTGAGGGAGTGAAGAAAAAAAAATGTTTCTGCTCCTCCCCCGGCTATGCAAAAAATTGGGGGAAAAGGGGGAAAAGGGGGGGAAAGGGGAAAAAACTGAAAAACAAAAGTACAAACCCCACTATGTGAAAATCAAGAACACCTCCTACTAACTGTGAAAGGAAAGGCCATGTGGGCACTTACGAAGATGAAGAGCATAAAAGGGATTTCCCTTTCAAAATATCCACTACAAACGCTGACGTGCCTCTACCTGACCATGTACCTTCAGTACCATCCTAGGTCACTGCTCTGCCCCTGGGTATCAGCAGCAACTCACTGCCTGAGTGCCTGCAGCAGCAATCCCCTGCCACAACAGACCCAGCTGTGCCACGGGGTGAACAACACAACAGCTATAACCTTGAACAAGGGCAAGTGCTGGGTCCTGCCTTTGAGCCACCCCAAGCCCAGGCAGCTCCAGGCTGGGGCAGAGGGGTTGGGAAGCTGCTGCAGGGAAAGGGCCTGGGGGAGCTGGTGCCAGCAGCTGAACATGAGCCTGCAGCATGCCCAGGGGGGCAAGAAGGCCAAAGGCATCCTGGCTGGGATCAGCACTGATGTGGCAACAGGAGCAGAGCAGGGATTGTCCCCTGTGCTGGGCCCTGGGGAGGCTGCAGCTCCAGGGCTGTGTCCCACTCAACCCAAACCATTCAGTGATTCCATGATCCTACCAGGCAGCTCCCCAGCAGCCACAAAGCCAAGGAAAGGACATAAAGACTGAGCTCTCAAGTGCAACAAAGACAAGCAAGTCCATGATTAATAAAATGCAGCCCAACAAGAAATAGAGTCAGCAGACAATCCTTCATCTTAATTGAGTTTAAGGGGCTTAATTTCATTGTTTCTGTCTTCTTGGTCCTGCCTGTCCTTCCTCCCCTCCTCCCTCATCCCAGAGGATTCTGCCCTCCATCCTTCCCACAGCCCTGCAGGGCAAGACCCACATCCCCTTTTTTGCTGCACTTCATTTAAGAGCCCAAAACTGGGAGCAGTTCAGGCTGAGTTTAAAAAGGGTGAAATGCAGATACTTATTTCTTTTTTTCCCCTCCAGAATGAAACAAACTCTAGATACTGGCCGTGTATTTTCCCACCTCTCTTTGCCTCAACCAGAAGTTAAGATGTGCTCATGGGCTGAGGACATGCCAAGGAAGCTGAGTGTGATGCAAACACACAACCCCTCCCGTGACATCCCTGGGCACAGCATCCCTCAGCACCCTGCTAATAATGCAGTCATACATAGCTGTGTGCTGAGGTGGTGAAGAGTGCCACACTGCACGGCCTCACCAGCTCTGCACCCTTCTGGATTAGGGCAGTTTACTTTAGATGTGTGCACCTGGTCTGTGACAAACAGCAGGATGTAAATGTTCAGCTGCAGTAGCTATGCTTGCACAGACTACAGCAATTACGAGCCTTGACCTATAAGGAGCAAAGGCCTCTGAACAGGAGAGGTAAGAAGCAGGTCATCTGATCGCTGTCACTTCACAGAGCGCTCTTGAGGCAGCCCCTTGCTCCTAAGGGCAGTGCTAACAGCCAACTGCACAACGGGTTTGTGCTTATCCGTGTCAAGGGGTTGGGATTTGATTACTGGATCTAGCTAGGGAATGCTCAGTAATGAGCACTCCGTGTCTTCAGACCTCAACTCACAGGCAAAAGAGTATCACAGAGCCATGGAATGGGCTGGGGTGGAAAGAACCTTAAAGATCATCTCATTCCACCCCACTTGACGTTGATTAAAATCCTTTGGGTTTCTAACAAGTAAGATTTAACAGCAAGACGAGCCATCTGAAGACTGAAGAATGCTGATGCTCAGCAGTGACTCTCCAGAATTTCCCATCAGTGAAAGATCCACATGGCATCCTTGTGACTCAAATACCAGGGCTGCTGTAGCCACAGCTCTTTTCTGGTCAGAAATATGGAAAAAGTACTTACACAACCCGGTAGGAAACAGACAGTGATGGTAAGAGGATAAGAATAAAATGAACACCTCCCATTTATGCTTAACTGGAAAAACAATAGGTAAGAAACAGCACAAATGGAGCGGTGTAGAGTTTTCTTATTCCTCCCAGAGAGGAGCAATTTGGGTCTATATTTAGCAAGAAGCATCTCCACATCCCTCCCTGCCCGATGGTGGGTTTACCAGAGCCAAAAGTTCCCTGCCCAGCACTGCAGCACGAGAAAGCAACACCCCATGCACCCACATCGTGTTTTCTCCGTGGGAAACCCAAGCCCTTGGCCTTCCACGCCTTTCCAACCAGTGCTCAGGCCACAGCTCTGATCTACCAGGGCTCAGTGTGTGCTAAAACCACCCTTCATCCAGCCCCCCTGGGGAGATCCTGCCCCCCAGCACCCCCATACCCAAACCCCCACAGCTACAGAGGGGATGCAGCTCGCATGCTGGTGGGCAACAGGGGATTCATATCCTTATACTTAGATCCTTTGGGTTTCCTAGAGGCACAGTGTGGATTTGTGTCAGATACCTAAGTTCTAGTGCTCCTTAGTTTCCTGGCTGATTGCACATGTCAATCCCCCAGAGATTCCTAGCTCATGCTTAGCCCTTCCAATACTTACTCATGCTAAAAAATGAACTAGATGTGTAGACTGATGGTACAAGGTCAATCTGTGCCAGCACACACACACACCCCACCGGCTCAGCACAAGGAGGCTTGCTCAAGGAGAATGCATTCTGTTTGATTAAGCATGAACAAGGCTTTTTGTTTTTTGCAAAGACCTGAGTTCTGATGAATCACCAGCTATTCAGATGGTGTATGGTGTGAAAGGGAAGCTCCTGCAGAGCTCCACGTTCAAACCACTATGGTTTTTCTCTCCTGTATCTCCAAAGAGATCTCTAAGGGGGGGTGGGGGGGGTGGAAGGAGAGAGAGCCACGAAGGTTTTCTGCGGTGAAACTCAGTACTGTGGGGAATTGCTGCCTTAGGCAGGAGGAGGGATGTGTTATCCAAAACACAATGGCTGCAAGTTATGTAAGGGATGCTGTTACCAAAAGCGTTCTCTCCCAGTGGTACCTCCCCAGAGCCGGCACACACACACATACACTTCTGCTACCTTTTCCCCAGACCCTTCAATCCTTTCATTAGCACTGCCAAAAAAACCCATCCAAAAAAGCAGCTTTTTTTTTCCCATTTTTTTTTTGCTCCAGCTGAGCCCTCTGGCTGTGCTGCACCTGAGGAGCAGCTCAAGGGGAGGGCAGAGGGAAGCCGGGCTGTGAAGGTCCCCATTTCAGCACATCTTTGCTTTGACAGGGACAAATGTGTTTGCCCATAGGACCAACAAACACCGAGTTCCACACATCTTTATGTAATGGTAGCACTGAAAAAATAACCCTTTTGCTCATTTGCTAGGCCCACAGGATTTTAAAATTACTATTTTATCATATTTAGATTATGTTTTAATAAATTAATTAATCAATCCACTCTCATGACATAGAAGTGATTCATTGCTCCTCTCCTGTCTCCTTCCCATCCAACACAAACTAAAACAGCAATGGAGGCCCCCTCCTTGGAGATATTCAACAACTGTCGTGACATGGTCCTGGGCAACATAACAGGAGCCAGCAGCATGCCCAGGGGGACAAGAAGGCCAGTGGCATCCTGGCTGGGATCAGCAGTGGGGTGGCAGCAGGAGCAGGGCACGGATTGTCCCCAGTGCTGGGCCCTGGGGAGGCTGCAGCTCCAGGGCTGTGTTCAGTGCTGGGCCCCTCACTCACTGCCACAGGGACACTGAGGGGCTGCAGCGTGGCCAGAGCTGGGCACAGAGCTGGGGAAGGGGCTGGAGCACAAGGGTGCTGGGGAGGGGCTGAGGGAATGGGGGTGCTCAGCCTGGAAGAGCCTGAGGGGAGACAGGAGCACGCTCTGCAGCTCCCTGACAGGAGGCTGCAGGGAGCTGGGGGCTGGTCTCCCAAGCCACAAGTGACAGAACAAGAGGAAAAAGCCTCAAGTTGTCCCAGGTGAGGTTGAGGCTGGAGCTGAGGCAGAACTGTTTCACTGAGAGGGTTGTCAGCCCCTGTGCCCCCTACGCCACCAAACCCAAGCTATCAACAGCTTGATGTCATCCTCACACAGTGGCAAATCCCACAGACCCATCCATGGCCGGGCAATACCAGCACACACACTGCTGAGCAAGAGCCTGCTCTGGGCCTTCAGCTCCTCACTTTACCTCCCTGTCCACATTTCTGCCCTGCCAACACAATGAGACTGATGACATCGTATGGACAGCAAGACTTGGTCACAAAAATCACTGAAAGACAATGGAGAAGTGCAAGAGGATGCACAAGGCTGAATTTGTGAAGTCTACCAACTGTCAAGTGATGAGATGTTTTGGTTATGGTTAGCTCCTCGACTAACTCCAAAGTATTGTCCCTCTCTTCTTCTCCCTGCCCAAAACCACAACCTGAGTGGTAAAATGAAACCAGAAGATTTCATGCTCCCACTTTGAAGCCGCTAAATTCATCCTGGGGTTTCTTTAAAGCTCAGCAACCTTCAGAATAACACCCAGGAAAACACAATGCAAATGTGCCCAGAAATTACCCAAACCACCTTAGTTTCCAGACCTGTATTACAGCTTTTTGTTCACTCAAGTTGTTTTGGTTTTGTGATCGCTCCCATGTAACCTTTTCTGGGAGAAACCCTCCTATGGAGACCCCACTGATTCATAATTCAGGTCTTTAAGAGTGGAAGCAGTGGAGCACGCCTTTGGTTCCATCTCTATTGATTCAGTTAGAAACCCTGGCAGGCTGTTTGATTCCTTTTAATCAGAGAAACGTTGTTAAAAGGTTTCTGCAAGATCACACGTAATGAGGTTTGAGAATGGATGCACACACCCCTCCTGCCAGCTTTCTGTACCTTTCAGGTTCTTAGTAACTGCTCCTTCTTTATTCCCCCCAGCCGCTTCAGCAGCTGATGGGTAAGTGGCAGGATCATACAGCAATTGCAAAAGGCTCCAACACTCCTAAATGCAGGCAGAGGCAAAGCCCCCAGTGGGGAAACTCGGTGTAAGAGGCAAAACTTGTTCTCCCCACGAACAGCACCGGGAAGGTTTGCTGACAACAGAGCTGGAAATTCCCCAGCACAATAATGTGAAACCGGGACAATAGGTTTGGAAAATAAACGCTTGGAGTGTTCTGCAAAATTACATGTTATCCTAATAATGGAGGGGTTGAAGATACATCAAAAATAATCCTGAATGATTAGCAATTACCCTTCTGAATCATAACCATCTTCTGCTTCTGAAAAGCCATTTGTGCGTCTCAGCTGCGAAACTCTCCCGGCGCTCACTGACAGTCCAAAAACTGGAAACCAACCAAACCCCAGAGCCAGCACTGAGCATCCTCCAGCATCCCCAGGAAAAGCTCCCGGGCTCTGGCACTGGGATGACCCCAGATCACTTCCCATGCGTGAGTTTTAGCCTGTGGCTCATGCAAGAGGTAGAGAGGAGGGTCACGAGCTACCCACGGTTACCTCAAGCATCCATGGCCATGATCCCTTCTGTGACTTCCTAAAAATACATAGATATATATCTCTGCTGAGATATTTTGCTTCTGTTTTCTAAAAGAAAGGGCTAGGAGGAGAAAGGGAAACAGATCCTGCTGAGCTCAGCCCTGCTGCTCCTTCCAGGGAGGTGCACGAGGGGCTGGAAGACCCCAGCTTCCTTCTCTGCACTGGCTCCACTTGCCATGTGTTATTACCTAGACAGTCTAAAAGCTGTAATTAAGGAGGGTAAGGAAAGCATACAGAAATGATTCTGTTTCCAGCAATTACCATTTCAGTGACGAGGCAGTAAATTGACTTAAGTTGGGAAGCACCTATGAGAAATTGTTTTGATATGATTTAATGAGAGAAGGCATTGGAAATGGTGATTTTAATCAGCCAAGTGGGATTTATAAGCAAGAGGATCCTGCTTAAACAACTCATTACGCTTCCCCTCAAAAAAGTCTTTACTGTCTTTGTACACAGTCAAGACAAAATTTATTGTGCATATTTACTAACTCTCTGAACTCCTGGGTACAGCTGCATATCAAAAGTCAACTGATTGAAGCAGAAAACAAAGGAAAGAAATCTCTCCTAAGCACCTGCTAGAGAAACCAAGAGGCTCTAAGTCCCTATCAAAAGAGAGAGGAAAAAAAGAGCTGCCTCAAACTAAATGCTATTAGGACTCCTAAATCCCCAGTTATTATAAATACAAGGGCTATAATAGGGTGAGAAATCATAGAATGCTTTTAGTCGGTAAAGCCCTTTAAGATCCTGGAGTCCAACCATTCACATCACCCTGCCCAGCCCAGCACTAACCCCTGGCCCTCAGCACCTCAGCTCCACAGCTTTGGGATCCCTCCAGGGCTGGGCACTGCCCCAGCTCCCTGGGCAGCCTGGCACAGGGGTTGACACCCCTCTCAGGGAAACAGTTCTGCCTCAGCTCCCATCTCAACCTCTCCTGGGGCAACTTGAGGCTGTTTCCTCGATATCATCTAAGCTTTCTCTCATTTGTAAGGCTCTTGCACCCTGGCCCACACCACATGGTGACACTGAAGGAATGTAATGGGGTTAAGAAGGGAAATGGCCATGGGATCTTACAGGTGACTGACCCCTCCACTGTGCTGCCATGACAGTGGCACCCCACGGTCACGTGTGGGTGCAGAAATGCCACAAGGCTGCTAAACATATTGCCAAGTCATAATATATAGAACAGTGCTGAATCCACTCCCCTGATCTTCCCAGTGACTTCAGCTCTCTCTTTGTTTTTCCTTTGTTCAACCAGAAGCCTGCATTTATTCACACAGGTATTTCTGCCTCCTTCATTTCCAGGCTAAAGGCCACTTCTGCCAAGTCGGTACAAACAGAAGAAGAGATGTGCTGAGAGTCAGCACGAAATAAACACTTTTGTTAGTTATGATACCTCACTCGCCATCTAACCCTTGATGCTGGGGCCAGCAGAGCTCCAGAGGACGCAGGAGATGTGCCTGAGTAACTCAGTCTATCCCAAAGGATGCTGTAGCTCTGAGAGCAATTTCACAGCACTTCCACCAGACACAGAAAATAACTTCCTTGAGAAACAAACCTGGAGTGTGGGCTGTAAAGCACTAGCTCCCCCTTTAAACTCCGCAAGCTGAACAACTTTGATGAACATCAAAGCCTTTCCCGTTAAACGTGCTACAAATTACCATTAGGGAAGCCCAGGCAGGGGCTGCTCTGCTGAGAGAGGTAGCAGCATCGTGGCAGTGGGGAGCAAAAGTCCTCCGTGCTGCCTCTCTGAGTGGGCAGCAAAACAATTTCTCTCCACAGTACTGACGCTCTTCAAGTCTCATTTCACAATAAAACCCCTCAATAAACGCAGGAAATAAGGCAGCAGCTCTAAGAAACTGTCCATATCATAAGGTTGCTTAATGACTACATGTTCTGACCTGGTTGTCAAGTGGCACAGAGGCCAAGCAGCACATCCAGCACTGGGGGAAAGTTCCTCCTGAAACTGCTCAGTACACACCTCCCCACTTGGGAATGATGACATCAGAGTGGAATTCACTGTTTCGTCGGGAAACAGAGCTGGAGTCTCATTTTAAACTCAAACACCAGTTCCCAGGCAGAGTTTCCCAGGAGATGCCCTCATGGAGAGCACTGCCTCGGTCTGCAGCAGCACAAGGACACGGCCAGCATGGCACCCCATGGCTACCCCATGGGCACACGTGGCTACCTGACCCCAGTTTGGCTTCTGCACCTCCTGCCTTTGGAGAGAAACCAAATGCCAAGGCTGTGCCACTACAAATCCATCCACTTTCACTGTGTATCGAAACAAGGTCTTCTGAGTTCCCAATGTAACGACACTAAATGCTGATGATTTCAGTTAATGCAGTAATTGCTGGGAAGGTGAGGGATCTCTGCTACACACAGGCAGCTCTCTGGGCTTGGAAGTTCCTCACTCCGCAGCAAACATCTATTCTGCTCCTGAGAAACCCATTGTAAGGTCAGGGCTGATGAAGAGACTTGCTCTCAGGAGGCTGCGGTCCTGCCTGCACGGGTTTCACTCATAATTACATTACATACCATTCCCAGGAAGACTAACAGAGCATTGTGATTGTACCTCAAACTGTGAGGCAGCACAGCCAG
Organism: Urocolius indicus; assembly: GCA_013401255.1. Classification (NCBI taxonomy): domain Eukaryota; kingdom Metazoa; phylum Chordata; class Aves; order Coliiformes; family Coliidae; genus Urocolius; species Urocolius indicus. The sequence continues at coordinate 102,276 of WBNH01003219.1, read as the reverse complement.
GGTGTGAGAGAGCAGCCCTCAGAAAGGCCTTTCACAGCAAGCAGGAGGCTGGAGGGGCTGAGGGCATCGCCTGAGGTACCAGCTGGGCTGCTGCCAGCAGCACAAGGCATCCCATGTGTAACTCAACCCTCCCTCTCTGTTCAGCTTCAGCTTTCACCCCATCTCATCCTTCTGGGCTCCACTGGACAAAGAGAAACCCCCTACCCCGCTCCCACTGGGTGCAGATCAGCCCTCGCCTGAAACGCTCACAGATATAACTCCGGCTCATTTGCAAACCAACCACAGTTTATTTAATCTTCCTCCAAGATGCTTCCCCCTCAAGCTCCACATTCCTCATCCCCAGGCTTCTCCTGCAGCCCGCACAGATCCATCAGGCCTGCTCAGCCCCGCCGCTGCTCTCTCCAGCCTCACTCCATTGCAAACGACCTGCTCGCTGGCTTTCCTAAACAACAACAACCACCCCAAACCCCCAGCATCCTTTTTACACCTAACCAAAAATAGCAACCCTGCCTTCCAAACGACTGCAAGTTATTTCTGTTCTTTCCAGGCCAGCAGACAGACATCTCAGGCTCGCGCTGCTCTTCTGACACCACACACACACCCCCCACAGCGAGGGCACAACAGCCTTACACCGAGGAGAAAGCAAGCACAGACCACCTCTCCTGCTGCCCCCAGCTACAGAACACACAACAGAGCAAGCTGGCCCTTATCTTGTGTCTAACAACCCCCTTCAAGCGATGGCTTCGGCTGTGGGGCGGCCGTGGGTGTTGGATGCAAACCACAGGTTAAGATGGCACAGAAGGAAGATTTCTGCAATGTACCATTTCCACAGAGAGAAGGAACTTGTTCTGCATAAGAAATACTATCATTGCTGAGGCTGATGGCCCCTGACCTGCAGCCAGCCCAGCCCCTGCAGTCACACTTCATGCCCCTGCTCACCTCACACTCAGCTTCTCAGAAAACCATCTCAGCCTTAAACCCATTTCTGACCCCTGTGAAAGGTTTCCTTTTTGGTCTTGCAATGGAATGTACACTCACCAGCACAAACTGCCTGCCTCTGTGTGCACAGGTTACTGTGTGTTCCCACTGCAACACCTTGGCCTTGCCAAAAGTGGTTTGGCTTTAGGGCAAAGGACAGGGGAGGTCAAAATGGGAGTAAAGAATGTGCTGGGATAGCAGCATGACTCAGATGGGTCCTGACTTTCTCGTCCTTTAGATGAGATTGCTCCTTCCCTCAGATCTGTTCTTGTTTTCCTTACCTGAACCAGGCTCAGCAGAACCTACCTGCTGGACACCATCAGCAAGAAGTGCTGCAGCTTATAACAACCCCCTCAGTGTCCATGCCACGAGGCACAGCTTTTTGCCTCCTCCCCACCACCATCTCCACATTTACATGCTCTTGCCATCGCCAACACTGGCTCTCCTCCAGCCCAGCTGCCCTCCAGCTCTGCACTCTCCTCCTCTCTCATTTACTCTTATTTTAACTCTCAAACCCTTTCATCCTTCCATGTTCTATCAAGATAGAGCACATTTTTGCTCTATTTTACCCAATATTCATCTTGCCTTACAAAACTAGGTCACGAGATCTGCAAGCTTATCCGAGTTAGGCTTCGCAGGCTCAGAACACACCTCCCTTCTATTTCTTTTTTGCTGTTCTGTGTACACTTTCCGAGCCTGAAATATTTACCCAAAAAAACTCAGAAGTACACAAACACACCGCTTTGTTTGAAAACTCTAACCAGCTATTTACAAACTGCCTTGTCTTCGGTCATTTTCGGTTCAAAACAGTTCTGCTAGGCAAAAAAAAACAAACAACCAAACAACCCTTAAAAACAACCTGGAGCTTCTCCAGTCTGCAGGTCAGCCCCAAAACCCTGACAGGGGGCAGCTCTGCTGATAGCAGGGAGTTATTATCAGGGAGTTTTTGTTGAGTGGCACTGGTGATTCACCCCCTGCTGCCACCAGCCCCTCTTTGAGCTACAAAAACCCTACTGCCTGAGGCTCTTGAGGGTAGCCTCCTGGGCTAGAAAGGCAGCCCAGCATGGAAACACTGGGACACCAACACATTGACCCAACCACTCACCAAAGGCAGGGTGAAGGCAAGCGCAGCAGCGCCCAAGCGCATCGCCTTGGCAACAGACACGCTGCCAAAAACCCCCCTCCAACATTCTGCAGGAAAACGGGACTTTGGCCACCTCGAAGCATTTGGGAAGCACCTGGGAGGTGCTGCTGGATTCAAAGGGTAACCTGAAGCACCTGCAGCTTTCTCTACTCACCCGTGGTTTCCACGATGCCCTCCAGGATGACGACGATCTCGAACTGCTCCGTCTGCATGCTGCGCTGGGACAGGTCGTAGAAGGGGCTCTTGGCATCTATCACGTGGCAGATGGTGAGAGGGGACACGAGGAAAAGCTGGTCAGCCCCTGTGCTGAAGCCCACATCCAGCTCCAGCTGATCGAGTGGGAGGAACTCACCCTCCGGGGTCTGACGGGACTGGATGGGAGAGACAGAAAGAGAGATTATGGCTGGAGCAGCCATCAGTGAGGCACCCTCACAGCATCCCACAGCCCTGCTGGGGCTCTGCACCTCCTGGCACATGAGGCAAACCCCGCTCCAGCCACATGCCATGAAACAGGTGAGAACCCAGAGCTGGGCTCAATTACTGAAATCTATCAGGCATCTTACTGCAATTGCAGCTCATGAACCAGAGAATGCTTTTGGTTGGAAAAGACCCTGAAGCTGCTGGAGTCTCAGCCCTGCCCTCACCCTGTAAAGCCCACCGCTAACCCATGGCCCTCAGCACCTCAACTCCACAGCTTTGGGATCCCTCCAGGGCTGGGCACTCCCCCAGCTCCCTGGGCAGCCTGGCACAGGGGCTGACAATCCTCTGAGGGAGAAAGTTCTTCCTAACAGAGACGAGCCTCTGACCAGCAGAGGAGCCCTGGAAAACTGCTGGGCACTGACAGGAAGGATGGATGGCTCTGCCAACAACCCATTGCATTGCCCATCAGCAGAGCAAGAAGCTAGCACACATCCCTTGCCCCACTCTGCACTCCATCTCTTGTACAACCAGCAGTGCCCACACAGGGTCCCTTGCCTGGGGGCTCACAGAGGGGCACATCTCCTCCTGAGATGCCCCAAACCCACGCTGTGACACAGTGACTGCAGGCAAGGGCTCGGCCACCCTCAGGCTCCCTCCTGTGAGGCGCTGCCCATGAGCTCGTGGTAAGTGGCAGCACTGAGGATGAGTTCCCAGCTCTAACCAGAAAGGAGAGTCCCCCAGCACGGACTGACAACAACTGACACCAGCCTCACCCCAGCCAAGCACGCGGCTCTCCGAGGAAGCTTTCGGATTGCTGTCGTCCTGACAAAAGCAGCCCGGAGAAGAGGATGCTGCTGCTTTAGTTAGAGCTGCCTGCTAAGACACCACAAACCACCATTTAACAGCTGCAGGACAAACCCATAAGATCAGGCCTAGAGCTGAGAGCTCCAGCTCAGCGCCGCAGCACATCCCGAGCGCCGCGCTCGGCACAGCTCTGCCCAAACCCGCCTTCTGCGCCTTTCCTTTCTCCCTCGTATTATGAATAGGCAGGAACAGAACATTACAGCCCTTCCTGGTCATTACTTTTGTTATAGAATTTTCCATTACTTGCTGCTCAGATTTTAAGAGGCAGTTTTGCAGATGGCTGCATTGATCACACACAGCCGAAGCCCAGCCTTAAATCACTGCTCGTGATGCGCTCCCACCGCTCCCCTTCAGCTGACGTGAAACGTCCCACACTGAGCAACACCACTGACTTGAGGTGGGATTGTTTGTTACTGGGAGTATGATCAGGCTTGCAGGAAGCAGCAGAATCTTTCCCCTAACTTTTCCTGTGCCCATTCTCCTTGTTATTCAGACCAATGTAACGGGGGGTGTGATGGACCTGGATCAGTGCAGCCATCACCTCCAGACCATTGGCTCCTAGGAATGACACCAGCAGCCCCCAGCCCCATGGAAAGCCCTGCACTGGTGGCTGCGGTGTGTGGGGAGGTTGTAGGGGCACAAGGGGTGCAGCTACAGCCCAAGCTATAGCGGTTGGGAGCCCAAAAGCAAGCGGCAGCAGCCAGAGCCAAATGGGATTATGCTCCTCGCTCAGGATTTGCTTTCTATTTTTAATTTTTTTTCCCCTGAATGGTGGCTGGATTTGAAAGAGATCTAATCCCAAACAAACAACCACGGCTTCCTCTGCCCCCAAGTCTGGGCTGAGAAACGTGCTCTCATTTGGGCATGGGAAAACCCAGATCCATCACACCTGCCTCTGCCAGCCCACCCTGGCACACGCCGTGCAGTTGCAGATAGAGGCACCAGAGCCAAGAAACATCCACAGCACATCTGCATAAATATCCTGCCTGCAGGGTTTTGTTTGCTTTTCCTTTAGAGAGGAGTCTACTTTCCAATTAAAAAAAGAGACAAACCCACCAACCAAGCACCCAGTAACGCCTGTGAGCGGGGCAAGGAGCAGCTCCAAGGAGAGAACCGAGTCCCCCACGCAGCCCACACTCCTAAAACATTGCCATGGCCACAGGGGAGGTGGAGGCTGGCCCATTCCTGGGTGACAAGGTCATACAGGGGATACCCAGACACAGCCACTTGCCCTTGGCTTTGGGACTGAGGGAAAGGTGGCCAAGGGTCAGAGTCCGTGAGATGCAGCGAGGAGCTGGATACACCTCCCACGGCCACTGATGGGGTGTGAAGTCCTTTAAAGGTCTGATGGTAAAACTATTGCCGGCTCTGCCTTCTGGCTCCTGTGTTTAGGCCTCCAGCTATCACCACTCCTGTTCAAAATGTTTTGGCTTTACGTGGCACTTCTCCACAGATGCTTTCCAAGCAAGACCCAGGGAACACACAGTGGTATCTGCCCCAAAATCTCAGTCTGAATCAACCAGCCAAAATCCCACTACTGACGCACAGCACAGGAGGGCAGAACCACAGAAGTATTTTGGCTGGAAAAGATCTTCTAAGCTCACCAGGTACAAGCACTACCCCAGCACTGCCACAGTCACCACCAAGCCATGGCCCTTAGCTTTGCAATCCCTCCAGGGATGGAGCAGCCTGGGCAGCCTGGGACAGAGCTAGACAGCCCTATCAATGGAGAAACCAAAATCAGAATACCTCCTCTGACGCAACCTGCAGATTCCTCTTGCCTCTTTCTCTGCACTTGATGTCCTTTGCTGTGTCCCTCAAGAGGACAAGGACTACAGAAGGGGGGGGAAGAAAACACTGGGGAAGAATGGTAAAGGACGGGTGGGCTGCTCTGGGAGCCGTGGGCTGTAAGCAGCGCTGCAGTGCCAGGGAGGACCCTGCTCTGCTCCCACTCCCACAGCACCCCACACTGCCCCTGCTAGACTGGAGCTCACGGGATTCCTGGGGAACCTACCACAGCCACCACCAGCACCTCCTGGTTTATAGCTGCAATGAAATCAGGTGTTGCATTACTCAGCTGTGCAGTCATATACACAAAGCATTGGCTGCTTCAGCTCTGAGGGAAAGGAGATCAAGACTGGGAACTTCAACCTTACAGACAACCCAAATGCTGTTTTCCCCCGGGAGCCCCTGAGCTCCAGGCAGCACCTAAACCCAGGCAGAGTGTGGGAACTCCCGCTATTGACTGTTCTGCTGGTGGAGCCAAGGCGTTTGTAGCAAGAAGTGACCTTGAGTGACTCTTTCTGACTCAATGTAACACAGGGAGGGAAGCACAGGGCTTCTAAGTCTCATTCACTTACAGCCCTGGAGATTCACTTACAGACCCGGCTGCAGCAAGGAATGAGCCTGAGCACTAACTTGTCACTTTCAAGGGTTTATGTTTGTGGGTTTTTGGTTTTTTCTCTCCAGTGTGGTCTAAACTTACCAGGAAAGAAACCAAACAAGCTCTGTATGTCAGCACTCCTGATTTCACACGGCTTCTGCAGGCAGAGTAACCAAACTGCAGCGTTCCAGCACAACTGTGAGCAGCCCTGCAACTATCCCTGCCCTCCCAGTCCAGCAATAAACCTGCAATAAAGGCTCTAGGTGAGCCAAAGCAGAGACATCGAAGCAGCAATCCTTCTCTCCCTCCTTCCCTCACATACTCGTGCCCCTGCAAGCCAGAAAGACCGTGGGTGCACAGCAGCACCTCTGCACGACAAATCCCTTTCCCTGCTGCAATCCTTTTTATTTTAACCTGTGGGTTTTTTTTTTTCCAAGAAGCCTGGTTGAGCACCACTCCATGCAGAGACACTTGCACCCAGGGAACAGCCTCATTTCAGCCCTTTTATTACTGTTCCACCTCCGTGCCAGTGCCCAGGTCGGTGACATCCCTCCCCCAGCCTCCTCCTGCCACGAACGAAGCCCCACAAGGCAAGGACAGCTCGCTTTGTTTGAGCTGCTGTTACAGCAGGGTTCCCTGGGCTCCTCTCGGCTTCTTGCTATTTTTAAACCAGCTGCAGAACCTTCACCCCTCTGACTCCGCGCTGCCGTCACCAAGGCGGGAGGCGCGATGGCGCTGAAGCCGCTCTCTCCTGGGCCGAAAGCTCCGGGAATGTTTTGGGAGACACTCTAAGTTTTAACCTACCACCCTTCCCCTGCAGCACCTCTGGGTACAAAAGGGGCTCTTTTTAAGATTTCTAGAGGAAATGACTGGTTTTGGTTCCTTAAAGCAAGGAAAGAGCTCTGTTAAACCAGGACAGCCTGGCAGCTGGAGGGGTCACCGTGGTGGTGTCCTCCGGAGACCTGGTGATTGATTACTCGTTGCATGGCATCCAATTAACCCAGCTAAAACTTCTGGCACCGGGAAACAGTCAGGGAGAGCTCGTACTCGGGACAAGCAGGGCTGAGGCTGCAGCTGCAGCTGAGAGATTGCTCAGAAAGAAAAGAGCAGGAATAGCTGTCTCAAAAAAAAGAACAGATCAGCAATAGGGGCCCCAAAGAAAGAACAGATCAGCAATAGGTGCCTCGGGGTCAGCAGCAGCAATGTTGGTCCTCAGCACCAGCACTCACCAGGCACAGCAGGGAGGAGGCAAGGGGAAGCCTGATTGTTCTTGTTCCTCTTTTCCCCCCTCAGCGTGCTGAGGGCCAGCACTTCCCCTCTGCTCAGCACCACGGCTTAGGGTGCAGGGAGGGTTCTGCAACCCTCCCCAAAGGCAGTGAGACCTCCTCTTGCAAAAGTATCCCCCCTGGGAACATGTATTGGGGCCAAAAACACGACAACTTCAGAAGCCTCTGAGCAAAATGCATCTCTGGATATGGCTGCAGCAGAGGAGGGACGAGCATCCCTCTGCAGGAGGCAGCCAGAGGAGTGGGGAAGAAAGCAGGGCAGTCCTACAGAGGGGTCCCCAAAGGCCAGGGGACTCTCCTACCAAACACTCAGGCTGAGGGCAGGGCACCCTCATCCCCTGCCAGCTGTGGAAGCAGGTGGGATGCTCTGCATGTGCCCAACAGCACCTGAGCCATCCTCTAACCCCTTCCACATCTCAACTCTGCTGTTTCCCCCACACACGTTCTTCCCCAGATACAGGGGGCTGTCAGCAGGATGCTTGAAGGCTGAACCCTGGCATTCTGCTTTCCACAAAGTTCATCCATGCACCAGGTAGATAAAGTTCTGCCTGACTGGAATCACCTTTGCCTGAAAGCACAGAATTGAGCCAGAAAGGCAAAGAGCTTTCTTTTAACAGGCTCACTGAGGGATTCAAGCTACAGACTATCCACTCGTGTGAGAAATCCAGCATCTTTACAGAAATTATATATAAACATGTGGGTGTAAACCCAGTGCAGAATGAAAACATCATCTCACGAGGCTGCCAGTAAACCAGAGGGTGGAGGTTAAAGCTGGTGCCTGATGGCTGAGCCTGAACAGCACAGTGGGGACATGTGGCAACCCTGGGCAGGAGACCCCTGGGCAAGGGATTGGAACAAGGCACTTACGGTGCCTTCCAACACAACACGTTGGCTGACTCTACAAAGCTCTGCTGCCAAAAGGGCGCTCGGAGCGGGCTGCAGCTCTGAGGTAGGGACAGGGAGGGAGCTCTCCCGGGGCTGGCACCTCACTTACTTTGAGCAGCTTGCAGCGGATCTGTGCCGAGACCATGTGGCTGTTGCGCAGGTTGCCCACCCGGAACATGAGGGTGAGCTTGCCGTCCCGCATGGAGATGGCGGCGTGCTCGCTGAACATCAGCGTCTCGGCCCTCTTCTTGGGCTGGGACATCTTGATGAACATGCAGCCGATGAGGAAGGCGTCCACGATGGAGCCCAGGATGGACTGGAAGAGGAAGAGGATGATGCCTTCGGGGCATTTGTCCGTGATGTAGCGGTAACCGTAGCCGATGGTGGCCTCGGTCTCGATGAAGAAGAGGAAGGCGGAGGGGAAGTTGTAGACGTTGGCCACGCAAGGGGTGTAGCTGTCGTCGTGCGCCTTGTTCAGGTCACCCCGCATGTAGGCGATCACCCACCACATGGAAGCCATGAACAGCCAAGCCACCGTGTAGGTGAGGATGAAGATGAAGAGGTTCCAGCGCCACTTGAGGTCCACCAGCGTGGTGAAAAGGTCCGAGAGGTACCGGCTGGTCTCTCCGCCCAGGTTCCCGTGCTGCACGTTGCACCGCCCGTTCTTATCCACGAACCGCTGCCGCTTCCCTCGCGGGGCTGCCCGTGGCGGGGGCAACCCCCCACCGCTCGCCGAGGTGCTCACCACTTGGTACTCGTCCCCGAGCTTCCTCCGCAGCGCCGACATGCTCCGATCCGCGATGATGCTCCGATCCGCGATGATGCTCCGCGATGCGATGCTCCACCGAGCCCCCGCACGGCACGGCCCCGAACAGCCCCGGCACGGC
>WBNH01003219.1:0-85624 GCA_013401255.1 Urocolius indicus | reverse complement strand
ATCTGAGAGACTTGAGAGAGGAAAGCTGCCCATTTACATTTTATCTGATTCAAGGCATGGCTTTCCTCCAGATCATGCTCAGTTTAACCTAACAGCGATGCTTCAGCTTAAGCCTCCCATGTTTAATTTATGTCTAACAGGCATTTTCCAGCATGTCTCAGCCTGGCAGGCTCCCTCTCCAACACCTTTGGGGTGCAATTTCCACAGCCTTGTACCAAGGCAGGGGAAGCTGACACCGCGTGCCTCAGTTTACCAGATGAAAAGCAGTGGGGGTTTTATCCACTGGCAGCCCAGAGAAGACAGTGGAAGATGCAGAAGAAATGGCATTGGATCTGCTGCTCCTTTAGGCCACTGCTGAGGGGAGTCGTAATTAATCTCCACGTTTCCTTATGACTGTGCACAAGTCCCTCTCCCCCAGCACAAGGGTTTAGGCTGCTCAATCTATTCCTGCAGATGCTTCCCTTACAGGCAGTGCAGCCACAGCAACACCCAGCCTGGCACTGACAGCTTCACACTCACAAACACCCAAAATAACCACCAGAAAGCTGAAAGCATCCTTGCAATTGCCTCTTCATCCAAAAGGCATTTAATGTAAGACACCCCAGAAAAGAGCTGCTGCTTCCCCTTCAAGAAAACACCGTGTCCCAGCTGTTTCTGTGCAGAGCTTTTGCCCCCTTCCCGTTCAATGCCTTGTCTCAGGCTTTATCTGTTGCACATAAACATTACTCCAGACATGAAGCTATACATTACCCCCATGTCCCCCTGTCATTATGCTATTGGAGGACTTCAGAAGACACAATTGGGTTTGGTTTTTTTTTTTTAACCAAATCCCTGGGAGGCAAACAGATTTTATCTTCCCCTAATTTTACAGGCTGGAGTTTTAAGACAGAGGAACCGAGGTCAAAAGCATTTTGAGAGGCTCATTTAATGTATCTGGCCTTGTGATCTTCCAGAGTTCTTTCCAGTATGTCGCATCTGCTGTGTTCAAACAAGTGCTCTATCAGCTCAGGGCACGGTGCTCCAGCAAATGACACCAAAGTGCATCCAGCCCAAGCCAACAGAAGCAAGCAGAAAAGCAGCCAGTTTAACCTTGGACTCAGGCAAATAGGATAAGGTGGGGGCTGTGCCTGTGTGAGGGCTTGGAAAGCTCTGCTCTGGGGGGCTGCACCCAATGTCCCCTTGCTGCTGGAACCACAGAACCACAGAATCATTCCTGTTGGAAAAGCCCTTCAAGCTGTTGGAGTCCATTCCCTCCCCTCACCCTGCCCAGCCAAGCACTGACCCACAGCCCTCAGCCCCACGGCTTTGGGGTCCCTCCAGGGCTGGGCACTGCCCCAGCTCCCTGGGCAGCCTGGCACAGGGGCTGACACCCCTCTCAGGGAAACAGCTCTGCCTCAGCTCCAATCTCAACCTCCCCTGGGGCAACTTGAGCCCACTCCCTCTTGTCCTCACTCATTACTTGTGAGCAGAAACCAAACCCCACCTCTTTACAATCCTCTTTCAAGGAGTGTCAGAGAGTGCTGCTGTCTCCCCTCAGCCTCCTCTTCTCCAGGCTCAACACCCTCAATCCTTCAGCCCCTCCCCAGCACCATTGTGCTCCAGCCCCTTCCCCAGCTCTGCTCCCAGGCTCTGGCCATGCTCAATGTCTCTGTCTCCCTCTGCCTTCCCAGTGCAGTAACCCACACTCTTCCTCAGCAGCTCACCTGACTTCCCAGCAGAAGAAAGCCTGGCTGCCAATCCTGCAGCGATGCCATCTAAGTGCAGTCTGCTCTCCAAGGAAAGACTCTCCTTTTCTTTGCTGAGTTCTTTGAAATTTGAAAAAATGGTTAAAATTTACACCATTTCCCCCCCTTTCCATCATCCCTGTTGCTGTGATCAGTGCTTCCCCCCAGAGGCTGGGTACATCTCAAGGTACACCGAGTCGTGCTTTCCTCCCGCTGCCTCCCCAGCCCTGCTCTGGTCCGGGGTCAAGCAAGGGAACCCCACGAGCAGCCCCATATGCAGTGTCCCAAAGCCCAGTTAGTGCTCCTGCAAGTTATCCCCTGTCCTGGAAGGTCCCAGAGCAATGGCCATGAAGGTGCATGTTACACAGGAATAATGATGTCTAACATGGGCAGATCATAGCAGAGACACAGAGACCTGCAGGTGCTCAGGGGGAAGACACTTATCTGTGACCTGAACTTACAGAAACAGACCCCAAGTTGTGCCATCCAGTCCCACTGGCTTGCAGGCTGCCTGAATGTGGTTTTAGGGCAGTTCCTATCACCCTCACTGTGCACACATGCCTTCAGCTCAGGGCTGAAAGGGCCCTGGGATTGGGTGGCCACGGGATCTGTCCTTAATCCCAGGGATACTCCCCTGGGGCTGTATCCACGGTGAGTCTGGCTCCACAAAAACTCTCCAACAGGCCTCAGGAGATAAAACCACGCACAGTTTTTAAGGCACATGAGATGTGGGTTGTTTTCCTCACTGTCATTTCAGCTCCATAATCACTCCTAATTATTAACATTTCTGAGAAACACACACACACACACAAAGAGAAAAATACCTCTGTGTCTGCATTCAGCACTTACAAATAGATTATTTTATGATCCATTTAAAGGATGCACATCCTATAATTAACACGAGCTCTACAGCTAATTGCATCTTTGCAAAACAGTTTAATAATCAGAGCAGGAGCTTGACAGCCGCTTCTTTTAATCACACACACTCACACACACACGAGTGTTTTCTGTAAACTGCAGCTCCCCAGAAACAAACACATGAGCACCCAAACACACACTCCTCTGAAGGCAACCTGAGGCAGCTCAAACTTGACAAATGGGATGTGATTTCCCTTTTCTTCCCCCTGTAGTTGCAGGAGCAAGGCCACTGCTGAGCAGGACAGAGTCTTGCTAAGAGAGAGAGAGAGAGATGAGCTGGCAGCCCCTTTGGTGAAGTGGTTGGGCAAAGGAAGCTGTAACAGTGCAGGAGAGGGAATCAGGAAACTAAAGCTGCTGTTATAAAGAAAATCTTTCTCATCTTCATCTACATTACCTCTCCTCTGTCGGCAAATTAAACTCAAACCATCCTTCCGTCTTTACCAGAACTTACCCAGCTGCTTCAGGATTCAAGATACTACTTAAAGAGGGGAAATCCTCTGACCACCAGAATGAGACCAAAGCTCTGTTCCTGGCACCAGGCATCATCTGTAACACAGCAGCAGAGTCTTTCTTTCCCCCAGCCTCCATCATCAGGGAGTACATGACACGACTGTCCAGCCTGGCCCTTCTGTGCCCAGCGAAGGCAGCACTGATGCAGCCCCTGGCCTGCTTCATTGGACCCAGCCCATGCATGCACTGCCAAGCTCAGCTTTCCTGCATCATGGTGTTTTCCAGGGAATGCCTGCAAAACTGAGCCTGAAACTCCATCTGGGGAGCAGCTGGACAGGGCTGGGTTGACCTGTGCCATGGCAAGTGTGTGGGGGCACCTCTCCATCACACACACCACGGCTGGAACGCCTCTGCTGCCTATTTCCAACCTTGGGTGTGGAAACAAAGGCTCTGAAAGTCTAGGGGCTGGACTGGAAAGCTTGGGTACTTTTAGCAGATAGCATCCCTTCACCATATAAAACATCAGCACCTCCAGAAAAAGACAAATGCACCAGAAGAAAACTAAACCAGTGTGTTTTAATTCTACAAAAATGCATATAAACATTTCACTGTACAGCAGAGAGTTCCAGCACACCAGCACACCGTTCCATAACCACCACAGCACTTACCACGTGGCAGCCTTTACCCACAGCTTGCTTTTGTGACTGTGATTTAAACCCTGTGCTCCCAAGCCCTCACTCGGGAGTGAGTTTGCCTGTGCAAGCGCAGCCTCCAAGCCACCAGCACTTTTCCCCTGCCTGCTTCAGAAAGCAGAGCTCCAGCACTTCTCACACAAGCTCTGTGTTACCTCAGGGAACCATGGCCTTTTGGCAGGGGCACTGCTTACTGAGCTGTCCTCAGTGCCTGCCTGCAGGGAAAAAAGTGACCACACGGACCAAACCAGGGGTTGATTTGCCACTCCGGGAGCAGTGGCTGTGGCTGGGTGTTAGCACACGGTGGCATGGGCATGAGGAGCCACAGAAGCCTTCAAACACACACAGCTGGTGATCACCCAGTGCTGAGGGGCAGGCAGGAGCTCGCAGTTAGCAGCAGGTTATGTGTGGTGTAGTCTCACCAGCTGTGTTAGCCATGGGGGAGTGGGCAGGGCAGCAGCTCCCCAACAATACACAAAGGATCACAGGCAGGCTGTGGCTGTCACCAGCACTGCCCAGCTCCTTTCCCTCTCCTCAGATTGTCCCAACTCCTTTTTTGTCGCCCCAAAATGTCCCAAGTCCTTTCCATCTCCCCAAGTTGTTCCAACACCTTTCCACCTCCCCAAACTGTCCCAACTCCTTTTTCTCTCCCCAAACTGTCCCAACTCCTTGCCATCTCCCCAAATTGTTCCAGCCTGTTTAACAGCTCCATCCCCCTGGGAACTGCCTCTTATGAGGCTCTGGCCAGCACCACCCAGAGGTGATTCAATCTAAAGCTGTGGCATCAGATGATAAAATCTCTACTTTCAACCTAGAAGACAGAATTTTGCAGCTTTTCAGATGAGAGTGCAACCAATCAACCAGCACTCCTGGGCAACTCACAGCAGCAAAGAATCCCACTGAGGCTGACTGATCCAAACCCCTGTTTCAAGTTCTGGGGCTGTAACCTGGGTTCTCCCAGCTCTGTGGATCACAGGAAGGAGCCTGGAGATAAGAGAAGGCTTTTTACAGCCCTCAGGGTTCCCCTCTTCTCTCCCCATGCTCCCTGTGCTGATGCCAGACAGCATTACAGCTCCCTCTCACTTCATCAAAGCCAGGCTGAGAATACATGAGAAGCAGCAAAGCTTTTCCAGTGAAAACAACACAAATCCAGCATTTGGAGGCTTCTTCGTATTTTAAACACGTTGTGCAAAGAGAAGTGAAGGCTCAGGACAGCTTTCTGAGATACTTCACACGTGGGGAAACGAAGACAGACTGATGCTTCTCAGCTCTGGTCTGTTCACAGGCACTGAACTTCAGACACTCGACCAAAGGAGCTGCTTGAAATGCCCTGTAGCCCAAATCACTTGCCAAGGCAACACCAGAAGCCAGTGGCAGGAGCAAGGGCTGGAGCCCAGGCACGGGAACTTACATCCATTCCCTGAACCCCATGGTTTACCACCTCTGATGCCACATCAGTGCTGAAGGCACCTTCTCCACCACCACCTCAGGCTCTGTGAACGCAGCTTTGGTGGAACTCCACTGCAAGGAATGGCAGAGGGCACTGTATCCAGGGGGCAAACCCAGGAGCCAGCCCCTCAAAGCCCATGGAAATACTCACTGTGACTGGAGTTGAACAGGTTCTTCAGCGCTCTTCTTCTCGGCCTGAGCCTGACCTCTAGATGTCAGGCCATCCTCTGGCATGCAGACCCACAGCTGCACCTCTGCTCTGGCCCTCAGGGACGTGTGTACTTGCTCCTAAACAAGTGCAATTCAAGCCAGAGGCATTTCCCTTCCTTTTGCGCCCCAAGCAGGGACAGAGCAGTGCAGGCACTGACCATCCCCAAACACTGCTCCCTTAGTCCATGTTGGTTAATATGTATGAGAATATTAACCTTTACAGGCATTCTAAGGAGAAAAACATTCTTTCCTTTATCTTTGAGCCTGCAGCTCCAGCCCAGCCAACTGCACACCCACTGCACCCTGCCATCACCCCCCAGCAGTGCAGGAGACCGGGCAGCCTTCACCTTGGCAGCCAGGGCTGTTGGGTGACACACGGGAGCACCCAGAAGAGCTGGCATCTCCAGCTGCCCTCTCCTAACGCTCCTGGATGCTGCAGGACCTTCCACATTTCCTTCTGGAGAAGCCAAGTGCCTGGGTCTGTGACCCACCGGCACAAGGGGCTGTTCATGTGGCGAGAGCCCTTGGGAAAGAGATGAAGAAAGAACTCATTACGGTTTTCTTCTGTGTGGAGATCAGCACTTCAGTTTCTCTGTGATGTCTGCACGCTCTTGCCATGAAGGAGAACTGCAGCCTTCTCCTTGCTTTGCTGGCTTCTGTGTCGTTTGGTGGCAACGTGAAGGTTGGAAGGCAGTGTTTGACCCTGCTTTGAGTAGGGAGGGCTGGGCCAGACGAGCTCCCAGCCTGTGTTAATCCGTGATCCTCTGGCTCCTGTGCACACGCAGCAACCACTTTGCCAATTTAACACTCTTCTAGCTCTCATTTAATGATGCGGATCAAGAAAATGTGGATGACCTATAAATTTATAATAGGTACATATATGACACTATGAATCCATAACAACCAGAGCATTATACAGAAAATACTGCACTTTTTAATGACCCAGTGCATCAACAGACCCTTTGAGGAACTGTGAGTGAAAGAAAGGGGAAACCATTTCACCCCTTACCCATGGGTTGTGGCTCCTGCCCTCGCCTTTGAGCCTCTTTGAAGTTGCAGAATACTGCCCAAACCCAGCCCAGCATGCAAGAGATGCTGCATGCTGGGGAGGGTGTGCTGCTGGGGTCACCTTTGTGGGGAAGAGTCCTTCCCCTGAGCCGGCACAGCCCCGGCTTCGTGCCATCAGCTCCTCCTCAGGAACCACACCAACAAAACCACCCAGCCACAGAACCATTACAAACATAAACAAGCATCTGTTGTCACTACAGGAGCACCAGCAGCCCGGAGCCAGAGCTCAGAGGCAATCCAGCCTCACCCTCTGCACACAGAGGATCCACGGCTGAAGCTGTGTAGAGGATGCAGGTACGTACTAATGCAGCTGGGGACTGCGATGAGGCCAACCCCCAGTCTCCAGTGGTCTCAGGTTTTGGTACCTCCACCTTGCAGTTCCCCAGGAGTGAGCCTCAGCTGTTTCTACCTGCTCTGGTTTGAGTTACCCACACGTGTCACTCCTCCTTCCCATTGCTCCCATGCCCTTTGCTGTTGCCCCAGTCCGTTCCCATTTCTGAGCACAGCCTTTGTCAGTTTTGCTGCTTTTCTGTACACTGGGTCACATTCTTTTTTTTTCCTGGCACAAAGCACGAGGCTTCTGCTCTGTCTGGTGACTTCCCTGTGGTTCTTGACTGAGCCCCTCTTGGTGTGAGAGGACAGCAAACATCCCCCTGTGCTGCCAAGGAAGCCCCAACGCATCCAGCTCAGGAGCCAGCTGCCAGCATGGTTCCCAGTGCCAGTCAGTGGCATAAGGCATTTTATATCGGGGTCACTTGTCTGCAGCGGTGCGAGACACACAGAAAACACCCTCTGTCCCAGCCTCTCTGATGTAGGGTTCACAGAGGTTTCTCTGGAACCACTTTGGAGGACCTTTGTGTCGATAACAGCACACGTTGTGCAGCCACGGTGTCCCAAGGGGCACGGGGAGACCTGCTGCATCGGGGAAACCTCCGCCCCCAGGACTTCCCTCTGACAGCTGGGTTTTGCAGACAGCTTCAGCAGCAGCGGCCTGAGCAAGGAGCAGGGGAGGAGGAGGAGGAGAGGCGCTGGGAGGCAGCAGGTCTGCGCTGGAGTCAGGCCGCCAGCGTCATGTTGCGCAGCAGCCACTGCTGCGAGCGGCTCCCGCCGCACTCCCGCATGCTGGGGACCATCTTGTCCTCCTCCGACGGCTCGTCCAGGCACTGGTTGCTGTTGACGTGCCTCAGGGTGAGCTTCTGCAACACAGCAAGGCAAGAGCTGCAGTCAGCGAGACAGTTACTCCCTTCCCAGCATCGCTCCAAGGGCAGCGCTGCAGGGCAGCTCTGACCCCAGCACGGCTCAGGCTCTGTCCCCTGGCCAGGGCTCACACGGGGTTTACTCCAGGCAACCCTGCACCACTCCAGCAGAGCACAATGGCCAGGCACTGGACCCACAGCCGTCAGTGGCCTGGCAAGCTCAGTATGGACCTCACAGAATCCCACAGTCCCCAAATGATGGGGGTTGAAGGGCCCTGCAGAGCTGCTCCAGCCCCAGCCCCTGCTACAGCAGCTTCCTCTGGCTCAGGGGGCACAGGAACGTGTCCAGGTGGGGTTGGAAACCTCCTGAGAAGGAGCCTCCACACCCTCCCTGGGCAGCCTGGGCCAGGGCTCCCTCACCTCAGCACCAAAGGACTTTCTCCACCTGTGCCAGGGGCACTGCCTGTGCTCCAGCTTTTGCCCATTACCCCTTGTCCTGTCACTGGCCACCACAGCACAAAGCCTGGCCCCAGCCTCTCCACATCCACCCTCTAAGGATTGATCAGCATTGCTGAGTCCCCCTTTAGCCTTCTCTGGGCTGAGCAGCCATGGCATTAAAGCAGCCTCCCAGTGCCAACAAGAAAGCCAGAGAAGGGCTTTTTACAAAGGTTTGTAGTGGCAGGACAAAGGGTGATGGCTCCAAACTGAAAGAGAGGACATTGAGATATTGGGAAGAAGCTTTTCTCTGTGAGGATGGTGAGGCCCTGGGACACGTTGCCCAGAGAGGCTGTGGCTGCCCCATCCCTGGCAGTGCCCAAGGGCAGGTAGGATGGGGTTTGGAGCAGCCTGGGCTGGTGGAAGGGGGTCGGGATGAGGTGAGCTTTAAAGTTTCACCCAAGCCAAGCCATTTGGTGATTGAATAATTCTATGATAACCCTGCCCCAGCAAGAACAACTGATTCGGGACTGAAATCTTGTTTGCAGGTCCTCCACTGGAGCAGAGGTTGATTTTGAGTCAAACACCACACAAAGGAATCAGTGGGGAAACAAGGGTGGGCAACACACATTCTGCAGCCTCCTGGAAGGGAAAACAAAGGATAAATCAGCCCCAGGAGAGCTCAGCCCAACCTGAAGCCTTGGAGCAGCAGCACTGCAGAGTATAAACATTACTGTAACATAAATAATGCCATGGCAGCTGAGGTTTGGCAGGTAAGGAGTCGTGTTAGAAACCAGCGTCCCTGGTGCAGTCTCGCTGCTAATGAACATCATTGGTGTTGTCTGCACGTAGAGAAAGGAAAACTGCTGTTGCCTGGTGTTGCAACCAAGCTGCTGGGAAATGCAACGTGCCAGCCAGGACGTAGGGTGATTATCCAAGCACATACCTGCTCCCTGGCACCGGGTAATTCCACACTGCAGCTCGCAGGGGCTTTGCCATGTCACGCATTAACACTCCTAATCTGTGTTACTGATATTCCTTCAATAGCTGGGCCCTGGAGATTCACTGCTGGGCTCTAAACAAACTCTCAGGCAGCTCTCAGCCAGGAGCCTGCAGATACTGTAAGGAATCACCCAGGGGCCACTGGAGATGCATTCAGTGATGAACACGAGGCTTTTTCTTCCCCCCCCCCCACCGCCTCCACGCTTCTAATTACAAGAGGAAAGAATGAGCAGCGCTACCAGAAGCAGCTTGTTTACTAAATAGCACTGCTCCAAGCACCACTGATTCTTCACTTACATTGTTTTAAGTGCAATTAAGCTCGTGTCATTTTCTGCTATAACCAGAAATGCAAACAAGTCTAAAAAAACCACGCTGCTGCTGCTGCTGCCTCCATCAGCTGTTCCCTTGTATTCAGGGGATAATTTCATGCTAGATTACCATATCATTGGGATTTTCAACCCTCTCATACATTTTCCCTTTCTCTGTTCTATCATTATTTATGCTATTACCAAAAAAAAACAAAAAAAGAAAAAGGTCTCGTTTGCTTGGGAAACAATTAATTACCAGGCAGGATGATCTCCACACCAGCCAGCCTCAGATGTGTGCTTGCCTCAGAGACGAGAAGGGGCACGGAGCTGGCTGCACGGCGAGGCAGAGGCAGGGGAGCAGCCCTGCAGCATCCTGCCTCCCAAGTGTGTGCAAGTAACAGCTCTGGGCAGCACAGCCTCGGAATGCATCGTGGTGAAAGGATGGAGCAAAGACCCTCAGTTCCAGCCCTGTGTTGCTCCAGTGGCCATACAGGTGTCAGCAACACAAAACCACACCAGCAAAACGTTCACAGCCTGCAGCTCCAGTATCTGAGGCCAGACTCCTCAGTCTCCCACGTAAGGTGGGACAGGATAAGAGGAAACAGCCACAAGTTGCCCCAGGGGAGGTTGAGAGTGGAGCTGAGGCAGAACTGTTTCCCTGAGAGGGGTGTCAGCCCCTGTGCCAGGCTGCCCAGGGAGCTGGGGCAGTGCCCAGCCCTGGAGGGATCCCAAAGCCACAGAGCTGAGGTGCTGAGGGCCATGGAGTAGTGGTGGCTGGGCAGGGTGAGGTCAGGGCTGGGACTTCAGCAGCTTCTTTAAGCTTTCCCATCCCCAACCATTCTATGATCCCCTGCTGAGACTCTGCTGGCTGCAGGCACTAAGCGTTTACTGTGAAGCAGAGCCTCCACCTTAGACTGGATGCACTTGGAGACACTTCACAGGATCACAGAATGGAAGGGTTGGAAGGGACCACCATCATTTGGGGAGCAGATGATCACCCCCAGCTCATACCCCTGCCCCAGCACTATCCCTTCTATTACCACCACAACTATCTGGGGAAAGCAGCACGGTGGTTGGCATGGCCTTTTGATTCCTTCAGTGCTCAGTATTTCTAATCCAGCTGTGACTGATATCCCTGGGATTCAATTACTTCACCTGGGAACTCTCAAAGGAAGCATTTCTGACCAACACAACACAACTGGAATGATTTGTATGCCCTGGGAACAGGGATCAAATCTTTGGCTAGTGCAAGCAGTAGCGACCACGTTGGCATCAATGGATCAGAGAGGTAGCTCAGGGCAGTTGAATCAAGCTGAAAGTAGTAACAATTAGTAATAACGAGCACTACACATCTGTAACAACACACATCTTTACAACCAGCTGAGAAAACAAGGGAGGGGTTCAGTCGAGTTTACTGAGCAGAGAAGAAGAGAAGCACTTTGCTGGGAACAGCTGACATCACGACACGTTACGTTTGCTTCGTAATACCAACCTCCAGCCCTTTGTTAAAGGAAATAGTCAGTGGGGCTGTAAAAAATGTTTCTAAAGACTTCCAGCCTGGTGTAGTTTCTGAGCATCCACGTCTGCACGGGGCTGCCATTGCAGGCCTCCACGGTGGGACCATGGGTGCCATCCTCTATCCTGCTTAGTGTCAGGCACGACTGGGTGATTATGTGAAGGAATGTATGGGTCTGCACGACAGAAAAGTGGTAAAAGTAAACAAAACCAGCAGAGACGAGGACAAACAAAGGGAAAAGCAACAGGCTGTTTGGTAGGACACGCAGAGCACTGAAGCAGGTAAAGCGAAGGGTGCTCTCAGGAGGAATCACCAGTGGGTAACTGTGCCTGGGAATACTCTGGTGCCAGGCTGGGGGCAGCATTCACACACACACAGCCCGCACAGACACGGGCACACTCAGGAGCTGAGCCTCAGCTTCACAACACACGTTCTCACTGCTCTGCTTTGAGGCACTGACCCTGTCGAGTCATTTTTTTTTGCAGCTCAGACCCGAGTGTGGCTGTGGATCCTTCCCTCACACGCACGTTGCCTTGCAGCACCATGATTCCCCATGGCATGGCGAGATCTAGGCAGAGATGATGCTTCTCCTGCAGTAGCAGCCTGCACTAAACACCCTGAAGTCCACTCTTGTTGCTGAATTGAACATGTAAGGAGTGACACATTTGCATACAAAGGGGTGACAACTTCTTTTGCCAGCTTCAATTTCAGCTCTTCCTTTGCTGTGCTGATGCCAGGTAGATCCAGATGGAAGGGGAGCTTTCAACCCCCCAGATGCTGCCATCACTGTGAGTGCCCAGGAGGGACCAACCAGCTCCTCCTGCATCCCAGCCCCAGCTCCTGCCCTGCACTTGTGCTTTGGTTAAGGGAAAAAGGAACATACATATAAAGAGGCCACTAAAAATACCAAGAGCAAATGTCCTTATAATGTCACTTTGAGTAACCAGCCCAAACATCAATGCTTGTTTGTGTTTCATTATGTATTATTGCTCTGTGTTCACTCCTGTCTACTGTTCTTTCAAGGGAAAACAGAGGTACATACATAAATTACTTCAAAATGTAACAATCTCTCTCCATTGCAGGTTCATGTTACATGAAATGCCTAAATTTAGCAGCTTTTTCCCATGGGTATAAATAGTGGTAAGTAGATTGTCTCAGTAATGTGGCCAGACTGTTTTCTCTGAGGCAGCAAGTTTAACTTCTGTGCATCAGCAAGGCTGCACTGACCTTAGGAAAGGTATAATGATGGAAGCAAGAGACCATTAGTACCCTTCACTCATCTTATGGAGCATTGCTTTTTATGAAGGCACTAGGAAAACCTGACATTGTTTTCCCTAAGCATTTTTAAAGAGCTGAGTCCTCTCAAACACGTAGCAGTAAGACTGCAACTGATAGGAATTGTTGACCATAATCCTTTATGGTAGAAGTTAACTTGACTGCACCAACTCCAGCTGGCCCCATAACTTTTAAGAAGAGAAACAGCCACAGTGTCAGGAATTGTTAGAAGGATGCAGAGGTGACACTGATGACACCAGGTGTGTTTCACACCGCTTGGGAACAGAAAGGAACAGGATTGCTGAGGCAGGCACAAGAAACAAGGCAGCTCTTCACATACGTCATGTCCACGTGCCCCTGTGCTACTCTGTCATCCATCCTCATGCTGTACATTAGGGGATGCACCTTTTCCCTATTGATGCTCCCGGCTTTTCCCTGTTGATGCTCCCTGCTTTTCCCTACTGATGTCCCTCCTTTCCCCTACAATGCTCCTTGCTTTTCCCCATTGTTGTCTTCCTTCAATCGCTTGCCTGACACAACAGCTTCGAGTTATCAGTCTCATGTGCGTTCTGTACCAAGCCTTGGCCCTGTGTGGTGGTGACTGACTTCTGGATGCAGCAGGTTTGGCACCTGGGAGCAGCACCTGTGGCGAGGCACTGCACCACATGGCTCTAACACAGCACTGCTAGAGAAGCAAGAGATGCACTACTCTAGGGATTGCAGTCGTTACCAAACTTACCTCAAAGCTATACTCCCATTTCCCAGCATACTGGTGGAAGGAGACAAACAAAGGAGATTGAAGTCAAACAGTGACTGGAGAAGCATTTTTGTGCAGCCCCCTGGTCCCTCTGTGAATGCAAATCCCACAGCTTTGCACACACACCGCCTTCAGTGACAAACCACAGTCGTTAGGGAAGATCAGACCCTGACGTCAATACCCATGTAAGAGGACATGGAACTGTTTCCCATCAGCTCAGACATGTTCACCAGCATTCTTTTTTTTTCCCTTGAGATCATCTGCATGTGTTCCATGCTGTAAGATTTCACCACGCTGGACATACTCAGGGGGGACTTCAGCAATACTGAAGGGTGGTGTGAAGAGGATGGAGCCAGGCTTTGTGCTGTGGTGGCCAGTGACAGCACCAGGGGTAATGGGCATAAGCTGGAACACAACAAGTTCCACTCAAACACAAGGAGCAAGTCCTTTGGTGCTGAGGTGAGGGAGCCCTGGCCCAGGCTGACCAGGGAGGGTGTGGAGGCTCCTTCTCAAGGGGTTTCCAACCCCACCTGGACACATTCCTGTGCCCCCTGAGCCAGGGGAAGCTGCTTGAGCAGGGGCTGGGGCTGGAGCACCTCTGCAGAACCTTTCCAATCTCCACCATCCTGGGACTCTGTGACACACTGGGACACCACGTGTATTCCAACCTCAGCCTGATGGATCTGTTGGGCAGACAAACACCAGCTACTGGGAACTCCTGCAAAAATATCTCCACCAAGACCAGTCTTCCAGCACAGAGGGGAAAACAAACCAACCACTGTGTAGCAAAATTGGAAGAGCAGGTTCCATTAGACAAGCAAGATCAGAGGCTGATGGAGCAGCTCTGGCTCCAGCCCATCTTAACACCCAGATCCTTTTTCTGCTGATCTACTGCTGCGCTTCCCACCCCCATTCCAAAGCAAACAAGCATTTATGCATTATAAATGTGTTACAAAACACAGGCTGACAGGAAGCCTGTGAAAGCTGGGAAATTCTAACTTGGCAGGTCCCATTGATACAGCTGATTGATAGAGCTGCCCTTGCCACGTAATGGGCAGCTTGAGAAAGGGCCAGGAATCTTAACGTGCTGTTTAAGAAGCAGGAGAGAGAAAAGCATTAAAATTCCATAATGGAAGGCAATGGATTAAAAAAAAAAACATAAAGGGAAAAGAAATCCCTGCCAAGATGTAAAAACATCCAGGGAAAAAAGAAACCTCACCATTTAAAAATGCTGTAAAGTGCTGTTGCCTGAAGTGTTAAAAGCCATTCTGGATTAGAGTGCTGCACAGCCTCAGCACCCTCTCTGGAAGGAGCTGGTTTGGGAGATCTGCAGGCTAAAGCTGATGGCTGCTGTTGCTCCTGGTGACAGTAGGTTTCTTTATTTAGTGTTCCCTTCAATCCAGACCATACCATTGACATTTTGTGCACTTAAGGGCTTCTTTTTAGTCCATATTAATGTTGGTCTGGGGTTGGGTTTTTGTTTGCTTCTACAGGTAATCCCTAAATAATTTCTCCTATGGGGTTAAGAAAAAAAGCAGCAGCTGAGTGAAAATGCTTTGTGGGAAACAGCAGTGGAGTGAAAGGTTTGGGCAGCTTCACGTGACCTGTGGGTCAGAGCCACGGCCAGTGCCTGCCATGCCTCAGCCTCACTGAGAAACAGAACTGTGGGACAATCTGTTTGAGTAACAAAGCGACCACTCCTGGATTGAAAATGATTTTAGGCAGATATTGAAAGAGATTGCTTTACTCCATTCAAACTGGTTTTTAAGCTTGATTCCAAACAAGCCTCACAATGCAAATTAAACAGCAAACAAGCAACAGGCACAATGGGCACAAAGTCACACCAATTGCTTTTCTTCTTGTGCTAAACTCTCTCAACCAGCCAAACTGGGAGTTTCCAGCTGTTCCCAGCCCTCAAACTGGACCTGCTGAGCTTTTCTTGATGAGGCACACTCCTGTGTTTCAAGTCTATTCTCCCATCATTAAGCAGAAAAACTTCATTACATGCATTTTTAAGGGTGTTTAGCTCCCTGATCACTCACTCAGTTACATGCAACAACCATCATCTCTCCAAACACCAGCCTTCCTCTCCGGGAAGAATCATTTGGGAACATTCCCTTCCATAACATGAGACAGGACAAGGGGTAAGGGCTTTAAACTGAAAGATGGATGGATGTAGATGAGGAAGAGGTTGTTCCCTGTGAGGGTGGTGACGCCCTGGCACAGGCTGCCCCATCCCTGACAGTGCCCAAGGGCAGGTTGGATGGGGTTTGGAGCAACCTGGGCTGGTGGAAAGTGTCCCTGCCCATGGTAGGGGAGTTGGAAGGAGATGAGCTTTAAGGTCTCTTCCAACCCAAACCATTCTGTGATTCTACAGTCTACATCTTTAATTTTTAGGACAATGTCCCTTCCTTCAGTGACGTGTTTCAGTGACACGCACTGTGGGCCATCTGCTTACATTCAGTATCTCCTGAGCCACAGCACCTTTTGCTTAATAAAAAACCCAGTATTTAAACTCATTTTGTTTTTGTAAAGGCTGTGCAAACCCTGACAAGCACTGAGTTATTTCAGTGTCCTATGAAGACCACCATTACCACCATTTTAACCCTACAAAACATAATGCAAAATACTGTCTCCATTCCACAACTTTGCTGACACACAGTGACCAACTGATTTATCCCAGTGACCAACCACTTTATCCCAGTTATCCACTGATTTATCCCAGTTATCCACTGATTTGTCCCAGCTACCAAGTGATTTACCTCAGTTATCAGCTGATATCCAACAAGTTCACTGTAATTTTAAGCAACACAATCTGCAGGGGCAGCTTTCTTAAAGATATGAGACGTTGTGGAAAAACCTCACACACATCCAGCTGTACTCATCCCCTGCCTGACTCACCCCTAAGAGCAGATAACTCTGATCAGTCCCTCGTTCAGTCCACTAAAAAAAGCTTGGGGTGAGTCCAGCAGCCGTGAAGGCAAAGCCCCAGTGCTGAAGCTGGGCTCCACAGCTAATTTCTCTCACCCCTGCCAAACACAGCTCTCTTTTGACCCAAAACACAACTACCAGTTCTTACCCTCTGCCTTAACAAGTGATTTTCTGTTCTGACCAACCAGCCCATCCCTTTTTGCTGTTTTCTTCCCGTGTTTCAAGTGAACTTGCATCTGAAGTGCAAGTTAAAATGCATGAAGGGTTCTAAGGGTCAGGAGCATCTCACACATACTTAGGGCATGAGAAAAGAGGCTTTTTGAACAGCCTGTTTCAAACCAATTACACCTGATACCTTCACAAAGAGGTGTGAAAACATCTGAGATTGAACTCTGTTATCACCACCACAAAACCTTCCCAGCTCTTGTTTCTTTTGGTAGGAATATCCAAGAGAACTGTCCCAGTGTTCAGGTGTGGATAAATGCTTGGAAAGGACTCTCATTGATTTAAAAATCCATGTATTTACACAAAATATACTATTTTATGTAAATACACTGTATCTATTTTAAAATACATTACACCTCTACACCTAAAATACATTATACCTCTAAATACCATCATCTAAACCGAACTAGAACCTCATGGGAATTGTAATGACAGTATGTACATTAAAGAAAATGATTTATCCAATGAGAAATCCCTTTTAATGACCATTTGCATGTCTCCAGCTGGGGCTCAGCACCTGTGCCCCTCACAGTGCTCAGGTACTAAGGCTGAGCATCCACTAAGGCACTAATAAATGAACCAAAACCCCAAGAATGTCATCAAAGGGGTGTCTGGAAGCTGAAGTCTGAGTGTTCACAAGGTAGAATTGTTAAACAGAAATATCCTTGCCAGAACAGAAAGGTTTGTGATGCAGTGGGTTGTTTTAGAGGTTAGAACAGGCAGCAAAGCCCTCTTCTAGGAGACCCCTTCTACAAAAACCAGCGTATTTCTTTTTTATGAGCTCCATCTAACGGCTGACTTTGTTTTTACACAGCTCCTCGGAAATTTTCCATTGTGGATCTCCTATGCTGACTTTAAGGGAAACAAACACCCCATCATGTTTCCAAAGCAAAGGACAGTTTATTTAGTTGAAAGAAATGCAGAACAGTGGAAGCAGCTGCTGCTGGGAAATGCTGAAAACACCTTTTAGAAGACCACACGTCTTTTCAGCATGTCACTTTTGCTACCTTTGCAGTTCTTTCCTTGCCTTTGCAGCTGTGGAAACATGCTGGTGCTAACCTGGCATTTCTCCACTGAGAGGAGCAGAGCTGCGTGAAGTGGTAAAACTCCACTCCATAGGGAAACTCATTTGCAGTACCTTGTGCCCAAAATATTCCAAGGCAAGAGTCCTGGCTATGTGATTTAATTTGTAATCAGGAAGGATTGCTCTCTGCACTTTTGGTAGAGAAAGAGCATTCTGCAGGATGTTGTGCTTGGCTGTCCATCAGTGAATACTGAATTCAACACTCACAGTTTATCCTTTGAGGCGCTGCTGAGATAAAGTTGAAATGTTCTGATTCCAAAGGCGGAGAAGCCTGACATTGGAAGGTGCTCCACTTTCAAACAGTGAACCATGCATGGCAGCAGGCAGGGAATGCTACTGCAGAGCTACACATAGGAGCCAAAGCACATGCTGCACCAGCAAGTGTTGGACCAGCAGGACCCTCCATCACCCCCCAAACAGAACCAAAAAGCCACCCTGCCCCAAGCAGAGACCTGCCTGGATTTGCTCAGGGCACCTGAGAGCAAGAAAGTCTCACCCTGCCCCTTGTCTCTGGTGATGTCCAGTTTCCAATGGAGTGGGATCAGGAACCTGTGACACTGACTCCATGTCCTCAGCCCCAGCTCAGCACCGAAGCTCTGCAGCTTCTACTTAAAATCACCTAAAACTGATTAAAACTCCATTCTCATCTGCTTATAGGTAATGGAACAGAGAGGGACACCAGCTCTTAAATCTCAGGTGTTAATCACAGGCATGAACACCCTCAAAGATACTTCAGAATCATCAAAACGTACACGTGTGTCATGTAAGAAGAAAAAGAGACTTCTCTATTAAAGAGAAAATTGTTTTAAATCCAAATGCTGAACTCCAGAAGGTATCAGAGATTACTAAATCCACTGAAGCTCAGTGGCAAGCCTCGGTGCTGTTTCTCTGCTCAGCAGCTGAGTGCAATGCAATTGCAGGCTTGTTGGGGGGTGGTTCTTACCATAACATAACAGAAAGACCCTGCAGAGAAGGAAACACTAACCCCTTTGTGTGAGCATCACCACACAAAGCTGCACGTTCAAGATGCAAAGCAAAAGCCTGGAAGGAACCTTGTCATTCTCATCTGCTGTTTCCCCTCTCATTTAAAACCACGAATCAGGTGGCCATAAAATACTGAGGTATTTGCACATAGTCACACGTTTCCTATTGGCTTTACAACCTCTCTATAAGCCACCAAATTTCTTCAAGCTGCAGTTCCTCCCAAAGCCCAGGACGAGCCCCCTCCTGCCCCACAGTGGTGTCAGACCAAGCAGGTGACTGGCACATGGAAGGTGTGCACCAAGATTTTACACCTTGAGTTCCAATTTAAATGCAGAGGCAATGATCTTCAAGACCCAGCAGAAGTAAACTGGAAATTGATGTCATGGAACAGGAAACAAAGCTTGTTTTCTATTTCATTTCTCTAACAACACAGAACACTTACTTGACGTTTGCGAGGATGCAGGACAATGCCAGGCACTAGAGATGAGCTTTTATAACCAATAATTGACTTTTCCACCTCCTCCCCTCCATAAAACTGTGTGGGAACACAACTGAAAAGCTGCAGATCAGCTGGACCACATCGTGCTCCTGAGCCTGTGCAGCGGCACACTGTGCCCCCAAGCTCCCTGTCCCTGTGCCACAGCCACACTCCACCAAGAAGAAAGCCCAGGCCCACCAACTCCCCAGGTACCTCGGCATCGTACTCCCAGAGCTGGTTCCCTCTCATGTGGTGGCACTTGAGCATGATGACGGGGCCGTTGAGCCGCGACACATCCAGGCACAGGTCGTCCGTGCGGATCTCTTTGTCGGCGGTGTAAGAGAACACCTGGAAACAGAAAAGGATGCCAGCGACAAAGGGTCAGCCAAAGCCTGAACCAACTGCTCATTCTGGAGAGCTGTCTTGTGAAAAAGGACCTGGGGGTGTTAACTGACAGTGCTGGGCTCCTCACTCACTGCCACAGGGACACTGAGGGGCTGCAGCGTGGCCAGAGCCGGGCACAGAGCTGGGGAAGGGGCTGGAGCACAAGGGTGCTGAGGAGGGGCTGAGGGAATGGGGGTGCTCAGCCTGGAGGAGGCTGAGGGGAGACCGGAGCACTCTCTGCAACTCCCTGACAGGAGGTTGTGACCAGGGGTGGCCTGTCAGTCTCCACTCCCCAGTAACAAGACAAGAAGAAACAGCCTCAAGTTGCCCCAGGGGAGGGCAACTCAAAGTCAGTTGCACCAGATGAGGCTGAGATTGGAGCTGAGGCAGAACTGTTTCCCTGAGAGGGGTGTCAGCCCCTGTGCCAGGCTGCCCAGGGAGCTGGGGGAGTGCCCAGCCCTGGAGGCTCCATCCAACCTGCCCTTGGACCCTTCCAGGGATGGGGGAGCCACAGTTTCTCTGGGGAACATCCCAGGGACTCACCACCCTCCCAGGGAAGAGCTCAGGAAGAAGATCTTCACGGCCATCACTCCAACAGGACCACATCCTTCTTATGTTGAGAGTCCATTCTATTGCTCATCTGTATTGGGCTGCAATTTCTTTGCTAACTCACTGTCTGCCAAGGCAGGAAAACACAGTTCTGTCCAGCTTTCCCTGCCTTTCTGCAGCAGCTGTCCCCAAGGGCCAGTGGCACCAGCCTCTGCTCTGCAGCCGTGCAGGAGCTTTGGGTCCAGCCAGAGAAGAATGGTCCTGCTGGGCAGGAGAAGGGGATGATGCTTCATTACAAAGCTGTTTTTAACTACTTTTTGTAGCTTTTATATCTGTATCCACACACGCCTTAGTGCTTTGCTCTGCTGGAGCTGCAACAGTCCAGGGCCAGAACTTTCCTATTGCATGGTCCAGTGTTAACTCGGAAAACAGACAGCCAATGTGTTTTGTAACTCCCTCAGTTTAACACTGAGAACACTGCTCGTATTCCTGTATTTTATGCTTCCTCACATGGAATCAAATCTTGAGGATGCAATCAAGGGAGATGCCAGCCACATAACAAAGACAATTACAGACTGGACACAACCAAGTACAGAACAATCCAATTTACCCTGGCAGCCACTTTAATTATCTGTGCAACTCCCTAAGGCTCATTTTTCAATTCACCTTCCCCAATTGACTTAGAATATTTCACTAAAAGCTGCAGGGAAAAGCCCTTTTCCTCTCCTCCTGGAATTGTTTACACATTCAATTTTGAAAGTCACCTTAGGCACAACAGGTGAATTGAAGATTGATTCCCCTACCCACGGCTCTCACCGCCCACCCTGGAAGCAGGGAGCAGCTTTATTTCTACAGCAGAGGTTATATGCCAAGGCTTTAACTCATGAGATCCCCTAGACGGTCACCTCTAAGAACAACACAGACACTTCAAAGCCAGAAGCAACTGCTGCAAGACTTGTTCCCAGCCTCTATAAGGAGCAGTGCCACGGACCCGCTCCTGCTGGCGCCCAGCCCCAACCGAGGGAAAGGCTGTAATTCACAGTGATTTCACCCTCATCCAGAGAAACACTGTAATTACCACCGGCTACCACAGGCTGCCGCCGTGCTGAACAGTCACCCTCAGGAAAATAAGAGAGGAGCAAAGGCAAGTGCTGGGCAGCGTGTGCTGGGGGCAGGCGCAGCCGCCGCAGCGGGGATCTGTAGGGAGCACTTGGGCTCGGGGAGGTTTCCCAGGGTTGCTTAGGAACTGGGGTTCATGGCCTTCAGGAAAGGCACAGGGAAACATCCCCCCCCCAAGAGCCAACCCTTTGTCCTCCACCACAGCCTCTTTACTCCTTTCCCAAACCACTCCTGCTCTACGGCGCTTTGCATGGGAACTGCACAAGGACTTGATTCCTGGCTCCACGGGATTGTGGGGTGGGGGTTGGTTCTGTGCTTGTTGTGAGTTGCTGGTTTGGGTTGATTTGTTTTTCCAGAGAAAAACTTCATAAAGGATGGCTTCCTACACATCTGCAGCAGGCAGCTGCCCATGCTTCCAGGATCATGATGCCCCTCTGAATTCACACTCCTCAGCAGGTGCAGCAAACACTCCTGTGTTTCGCCTCCTCAGGATTCATTCCTGCGGTGTCACACACCTAATGCTCCTCTTCCCCATTCCCTGCTCACTGTTTCTGCCCATTTAAAGCAGCAGCCATTCATTATTTTTTTGTGCACAGGCTCCACAAAGAAGGCATTCTTCTCATTCTGACTGTGCTAAATGAAAGAGAGCGTTATTTAACACGCAGGCACAGCTCCTTTGTTCCCTATTAATCACAGTTATTTAACGGGGGGCTGAAGATCACCCAGGGCTCCATTGTGCTGCATCCTGAGCATCAGACAGTTCCTGCCCCAGCAGTTTATCACCTCAATCCAGGAGAATGATGTAAAGGCTGCAAGGGGAGTCACGGGTCAGCAAAATGGACACACAAAATATAAGCAATAAGTAGCCTTGTTCATAATAGGGCTGTTTAGGAGATGAAAAGCTACACAGAAAGCCAAGTGAGGGAAACCAGGAGAGTGTGGGAGCACAGAAGGACTAAGCTACACACTGGGAACCACTTACAAAATCAAGCATTTACGTACAATGCTACAGTCAATAC
This sequence comes from Urocolius indicus, assembly GCA_013401255.1. Taxonomy (NCBI): domain Eukaryota; kingdom Metazoa; phylum Chordata; class Aves; order Coliiformes; family Coliidae; genus Urocolius; species Urocolius indicus. The sequence goes on along the minus strand of WBNH01003219.1, from coordinate 63,851 downwards.
AACCCAAGCATGACACTCGCAAAGTCTGTAACGGGTGCTGTGTCTCCTTACCCAGGCAGCTCCCTCAGGAAAGACCACAGATTCTATGGACTGAGACCAGCTGCACAGGTACTACTCAGCTCCTTTTTTCCTGCATAAGGCTCATCAATCCCATGAATGAACGTCCAATTGCCACTAAACTACCAGCTTGGCTCTGTTAGACAACTTACCCAGCAGCTGCAGTTAATAAGTGAGCTAACTAAAGATGCCAAATGTGACTCCTGCTTTAGCCTGCCGTGGCTGAAGTGTGTGGGCTGTGGTCAGATGGCTCTGCTGGCATCACCAGTGAGCTCACCTTGCCTGCCCTGCCCTCAGGGTATCCAGAGAGTAAGAGGAGGTTGTTAAAGCCCTTGAAGCTGCTGCAGTCCCAACCCTGCCCTCACCCTGCCCAGCCCAGCACTGACCCACAGCCCTCAGCACCTCAGACCCATGGCTTTGGGATCCCTCCAGGGCTGGGCACTGCCTCAGCTCCCTGGGCAGCCTGGCACAAGGGCTGACACGTTGCTCACCTCCAGGAAACAGAAGGAAAAGGCTCCTCCTTTCAGCTAGTGGCAAGCTGACTGTCAGCTCTACATGAACGCAGGCAGCGTGCTCTGACAGGGGAGCTGAGCTGAGCTCCCTGCTGCTCCCAAAGCCCTCTGAGCACTGCAGGCTTTCCAGGGCTGCTCTCTTGGGCAGCAAGCTGAGTGGAGAGCGGCCGCTGCCCCACGCTCGCTCCGCCAGCTCTCCCCAGCAGCACCTACTCTGCCACACATCCACGGGGCAACGGGGACCCTGTGGGATTGCTGGTTAGAACATCCCCCTCCTGCACCCTGTGGGATCCTGTGGTTTGGTGGTTGTTAGAACAGAGGCCAGACATTCCCGGTAAGCACCGGCAGAGCTGCCATCCCCATGGTAAAGCGGTGCAGTCCTGCTGCTGTGCCTGTCAGCATGCCTGTGGGCAGCACAGACACACCGTTCCATCCTCTCCTGGGCCAAAGAAAGGAACAAAGCTCCTCTAAGGTGCCACAAACCCAGAAGCCAGGTGTAGAAGGTGGAGGGTGGGTATGAAATAAAGACATGACATTGACAGGTCATCTCCTCTGTGTGAGGCTGGAAAGAAGGGTCAGAGATCTTTCCACGGTTCACACGTGGTCAGTGCTTTCTTTTCTAGGGAATCAGTCTTCCTCCTGAAAGACATCACTCCTGAAGTCAGATAATGCTGTCCCCAGCCCACGAGATGGATGCACAAACCCATTATTACAGCCCTGAAGCTATATTCCCCATCACACCTGATTTGAGGACTGGCTTTGCATTTTTTTTTTTCCCACCCCCTCTATCCAGAGCAATGAAAATAGTTCTGAGATTGCTTTTAACTGCATGAGGAGTTGTGTAGCATTTCTGCTAAGGATCTTTAATAGTCACCAGGTCCTCACCGAGGCAGGATCACCTGAAACACCCGCGTCAACATCACAACAAACCCTCCTCCAGTTCTGTACTCACACGAGGGGCCTCTGTTAATGGAGTTCACTTGTCTTAACTCTTTCAAGAGAAACTCCTGTTTCTCAAACCTTGTTATCCTGAAGTGCTCTGAAACGCTTTGATAGCTGTGAGGTATTTGTCCCTGCCTGCGCTGGATCTCGCCCATGCATCTTGCTCAGCTCTAATGAGCAAGGTATTAATTCTTACTTCGTTTTCATTCTGGAGTAGTTTTGTTCCTCAGCTATTTCTGTAACCACACAACTCCCCTCGCCCCCCCCCCCCCCCACAACCCCAGCATTTACATGGCTTCGGTCAGCTCTAATTCCTCATTAGAATAGAATCTAATAAAGATAACTTTTAATGGGAACTGTGTATGAGCACTAATGGATGAGTAACGTTCTGCATGTAGGTCAGGTAGTCCTCACGAAACCTCCAGCAGACGACAGATACTGCTCTGTGTTTGTGCAGAAGCAGGGAAGAAGAGCCTCTTCACCCTGCAGGTGCAGGCAACAGATTCATCTGGGCTTCCCTGCTGATGTGAGAGGTTTAAAGGACACTGAAGACAACATTTCTCTAGAATTTAAATATTCTGGCACAGGAAGGCTCGGAAAGAATTGTGATGTTTACTGGTAACTTGGGTTCCTACAGCACATATGGTCCATACACACGCATATCCCACCTGCTTTATCTCAGAGCCTTACAGCCCTCCTAACCTCAACACATGGTTCTTCAGAGGAACTGAGACTTTGGAGCCACACCAGTCATTTAGGAGTTTTCTACTCTTCCAACAAAAACAGAGAGGTGTTCCCACCACACACAGAAAGAAGCAGAAACAAGGCAAACACCTGAGGAGGACAGAGACTCTTCAACCTTGGTCATATGTGGTCTTCTAAAACTCTGACATTCCCATCTCTTCAGTTGGATTTAGAAAGACAGGGAAGTTTGGGGTCAATGTGAAGCCCACCTTACCTCTGAAAGGAACATGGGAATTAGCTCTAAGCTCCTGCATTCTCCAGGCTGTTCTCAGTGATGGCCAATGACAGGACAAAGGGCAGTGGCTATAAACTGGAACACAAGAGGTTCCAAAGAAACACAAGGAAGAATTTTTTCACTCTTCAGGTGAGGGAGCACTGGCAGGGGCTGCCCAGATGGGCTGTGGAGGCTCCTTCTCTGGAGACATCCCACCCCAGCTGGATGAGTCCCTGTGTGCCCTGCTCTAGGTGCTGCTGCTCTGGCAGGGGGGTTGCACTGGATGAGCTTCCCAGGTCCCTTCCAACCCTTGAGATTCTGTGGCACTAAGAAAAGCCACCCTCCCTCTCCAAGCAGATAATGAAAGGTTTGTATTGCAGAACCCAACTGAACCCAAATGAATCAGCTCTGCTAATTTGAATCCTGAAGCATTAGAATATGCAAAGTTTACTGTTATTTATACGGAGACCAGGTAGAGTCATCAGTGGCACAATGAGCTAAATGATTGCCATTTACCTCCCCACTCCCTTTCAAACACACCCAAGGTACGAGTGGAACGCCCCACGCCCCCGCTGCTTGAATCCCCCCCCACCCCCACCATGGCAACAACTCCACTGGCATGAGTATTCTGCACATTTATTTTCATACACACGTTTCAGGAACAGATTAATTCAGCCACAAGCCACGTGGATCCTTATTTGTTTCATTTAAAAAAAAAAAAAAGGGGTAAAAAAGAGATTTCTCCCTCAAGGCCAAAAAAAAAGACCCAAATAGAAATACATGATCCAATTTTCTGAAGTTGGCATCTGAGGGTTTTAAAAGCATTTTCCTGCACTCCAAACAGCAGGAATGTGTTCAATATATCCACCCAGGTACTCCACTGCACCTATGGACATGCACCAATGGGCTTTCCAACTCTGCAGCTTCCTCGGAAAGAAAAAACCCCAGGCAGGCTTTGTGAGTGCTCCTAAAGCTCTTCAGCTCAAAACCTCAAGCGTTTCAGCACTTAAAGAATGGTAGGGGTTGGAAGGGACCTTCAGAGATCATCTGGTCCAAGCCCCCTCCCATTAGTATGTTTGACAACTGCTGCTCTGTTTCTATAGTGAACCCCCACGTCTACACTTGCAGCACATTAACTGAGCACAGCTGAGGGAACCCTGGCTCTACCACCAAAGAATCTGAGGGTAGCCAGGACGAACCTTGGCTGTATCTCCTGCTGCAAACACCAGATGTGCCACGCAGCCCCTCGTTTTGTGCAGCAGGAAAGCCATGCTGGCAGGGGGAAGCTGCAGCCCCCACGCTGCTCTGGGGGAAGCCCAACCAGTTTTTTCCCCAATGGCTGTTGTGCCTGTGGTTACTGAAGCAACCATTACACCAATAGCACTGGCTCATCTCCTTTACCTGATTTCCTCCCATGCCATGGCAGTTGAAGATGCCCACTTTCTCGTTCTCCTTGCGGCCCATGTTGTCTAAACATTGGTTGGTTTCGACGTTCCTGATCTGCAGAAGGAAAGATGAAAGATCATGTTTGTGCAGAAATAACGACACCACTGCAGCAGAAAGTCCATTATCCATGCATTTACCTACATGCATCTGCTTTAACCTGGAGCTTGTAAACGTGTCACACTCTCAAAAGAAAATGATCACAAAGAGTATAATGAGATGTTAAGTATGGCTTGACCAGGTTATGCACTTTTCTCCCAGCAGAGCTGACTCTACTCCAAGAGAGGAAAACTGAGTAGGAGCAGCATCTGATGAAAGATTCTGTCAGAGCAGAGCTGCTGGATGGGTTTCTGACTAATTACACACTCCTTGAAAGTCCTTAAATTAAACTTACCCCTCCAAATCTACCTGTTCTCAGAGAGAATCATAGAATTCTTTTGTTTGTGAAAGACCTTTAAGACCACTGAGTCCAACCACTACCCCAGCACTGCCAAGGCCATCACTAACCCACGTCCCTCAGCACCTCAGCTACACAGTGACTCCGTCTCACTGGGCAGCATGGAACAGCCCTTGCTCATTTCCCATCTAAACCTCCCCTGGGGCAACTTGAGGCTGTTTCCTCTTGTCTTGTTACTGGGGAGCAGAGACCAACCCCTACACTTCACCACAACTCCCCTGAGCCAGGGGAAGCTGCTCGAGCAGGGGCTGAGGCTGGAGGAGCTCTGCAGGGTCCTTTCCATCCCCACCATTCAGAGATTCTGTGATTACATTTGGATTGCACTGTCCCAGAGAATAACTTCTGGCTGTACTACCCAAGCCTCTTCTTAGCAGCCAGCCCATGGCACTGCCACCCCGCACTGTCTGGGGATTTATAACACCAGCTGCACCCACAAGTCAGATGGCTGGTCCTACCCAAGACTAAACCTGTGCTGACAGAGAGGAAAATGACTGAGAAAGGCACTTCTGACATTTAAAAACTGCCCATTTCTGTTGCTGATGGTGCCTGAGCTTCAGGTCTGAAAATTTCCTCTACTGCTCAACTGTCAGTGGGCAGTTGGAACAGGCAAGTGTGAGTTTTAATTCATGGATGCTGCCTGAACTGCTGTTTCCATAGAAACTGAGGCCATGTTGGTAGAAATAAGGTGTTTTAATAACTGTTTTATGACTTTCTCACGCTTTTATTTTCCAGTCTGACAATATCATATAAAGCCTTATTACTTGACACCTGTTAGATGAGTTCTTTCCTTGCTGTAAAACCATGTTTCACTTCATTTTGCCATGGTTGAACCGGGAACCCTGCCGTGGCTTTTATTCTTCCCCACAATTGCAAGTTTCAATAGCAAATTACTTTCCTGGGTGTAAGAAAAGCCATTTGCTCATTTGATTGCCATTCTATCCAGAGCTATCTTTAAATCAAACCATTCAAGAGCTTTTAAAAGCCAGCACAGGTACAACTCAATGGAATATTTTTAACGGGGAATTTGTCTGAATTTTAAGGAGATTTCAGTCCTTGGTGCTACTGGAACCATCAGATGAAAAGGAATCTCTGTGACACTCAGCCCCAGGCAGCCTTCCTGGAAAACACACCACCAGTGAACAAACAAATTTATTTCAAGGTAAAAAAAAAAACCCAAACCTTTTTCCACTGTGGATGTAAGTGCTGATGGAAAGTTCCCTTCAGCTCCTGCATATTAATTCCTTCCAAATGTTAAGTCACAAACCTCACTTCTCCAACATGCTACTCAATTTATTAAAAGATAAATTTTTAATGGTGAACACACACATTCAGAATGGCAAGGCTCCCTTAAGAAAGATTTAGAGCAAATCCAACTTGCTCCAAAGCAAAGATAAATATGGGTACAGGGACTGCACACAAGCACTTCATTCCTTTCTCCAAAGCCCCTCCATCTTCTGAGCAGTTCCCCTGTTTGCACAGCTGCAGTGAGTTTGTGTGGCCAGGTTTTGGTAGCAGAGGGCTACAGGGGTGGGTTCTTTAAAGAAAAAGAGGTGCCAGAAGCTTCCCCTGTGTCTGACAGGGCCAGTGCCCTTGGCTCTGGGATGGACCCACCACTGACCAAGGCTGAGCCCATCAGCCTCTGTGATTAACGTACTGGATTAGGGGAAGAAGTTGCTGGGCAGGGGCTCATCTGCAGCAGAAGAAGGGAGTGAGAATGCGAGAACGTCTCTGTGGACACCAAGGTGGGTGGAGAAGCGAGAACGTCTCTGTGGACACCAAGGTGGGTGGAGAAGGTGCCCAGGCACTGGAGCAGAGATTGCCCTGTGACACGTGGTGCAGCCCACGGTGAGGCAGCTGTGCCCCTGCAGCCAAGGAGGCCCCGGGGGAGCACAAACCCACTCACAGCCAGGGGTTGCCCAAGGGTGACTGTGACCCCATTGAAAGCCCACACTGCAGCAAGTTCCTGGCAGGAACCCATGGAGAGAGGAGCCCACACCAGACCAGGTTTGCTGGCAGGACTCCACGGGAGACCCATGCTGGAGCAGTTCATGAAGAACTGTAGCCCCTGGGAAGGACCTACGTTGGAGAAGCTCATGGAGAACTGTTTCCCGTGGGGAGGTACCCCATTGTGTAGCAGTGGGACGTGTGAGGAGCATCCCCCCGAGAAGAAGAAGAAGCAGCAAAGTCTATCTGTGATGAAGTGACCACAACACCCTTTCCCCGGTGCTGCTGAGGGGGAAGGAAGGAGAGTCCTGGGAAGAGGGAGAAGTGCGGGTGGGTGTTTTAAGATTTGAGGTTTTATCTCATTTCCCTGCTCTACTCTGATCGTTCATTAATAGATCAAACCAATCCTCCCCAAGCTGAGCCTGGTTTGCCCATGCTGCTAACTGCTGAGCAATTTTCCTCCACTCACAGACCTCTGGTGATATTTCTCTCTCCCCTGTGCAGTTTAGGAGGGGAAGTAACAGAACACCTTGGTGGGCACCTGGCACCCAGCCTGGGCTAAACCAGCACAACAGCAAACTTGACATTCCGATGGAGCCCAGGGAAGGGGTTGGTACCTCTCCGAGGGAGTAATAGCGGCGCGGGATCTGGGAGTCGGGGTAGATGTTCTCCAGGTACCACGAGAAGGGTTTACACTTGAGGCTTTCCCGCAGCGCTTTCCTGACTGACACGTCGCCGTAGTCCACCTTCACCACACCTGCAATCATTGAGAGAACAGATGATGAGAGCCCAGCTTTCGTGTAAAGCAGCAGGGCACAAATCACAGCTCCTGCTCCACTCATCACCACTCCCTTCTTATCGATATCCATCTGCTGGAAGGATGGGAGACAGCAGCATGTGAGCACCTGTACAGCTGCTGTGCTGGGGAGCTTCACAGGCATCAAATCATTCATTGAGCAGATCAAAACATGGAAAATTACTTTTTTTTTTTTCATTTCAGGTAATCCATCCATCCAGATGCAGGGCCACTGCCTTCCTCCACTGCTTCATATTCCAAAATAACAAAGAAATCCATTTACATTTATACCAACCATTTTCTTCCCAAAGCATCTGGCTGCTGTTTTCTCTCTTCCGAGAGAAATAGCTCAGATGAGGCCTGGTTATTTTACTGGTGCAATCTGGATCACCTCTTAGGTGATTTCACCAGACAGGACATGTTCTCCATCCTGAGGAATCCCCCTTGTTCTCTCCCTCCTGTGACCAAAACATCATCTTTTTAACTTCATCTACTCAACTCCTTTATTTTCTATATGAAGAAATTACAACAGGAAAACTCTGTTTGCATTTTCCATCCTCTCATCAAGCCAACTGTTGCAGGTATGTATCTTTTCAGACTTTAAAGTAACTCTGAATCAGTAACCTGCTATATCCTCTTCCATACCAGCATCCTCCAGGAAGGGGACAGCTCAGGAAGGAACATCACAGCAAGAAACACAGAGGCCACTTTAAGATGCTCAGCCAACTTGAGTGATTAAAAGGACAACCGATACCCATAAAGCGTGTCCAACATTGTCTGTAGCCTAAATTAATCTGATTTTAGATGAGAGCTGTCAACCAAAGAAACAGTGGCTGTAAACAGTACCAACTGCCAGCACTCAGGTGCAATAGCTTGAAAGACTCTCCTGGGTTTATATCTGGAATCCAGGCTGCATTACCATCATCTTCTGCTCTCCATTATTTATGGGGGTCTTGTTTTAAAAGTAAGATAGAGGTGAAGCTCCAAGGTTATCAGTGTATTATATAGATATACACACACATCAATTACATAGATGTATATCAGTGTATTTATAGAAATCATGCCCTAAAGCACAAGATGATATCATATGTTAAGGAATTCAGCAGATAACAACAGTGAAAGCATTCATTGCTCTTTACAAACCTCAGCTGGTTTGGGCTAACCACTCTTAGCCACATTTCCAAACATTTACCAGTTCCATCTTTGACCAATTATTCTTCTACATCATTGTGTAATTGTACCATATGATGTAGCTCTAGATAATTAACAGGAGAGGCTACAAATTACTGCTACGGGCTGAAATCGAGGCAAGGGTTCCTAGGAAGCCCTTCAGTCTGACCCCAATGGCTGGGGGTGGCCGATGCTTCATCAGCTCCTCATCAGCAAAAACTCCTCATAAACTGAGCGACCCTGGTTGGTGCCAAGGAATTAATTGTCACTCCCCTCAGCCATTAGGAAAGTATGACATTTTAAACTTCAGCAAGCAGAAGCATCCACATCAAACCTTTCACCATAACCCATACAGAGAAACTACACAGCTGTGGGGGTGGTGGAAAAGTGAAGAGAAAGCAAATGCAGGTTCAATGCAGGAAGAAGCCAAGCACGGGGGAACACGAGGGGATCCAGGACAGGTGTGAGAGATGGGAGGCTTGGTCTGCTCTGCACATCTCAGAACACCCTCTGGGCCACTGTGTGCTCAGGGAGGAATCTGGGGAGATTTTGTAAAATTCTTTAAGGACTCAAAGATTTTCTTTCTTTCTTTCCCCCCACGAAACAGAGGCAATTTGCCCGCTGCTCTGCGATCAGACTGATCTCAGACTGTTTAGGGGAACAAAACTATCAAAAGGTCATTATTACAGTTGTCATTTAACTTTTTCAAGCAGGAATTTTCCTCCAAGTACAACTCAGGCAGTCACTGATTTAACTGGACCTACCTAAAACCTCTCAGTGCCTAAGCCCCTCAGCATCTCAGGGCTGTTCTGCTGCTTTGTGTCTGTCTGTGCTCACCCCAAAAGGATGAAGGGTATGACCTCAGGACCTGGTGGGGAGGGAACAGGATTGGGACACAAGGTTTGCTACACAGTGTTTGTCAATTGTTAGGCACCAAGGGTGGAAGAACAAGGACATCTGCCTGACTTTGAAAGCTCCTGTACAATGTGTGAGCCAAAAACATCCTTGCTTTGAGAAAAAGAGACTTTATTTTCTGGGCAAGTTTATAGGGCCAAGGGGAAGGGGAGGGTCTGTGACTGCTGCCCCTTGCAGAGGAAGAGATGTCCACTACTGCTGTTGTTTGTGCTACTCCATTCTTATCTATAATTAAGCTAAACTTCTTCAGGGGAAGGCACTGGAGGTGTCGGGGGAAAAGCAATATCTGTGTTTTGTGTTGCTTTGTGCCGTGGGGATCTGGTGGAGCTGAACAGGAGGGAAAAGGATATTAACACAGTTGTAGTCTTAGATGGCAGATGACACAGCCTTCCCCCCCACCTTTGATATTCAAGTTACAATCAGAAATGCTGTCTCTCAATGACAACACCCTGAGGATTCACTGAGCACCTTGTTTCTGTCTTGCTTTACAATACTTACAGGGATTTCTATTTCCACACTTGGGTCATCTCTGCAACTGATGGAATCAGAAAAGCAATAACCCTGCTCCCACTCGATGTGACTCAACCTCATACTTGACTTTTCCACAATTAAACAGACTCCAGGCAAAATAAATTCTGGTTTTACACTTTAACAAAGCTCAGTCTTGGAGATGAGGACCCTTTGGTGGGTTTGGCATGCTCACCTCACTGGGACAGGTTTATCTTAAGGCTCTTCAGGACTTGGCATCCCACATGAGATGCAAAGACAGTGGCAACCCAGGTCTCCCAGGCACTGGCATGAATCCCTCTCTTCAGCTCTCTCCACAGGCTCCTTATGCACGCTAATAATAGTCTCTGCTACAACCTTGACAGGTTCAGCCTTCCCAAAGCTCCTCTGTTATACAGATTCCTCACCCTGGCACATACAGAGCCGGCTCGTTTAGGCAGCGTTTGTCCACACTGCACGTAGCGATGCCAGCACATACACCCTCCTTTGTCTGCCTGCAAGCACCTCATTTGTATAGGTCTCCAGTAAACCTTCATAGTCCCTTCTGCTCCATTTAAAACCTTGCTGAATAATGGATGGGACTCTGAGGAAATGTAAAAGTAATTAATGACTAACACGTCTGCTTATGCTTTAACTAACAAAGCACCAGTCAAATGTCCTGGGGTGAAAAGGGAAAATAGAGAGAAATGAAATGTCCCAAGAAGTGACAGGAAGCGCAGCGTGGAAAAGAACAGGTTAAAAATCATCTCAGGCAAGAAGCAGATTGTTTGAGCAGAGCAGCAGATGTGTTTCCAGCAGAAGCAGTTCAATGGGTGCAGCACGGCTTTACACCTGTGCCTCTGGGAAGGGCCACATCCCACCAGTTGGCATCTAAGGGCACACGGGGGGCTTCAAAAATCACTGACACGTGCCACTTCTGTATAACAGGACAGTCATTCATACAGATGAAAGAAAGAAGCAAGCATCTGGAACGAAACAAGAAGTTGCAAAACCTTCTTTATGTAACACCCACACTCCGACAACTTCACACAAATGAATCTTCTGCTGTCTTTCGCTGCCTGAGAGAAAAGTGGTGTTTCATCAAACTGGTGTCCCGGTGCCTTCCCAGGGAGAGCAACGTAACCAGAGGAGCCAGGCTTTGAAAACCTGCATCACCTTGCACAGCAGCCACTTCATTACCTGAGGTGCCTCCTTTAAATGAAAAGAACCGAGTTGGAGGGCACTGGGAACCTCCAGAGATGGAGACGGGTTACATTTGCGCCTGTTTTACTACCAAAAGAGGATTCAAAACGGTATAATGTAGCACAGGGTTAAAGATGGCAAAGCACTCCATTAACAACAAGCCTGCAACAGCGGGATGCCTGGCTTGGCACACGTCAGGGACACAATGACAACACTTGATAACAGTTGTGACCAAATTTTAGTTGCTGTGTGAATATGATTCAAGCAGTGTCTGGGAGGATGCCTCTCTCCAGCACACTCTGCTGCCTTTTCCTTCAAGGAACAGAGGGTGGCTGCTTGAGAAACCTGTGTAATGAAAATCAGGCATTTATGGTCCACATCAGCACTTCACCAACAAGAGATGAGTGATCCATCCCTCCCAAGGCAACAGCAGAGCACCAGGCAGGTGCTTCATGAGCTCCTTATCACTCCCCATCCAGAAGATAACACACATATTGCTCTACACTTCTGTCACCCAGGGATTTTCAAAAGCAGATGCAGCATGAATTGGTAACACATCCATCTCCTGATCAGTTTCCTGACGTGTTTTATTTATATTGCCAAAACCCATGCACAACTCATTAATGAGTGAAGCAAACAAAGAGATGTGCTAACTCAAAAAGAAAAAACAGCCCACCACCTACTCTCCCTCCTCACTTCCAAGCTCTTACAGCAATTCATAAGTGATCTGAGACAAATACAGCCAGTGGCTGCATAATACAAGATGTGGTCTGGAATGAAGAGTCTGAGCTTTTCATGGGAAAACACCAGCTACATGCACCTGGAGAAAACATGCTCACATTTGCTAGCATAAAAACCCCTTGCTAGCTCCAGCACACCAGTCAATGCTGTCAACATTTCTTCAAATGCAGCATGACAGCACACTCTACTGTCAAAGCTCCTTCTGTGGCAAAAGACTAAGATCTCAATGGTGTTTTACCCTATAACCACACCTCTAATGTCTGATGTTCATGCAGGCATGTTTTAAAGAGTAAGACAGAGGCTGACCCTTACACTGCCAGTTTTGTCCCAACACTAAAGCATCCCACAGACCAATTTTACTGAATTAGATATATTATATCTATATATATTGTCTATATTTTATTTTATATATATATATATATATATATATATATTACATTAGGTATTACTATGGATGAAACCAACTTGGCATTAAAATGTTTCAGGAAGGCCTTTTTAACAGAGTTGGAAAGAAACCTCTGACTTTATCTTTAACCACCCAGCACCAAAGAGTAAAAATCAAATAGTAAAATTACAAGGTACTAGGAGAATTTCGACAATTGAAACAGTTTTTTTCCTGTGAAAACCCTAAATCCCTGCTACAGTTTTCTTTTGGCATAAAAAAAGAAGGAAATTAAGTGTTCCTGGGCAATTTTACCTTTTCACTACCATGTGAGAGGAATGAAACCTGTGCTACTGGGACTATAGCGAGGCTGGAGCTGATTTAAGTGTTAAGAGTCTGTGTGTAATTTTTATAGCTGGAAAAATTACAAATGTGAACGTTTGTTTTCTATTGACATTTGCTGTATTGAGACAAGTAGCTCAGTCACTGATCTCTGTTTTGTGGGGATCTTACAGGAGTCTTGGTTTGAATGCCCACACAACCCTAAAGAACAGGATTGTTTCCCAGGTCAGGAATTTAAAGATAAAATCCAAAGGCAGGCTCTCTCCCCAGCATATNTGTTGTATCCAGTGACAGGACAAGGGGTGATGGGATGAAACTGCAACACAAAAAAGTTCCATTTAAACATAAGGTAAAACTCTGTCACTGTTTCAGTGAGGGAGCCCTGGCCCAGGCTGCCCAGGGAGGGTGTGGAGGCTCCTTCTTGGGAGGTTTCCAACCCTACCTGGACATGCTCCTCTGTGACCTGATCTAGGTGGGAGCTGCTTTGGCTGGGTGTTGGACTGGATGATCTCTAAAGGTCCCTTCCAACCCCTGCCATTCTGTGAGTCTATGTTTTGCCTTACCCTGTATTTCAATACTGAGCACGATATGCACAAGTGTATTATTTTCCCTGTTTCATTTGTCTTACATGCAGAATAATAAAGGTTTCCTTTCTGCTCTTCCCTACCAGCTGAAAAGCTCTATTAAGTCATTAGAGACCTGCAATATGCCCCACCAGAGATATCTTTAGGGGGAAAAAAAACCAAACTGTAAGGCATCCCTGGCTGGCTGGCATGGATCTGGCAATGATGTGCCAACCCACTCTGTGTGCTCCACTTCATTACAAATTGAATAAAAGGTGCTTTGCAAATATCAGTGCTATAAATGACACCAAAGATAAAAACACGGATTTCATCTTGATTCCTGTGTGTTAACTACACGGGAGCACTTCTCTGTGTGTTGATCTGCAAATGTCATCTTTCTCCTTTCAAAAAAAAAAACCCCAAGGAGAATCACAGAATGGTTTCTGCTGGCAGAGATGTTTAAGCTGATGGAGTGCAGCCTCTGTCCCAGCCCCATCACCCACCAGCCCATTGCCCTCAGTGCAAAACCCACCCAGCTCTGAACCTCCTCCAGGGACGGTGACTCCAGCATCTCTGTGGGCAGCCCCTTCCAACGCCTGGCAGCCCTGGCAGCAAAGACATTCCTCCTCAGGTCCTGCCTGAGCCTCCCCTGCTGCAACTTGAGGCTGTTTCCTCTTGTTTTGTTGCTTGTCACCAGGGAGAACAGACTGACCCCACCTCGCTGCAGCTGCAGAGAGTGAGAAGGTCTCCCCTGAGCCTTCTCTTTGCCAGGCTTCTCCAGGCTCAACAGCCCCAGAGACACAGAGAGGGATCACATCTAGGAGAAAAGGTTTCCAGCTCCCTTTCAGCTGCAGCTTCAGGTTAGGACGGGATTAACAAGTTGAGACCTTTGCAACAACTGCGAGACAGGAAAATCCGAATCCTCGCGACTCCTCTCACAAGCCCCTTTTGAAACCAAATGATGCCAGGTGACTCCAAAAGCAAAGCAAGCAACACGAATTCTCGAGGCAGTTTCTGGGTTTAATAACGCAGAATTCATCTAAACACTGCGGTATTGGGAAGCTCTGCCCTTTCCTCCCACCAACACTCCTCCTGGGAAAGCATCCATGGTGCATCAGCACCTTCTGCCACAAAACCACTCTGGGGAAGAGGCTGCCACGCAGGAGGAGACACCTGCAATGACAGCAGGGGTCATCTCTTCTTTAAAATCAGAGTTTAGTAATGCCAGACAAACACTCTGTAAGGACAGACAAGCCCTGGCAGAGCAGAGCTGCTGGAGCCTCCTGGACTGCTGCTTCATTTTCAGGAGCAGAGAGGGGCTCAGGCCACAATCACTGATGGGCACCATGAGGATCTCCTGGCCCTTTCTGAGTATTTCAAACCCATCTTTTGGACTCAGGATCACCATCGAGGTGCTCTCTGAACCCCTTATTTTCCACTATTAATACACACAAAATCAATTTCTGTGGTTCCACTGGTTCACACTCAAACCCCAATCATTGCCTTGCATTTCACTTTGCACAAATCATCTTGGATAACTGTTAGCACAGCAATGAAGTGTTGACACTTCTCTGGACACATCTGTACAAGGGAAGGATTGCAGCTGGCAGCAATTTTGAAAGGGAAGAGCTGGCTGCTGAGAGGCATCGACACAACCCTCCTGCACAGCTCTCTGAGGTCAGCAACCCCAATGTCAGCAGCAACTGTCCTTCCTACCAGAATAACAACAAATTCCAGCAGAGCAGCATCAACCCAAAACTGAGTTTGGGGAAAATACTTGTAAATAAACCCGATCATTCAACTATTCCTTTCTGTTCCTTCCCAGCATTAGTGACGGGTATATTAGTCACATTAGCCACTATTTGAAGGGCATTATTCATTTTTAGACTGTTACTTTTGATTAATTAGACTGTTTGGGTGAACCTGAGCAGCCAATCAAAGACACAGGGATGAACACCAGCATTGTGAACGCACTTATTTTCCAAAAGCCCACTGAGGACACGCTTTGGAGCTTTTGCTTCTACGAGAAACTCAGACAGAAAACTCATTTATAGAAGTGCTGCAGCACATGGACCCCAGAGAGGTTGCTTGGCTGACCCAGGAGGAAGGGGCTAGGGTGGATGGGGACAGTATGACTATCCTGGGCTCACTATGAGTTAGCCCTGTTGTCCTCCCATTCCCTACCTTGTCCCTGCTCCAGCACTGGCACACAGCCTCTGAAATCACCCCCAGTTCTGCATCTCTGACACCTCCTCACCTGGTTGTGCAATAGATGTCTGTGTATACATGCACACACAGAGGGGAATTTTTGCTTGAAAAGTTAAGAGCAGCAACTAACCCTACAAAGGCAGTGACTGTGGAATTAGTGCACTTGCAGCTCCGGCTGTCCTCTAGCACTCAAACACTAACTAGGTAAGGGAGGATTGAAAATGTTTATCAAGAGCTCTCACGTCCTAAATTGATACAGTCATTATCAACCTAATGATATAATTACACTCGAAAGCAGGATTGCGCATCATCTGCTGAGTAAAATCTAAAGTAAAACACAAACACTTACCTGGCAATCCCAAATTAAAACCAGAAAGTTCCGTATTTAAACCCTCACTGATGCTTCCAATAAAGTGCTCGGAAAATAACGTAACTTTGCATTTCAGCCTCACTTTAATAGACTAGGTAGGGCATGGGAATTGAATACTAACTGATTATTAAGAAGATAAAGTGGCTTAGCAATGCACTAAGTGTAGAGAGAAACTGAACTATTATGTGCATTATCTTTTTGAGCTGACTGTGCAAATGCAGGCCTATTCTGAGCATGTAATTATTTCCATTCAATGATTAGATACAGTATTTTAATGCATAAATTGACATAACTGCCTACATTTAGCAATGTACAGGCTGAGTGGAATGAGATATGCTGGAACAACTTGAAAAAAGGAGTGAATAAGGCTGCTCGGAAGAGAGTGCTGGGGGACTGTAACAACCTGGGAAGGTGCAGACGTGCGAATCCATCTGGGTATACACGGAGGTGCTTACGTGTGCTGGAATCAAAATGAGCTGTGAGTTTTCTCCTGGGAGAGAAAAGGGTGTTGGTTTGATGGAGTGAAGAACTACCTGGAGTGTAATCCTGCACTGATGACTTACACCAGTCTCACATTTCATGGGTAAGGGTGACAATAACAGAAAGCTGTCTGCTAAATACACTAACAGGGATCAGCTATTACTTAGCTGTTTAGCTTATTTAATTAGAAATGCTATTAAAAGACTGATATGGAGGGAAGGGCTGAAAGCACGTGAATGCGCAGCACTTGGCTTTGCACCTTGGCTCTGCATGAAGCGCATTGTAGCTCACCAGAAGGAGGTCAGACACCCTTCTTTTGGGTTCTCTGTACTCTCTAGGAGGAAGGAACACATCTGCAGCCAGAAAATCGCCAGGGTTTGTCCTGATTCGGGAGGAAAGTCTCCTCTGTCAGCTCAATTCTCCAGCACCACTTCAATCTCATCACAGATGAGATAGGCTGCAGAGTGCCACTGACACTGACTGTAACACGGGCAACCTGCAGCAGCCCCCTCTGTCTCCCTGAACAAATGAATACCTTTCTTTTCTAAGAAAAGGGCTTCCTGCAATCCCTTTGAAGCACATCCAGGTTTTTTCAGCTCCCCTGGATTGTTTGGCTCTGGTGGTTCTGGGCTGTAATCACGCTGCAGACTTTTAGTTAGGCTCCTGCCAAGAAGAAGGCAAACTCCTCGTCAAATGCAATATTTACACTAAACCAAAAAGGTAACTGTTTCTCACACCAATCATGTTTTGTGATCTTACTCTCAAGTTTTCAAACCCATCTCAGCCTCAGCAGAGCTTTCACAACCCTGGGGCCCCACTCCAGAGAGAGAGAGAGCGCAAAGGCATTCTGCACTCCAAAGCACAGCAGAAATCCAGCTGCATTGTTTCCTCACACACCACTGCAAAGACTCTACAAGCAGAGCATTTTTTTCCTACAAGAACTCTTCCCCCTCCTCTCGCCGTTGTGAGCAAATGAAGCCTATCTGTCGACTCTAAATGGTTCTGCACAGAATTGAATCCGCAGGATTCTCCTTTTGAACACGGGTTGCATAAACTGCAGATTCCCAGGACAGTCGGATTCAGGGGGAGAAGAAACAGCAGATTTTATCCCTGTGACACACGCAGCTTCTACGCAGACAAGGGAAGGCGGCAGTTTTCAGTATGTCCAAGACCACAAAAACAAGCCTCAGAGGGGTTCTTCTTCAGTGGAGTTGTCCTTTTCCAAGCACACCAACGTAAAGCAAGCAATTCACAACCTGATTCATCGAGACTTTTACCTTGAAATATAATTACTAGGTGCACACCACAATTATGGCGAGAGCTATATTTAACACACTGCCACTGTGAGCAACCGTTGCTTCCCCTTTCTCTTAGGACATCATCTAAGAAATGAAATTAATCAGGTCCCAGAGGAGGGCTGGCTAGATGAGTGTGTGCTGATAGATAATAGCTTCAGAGACCTAATTACTAAAATGCAACTCTCGTCGTTCCCTAACAGAATTATCCAGAGATCTGTGTTTTCCAGATTAATAAACTGAAAGCAATGTGTGCCAGATAAATGGATAAAAATGCGGCTTAATAATACTGGGAAATCGTTTCTGACATTTAGAAATTATCCATTACAAGACAAATCTAGTTTCTGTGCATCCTTTTTAAGTGTTTTTTAGTTACAATGATACTGGCTCACTTGATTTTCTAAAACCCTCTAATTACCTTTCTCCTCCATTTGCTTCTTAATTCTGAGGAACATCATCGAAACTTGATCATGAAGCGATACAGCATCCCCATAAATAACTTCAGAAACCATCTGACAATATACAGGAGAACTATGGTGAAATACTTTCCAGGGACTGAAACAGCACCAGATTTGAATTATACAACTCCTGTCCGGCCAACACAGCTGTTACTGAATCATTTCACCTTTCTGTTTCAGTCACATTTTGTCCATAGGTTCCCTATTCAAACTCTGTGGTTAATTTGCTAATGCATAACTATGTCAATGAAGACAGAGTACGTTTAGAAGCACTCAACTGCTGCTGCTTGGTGCTCATTTCAGCAGTGAACAGCACTCTCTGCTCACACAACGACCAGTAATCACCATAAACATCAAAAAAACCCAGTGCCTTTCACCCAAACTTTGGTAATAAAGTGAAAGCACCGTGGTAAAAATTGTCACGAGAAAAACTGAATCATTTCATAGAGAATCAGAGAATTGTTTGGGTTGGAAAAGCCCTGGAAGCTGCTGCCGTCCCAGCCCTGCCTTCACCTTGCCCAGCTCTCCACTGACCCACAGCCCTCAGCACCTCAGTCCCACGGCTCTGGGATCCCTCCAGGGCTGGGCACTGCCCCAGCTCCCTGGGCAGCCTGGCACAGGGGCTGACACCCCTCTCAGGGAAACAGTTCTGCCCCAGCTCCAATCTAAGCCCCTCTATGAACAACTTGAGGCTGTTTCCTCTTGTCCTGTCACTTATTACTTGGGAGAAGAGACAAACCCCTCAGCTCCCTGCAGCCTCCTGTCAAGGAGTGTCAGAGAGTGCTCCTATCTCCCCTCAGCCTCCTCTTCTCCAGGCTGAGCACCTCCATTCCCTCAGCCCCTCCCCAGCACCCTTGTGCTCCAGCCCCTTCCCCAGCTCTACTGCCCTTTTTTGGACATACTCCTGCACTGGCTCTACACTTGAACCTATAATTAACAATTGCAAGCAAATGAGCTAGAAATGATGAACTTGCCTCATGCCCACAGAGCTGATGTTAAGAAGAGCCGATGCTGAGCTGACAAAACCAGCCCCATCTCTTGTCTGTGCCCTTTACATGCCAAAAGCTCTCTGGGGTTGTTTGCCATGGCTGAGCTCATATGTCTGAAGGTGGGATGCCTGTCCCATTAGGATGCTCCTCAGCAAGGAGCCCACCAAGGCACAGAGGAGAGTCCCTCAGGTGGGACAGGGGAGGACCAGTGGCCAGGACAGTCGTGGTAGCGGGAGGAAGCCCATCCCTGGGACAGCTTGCCAACATATGGCACACTTCAGCAGAGGGGATGATCTCCTCACCTGTCTGGGAGCTGATGAGAGGTGCAGACACGGTAATCTAGAGCTTTATGAGGGTCTCCTCAGGCATTGCATGAGGGCTCTTGGAGGGAGGCCTTGGTATAACCCTAACACTGTGTTATAATCCACTGCAAGTGCACAGAGCAACTTAAATACTCTGAAAACACACATTTGCCTTTCTCTCTTCCCCAGGCAGCAGAATTCACATGTATTTAATTGCTGGCAAGATAAACCCCTTTTGCTTCGTCTAATTGAGGTCTTACTTTTATCACCAGCAGCCAAAGGCACGCTCAAACCTGGGTGCCCTGGGGGTGCAGAGGGAATGTCCTCCTGTACAGTCCTGCACCTGGAGCCAAAACACTGCACTGCTTTTTAAATTCTCTTATTATCTTCCCATCTTTTGAGACGGAGACTGCATTTTCAGAGCCACCTTGGCATCATGCAGGTATAAAGGAAAGGACAAAAGGACCCCAGCCCTGTGGCAACCCCAGGGAAATTGTGATAGGAAAAAATGATAGAGAAATGTTTTCCCCAGGTGAAAGGAGGAAAAGGATTCCTCTGCCAGCAGCTTTTGCTTCCCAAAGGAACAGCTGTGGAAAGCAGTATTTGCAATGCACAGTATCCCCCTGGATGTCAGACTGCTGAAAAAAAATGCCTTGTTAAAGACAGCCTTGCATCTGTATCTGTGCTTGGGATCCTAAATGAAAATGGCCTGTGGCAAGACTTAGTCTTTTCAATGAGAGAAGGGATGTCTGCTCACCTCGGAGCCCAGCTGATGAAATCCAGGCTAAAAAGTCTAATGTTGGACATCCAAGTTAAATAATGTCACTGACAAAAATCCTCCCCTGCTACTTGCTGAAACCTAGGAAACTGTAAAGGTAGCTGCAAAGATGATTATCCAAAGGGATTTCAGAATCTCCTCTCTAAAACAACACAATATAATCTGTAATTCCCATCCAAGATACAAGTGCTACTGAGGAAACTTCAGAACAAGGGCTCATCTGGCCTCTTACACAGCAGCTGCTCCTTTAGGACATGGAGCTCCTCTAGAGCTTCACAATGGCTTCTGCCATCAAAAGCACCTGCACGTTTCCAAATGTTCACATCAGGCATTTTCTACTCAGCTGAACCAGGAGATACTGGCCAGTTCAGAAAATGACACATCACTGTTCACAAACCTGGAGAGCACTCATCCCATCCCATCCTCTCCTTGACAGACGACGGCCACACTAAGTAACACCCTGGCAACAGCAGCACCCCAAGGACAGCCCCAGGCTGGAACCAGCAGCAGAGAGGATTGAGGTTCTGATTTATATCATCCACCATGCTCCTAGTCACACACTTTCAAAACTAAATGTGAGATTTAAAATGCTTCTCCCTGCAGAGGTCTGACTCCACAGCTGCATTTCCATGGCACCCTGCATCGTGTCCACTCTGACAGATGGAAATGGGCATTTCCTACTGCCACTTTCCCCAGCTTTACTTTCTTTTAATGACGTGGTTCCAAGTCCATCCGTTGTATTTGAAGTCTGACATGTCAAATCATCCAAGGAGCAGAGCTGACAAAGTCTGTAATGAGGGGATGGCTCTAGCTTTTGCAGACCAGCTGGAGAGATAGTGGAGCCAGTCAAAGGAAAGCTTAAATCATATATATATTTTTCCCATGGTCTCTTTATTTTTATTTCTATATCCAAAGTGCACTTCTTGCTCAGCACTACAGCCCTCGCTCTCACAGCTCTGAGTGTCTCAGGATCAATTCTGTGGAAACAGAGGATAAGCAAACCCAAGGCCTGTTGGAGGAGTCCTGCTGAACCAAAGGGCCCCTTGCTTAGGAGATCCCAAAGCAAAAAGAAAAGCAACAGAAGGTTGGAAAATAAGTCCAAAGTTCTGATTCAGGATCTAGAGTGCTGCACTTAGGAATATGAAAGTTAAACAAGGAACAACTTGGAAGTGTGTATGGACTGAGCTATTAACACATTTCAGAGAAGCACACAGCAGGAACTTCACTTGGCATCCCTTTGAAATGGGAAGTTATCCATTTGCCTGTCGCTGTCCTAATGGCCTTTAACTGCATTTTGCTAATATCTTATTTAAAATGCATTTTAAACAGACCCTAGGGTGACATTTGTAGAGTTTCAGCTCACCTCAGTGCTTTAAAGCACCTCGCTCCTCTATCAGCCCCCAGGAAAACTTGCTGTCAAGGCAGAATATGAAAGCACAGAGTGCAATGTATTCAGCTCATATGCTCTGCAGTGAATATGCATCAGGAGCATTTTCTAATGCAAGGGAGAAAATGTACACTTTCAGGGAAAATTATTGGAGCCATCAGTCCAACAGAACTGCAGCAGGAACTCGGTGTTAGAGACTGCAAACTAACCAATACTGAACAAGGAAGAAGTGGATTAAAGAATGGATAATGCCACGTCCTGTGTTCACAGGTTTGCACCTGACTGCACTGTACCTGGGGTTTAAAGTCACTTTTACTAATCAGACATTCATTTGTCAGCATGACACTTATTTTTTCCCCCCAAGTTTTCCACTTTCTCTTGCAGGAGAACAGAAACCAATTCCGTTAGAAACAGGCAGCCAAATTTTCTGTCACGTGCCCTGCGCTTTCAGCTTTAATTGAGTAGACATAATTCCCCATTATAAAGGGACACAATCCTGCCTCTCTCACGCAAAGCTCAGAGCACCCTGGAAATGTTTCTCACTGATGGTACGTTTAGCCTCTGCATTTTGTTAGATGCAGCCCAAGCCCAGTGCAGTTCCATCAGGTGTGGCACGTGGTGTCTGTGCAGGCAGCACTGAGTGGTGACAAACACCAGCAGCTCTCACAGCAGACCTGTTCCTCCATTATTCCAAAGACTCAGGTGTGCTTAAGTTAGTTGCATGAAGTGGAAGAAAAAGAAGTCAAACTAACACGTGTGGGCACTTCATGTGCACATGTTGATTGTCTAAACCAACAAGAGTGATGGCTCTGGCCATGCCAGGGAGCTCCCTGCCACCAAACAGGGCACGTCCTTTCCAGAGGGAGACCCTGGAGAGAGGCACAGAGACTAATGAAACCCCTATATCCCACTCCATTTTTAACATATCTACTCATGAAGCTCATTCACATGGAGACCATAATTATCTTTAGATAAAAACATCCTCAGCTGTAACAGAGCAACGTTAGGCTATTCATGAAAGTATTTACCCCCAATAAAACCCTTAACAACTGTTGTTAAGATCAGATATGGATATGTTCCTTATCTCAGATAATTGTGTCTGACACATGACCACATTGTACACAATCTGCATTTGCTATGTGCACCAGAAACGTGTGTGCTTTAAATAGAAGAGTGTTTCTCCTGAGGACTGGTACTTGGCTGTGGTGAGACAGAAGGGCATGGTGAAGACACTGCGTGGCACTCAGTCCTGTGCTCCAAAGGGCTCCTGCTGTCCACATAGTGACCCAGAGCATCCCTGGCACCTGGAGGGACCTATCACAAGGAAAATCTGGCCAAATTCTGCCTTTCTAAATAGGTCCAAGATCTTTCCTGCGTGGTTGCAAGCGAACACGATGAGACTCACGTTCTGAAAAGAACCCTTGTGATCTTTGAGAAAGAAGGAGCATTAACTCTTCAGTTTTACCTTAGGAATGGAATATAGAAGGTTTTGACATGTGGAAAGGACATTCCCTTGATTTCTGAAAGCACTTTACTGTTATGCCTCAATGTTTAGCACATACACATGTGTATACGTCTACACTTACCTGCACGTGCCTTACATTCACACCTTCCCTTCTCAGACAGCTTAACAGATCCCAACGCGAGCAGAAAACCATTTCTTACCCGGGGATATGATGTAGAAGAAGTCCTTAAACTCATCCATCCAGACCTCTGCCAGTCTCCTGTTGTTCTTGTTGATGACGTGCCCCGTGCCCCCAGGGAAGGTGTAAGGTGTTGCCTTCCGGAAGACGTGGCCAACGTGTGAGCAGGTGACGATCTCCAGGGAGCCCCCACACTGCCAGATCTGAAACCAAACGTGCAGAGAACGTGAGCTAAACCCAGCACAGCACAGGCCAAGTCGACCGACAGACACGTTAGCAGCTACCTCCTGATTTACTCCCCCAGGTCCCACTTCCCAAAGGGAATTTCAAGCAGAAGTTGAAGGGGCACAGCTGTTGATAGCAGGGAAAGGGCACGGACTCGAACTGCAACGGGGCAGCTTGTGTGAGTGGTTCACCCCGTTCCCAGCACAAACATACGGCATCTGGGAGAAGTGGCATCCCACACTGGATTCAGTTTAGGGTAGGGATGTTATCTGTGCATCTGAACTTCCCACGATTCAAAGTATTTAAAGAAACACAGAACAACTTTTACTTTTATATAGAGATATATAAAAAGAGTCACGTATCTCTTTTTTCAAAGCAGAATCATGTTCATGGCCACCCCAAGCAAAGGCACAGCAGATCTTGGTTAACATCACAGGCAGCAAAAGAAAGCAGCAAGCACAGGTAGGCTGAGCACCACAGAAGTGAAACACATGGATGCAAAACGTGTGTTCTCAACTGTGGTCAACTTCAGTGAAAAAGGGGGAGTTTCAGACAAAGAAGAGAATCTTCTAGGTGCAAACTGTCCCTTTCTGCTACTGGAGCTGAAATCAATAGTGTGAACAAGCTCAGTGCCTTCAATATGACTCCACAAGTACAAAAACTCCCATGTAATCCTGAGCTTTAATACCCTGATGTTAAATGAAGTAACATATTCCTCTGTCAGATCACTAGAGTCTCAGAGTATGATAAACATCAGCTTGGGTATTAACTGCTGCTGTGCGACCTCCCATCTCTCTAGGCTATGAAAGAACTAGAGAAGAAACTAAAGAAGGCAGAACTGCAGGCACCACAACACAGGCAGCTAGTGAACAGGGGCAAAGAAAGACTGCCATCAGGTGCTCACAGGGTCACAAAGCTTCACTGTTCTGCCAGACAATGTCACTGCCTTGGGATTTGCTCTTCACTAAGCTTCACTCGTACATTTGGCATCAACAAAGGTATCACCTAACTGCCCAGTTTCTTAGTTAGGCTCATCCTTCCCTCTGCTTTAGCGTCCCCCTGAGCAGCTCATGAGACTAAACTGTACAGTCCCTCCTGGTAACAAAGCACAGAGGTTAAGAACCACTGTGTGTTTTGAACAGGAACGCTGGTACAGTCTTGTAATTACTGCTCCTCGACACAGACAGAAGTTACCATAGTAACTCAATGCAGATTTTATTTAATTAGGGCTAAATTCCTTTCTATAATGTCATTAGTATGCTAAGTGATGTACTCTGGTGGGACAGGCAACAGCATCCAAATACTCTTCTTTAATGTCTTGTGCTTTGCAGCTCAGTGACAACCAGCCAGTTCAGGTGAAACTTCAGCCTGATGGTTGCCAAGGAACAGGCCACCCTTACCAAAAGGGAGCACACTTTACAGCTGAAAGACACACCACTCACATGTTCACACTGGGAGTCATTCACTGCAGAGGACAGCCATGAGCACGAGCGATTTCAGATGCACTTCAACCTACAGCCTCTGCCTAAGGCCCAGCATCTCCCCAAGGCTGCTCCTGCTCTCACCCTCCAGCTATTTTCCCTGGCAGGAGATTCCTCCCACACTACCATCTCTTCAAATGTGTGTTCCTGTACATTTCTTTTAGCCCATCTTTACCTGTCCTTGGTACAATCTGCTGTTTATTCCAGTCATCATAGGAATGTGGATGAACCTGCACTCCCGTTAAAGACTTACATCTTTTGAGCATTATTAAGAAAGCAAACCAACCTCCCTGAATATTCCCTGCTAAAACATCTGCTTTCCAAGAGTTCATCTCATGGTTAAGGACTGGGGGATCCCAGAATACACTGTGGTGGTTCACTTGATCATTGCAGCTGCAGTGCATAGCAGAATTCTCCCTCACACTTTGCTACTGAAGAGCTTTTCGTAGCCACCTCAGTTCAGGTATTGAATACCTGCCAGCAGCTTTTTACTGACACTGGTGACTGCCCCATGTCTTCTCAGATAAATGGCCACTGAATGATCTTGCAGTAACATTCATTATATTTTTTAATCTGGCAGCTCCTAGGGATGGAATTTACTCGTTCCTATAGCTCAGGAATCAGATCTTTCCAATGAACTATATCTTTCCTACAGCATCCCTAGGTATTTCTGAACATGGCAATGACTTAAGGAATTGCTAAGCTTTACTGTAGTCCTTCTAGTCATCTTAGCTCTCCATTCCCCCAAAAAAGAACAAATAGAGTCAGTGTCTCACCCTAGACTGCCACTCTGAGACTTTCTGCCCAGCAAACCCTGTCCTTGACAAACCCCTGCAATTCCTCCCTTCTCCTCTGAAGTTTAAGCCTTCTCCTTCCACCTGAAGGAATTCTCCCAAATCAGATACTCTTCCAGCCCTGGTACTTCAATCATACTCCAAGTCCCTCTGTGCATCTTTCAGCCCAGCATGTGCCATGAGTTTATTCCCCACCTTTATGTGCAAAGCTACTTAACGAAAAAAAAAAACCAACTCCAGCTGCATCTCTTGAGCTGAGAAGCTCTAATAGTGGCCTGTCCCCAGCCACACACCTCATCCAGTTCACATCAGTCTCCACCTTCTCCTGACTCAGGAGGTAATTTCCAGAGAACCCCAGAGTGAAACAGTTAGGTGAAGAACAGATCCAGCAGATCTTCCACATTTCCTTGCTCTGGAGAAAGAGCTGCCAAATCCAGCACGTCAGAGTTTACCCTCTATAAAGCCACACAAGATTAACCCATTTTCTATCATCTTCTTGCTTATAAAGATTAATTAACTCCAAGTCTGTGCTAAGACACTCCACACCACGGAATCAAAACTAAGGCTTGTGTTTGCCCACATCAGTTATCCCTTTTGAAGCACGGACATTAGTGATTTAGAAATCCCTTTGATTTAACAGACATTAACTTTGCCTGTTATAAAACCAGTGTATTAAGCTCTGTCTGATCTCTGTGTGGCCCACTGTCAGGGCTTGGTCACCTTCCATCATGCTTGAACACTGAATGTCAGCTCCCACAAGCCTCAGCACATGTCAATCAAATATCTGAGGCTAAGAATAATTTTTATGCAAAGAAAAACAAAACAAGTTTGAGGCTTTCCTCCAGATTCTAAAACAAGTAGAAAAAATAACCTGTTTACTTCATTTTAGATGACATTTCTTAACATAAGGGGTTCTTTTGGTGCTGATGGATGATGGTGTTAGCTTAAACAGCTCTCACACATATGCACAGATCAGAGCTATGGTAAATGATTGCTGCAGTCAGAAAGTGAACGTGACAACACGAGTATGTTAAATGAGTTAAACTTGTTTGTTGCTGTGCAGCTTCTAGCCTCAAGACCATGCCCCCTTACTCAGCTGAGGCCCGTGTTCCAGGCTGGTAAGGCTTCTGGCAGTTTAAATGGGGAAAAAAAACCTTCTGAAGACATGGAGTAATGTTCTCTGACATGATGCCCCAACATGCATGTGCTTTCTCTCCTTGCTTCTCCCATAAAATAACTGCAGAGGTGCAGCCCTGCTGTTATCACCAGGGCTTTCTGCAGAGAGCATGGCTACTGTTGCTTTCCATCTTTCCACACAGTTTCAGCTCAGGTTTTTCATTCAAAACTGAAGATCTCATAACTGTGTTCTCACAAGATCTAGGGAAGCAAAGCCCATTGCTGCCTCACATCAGCATTGAAGAGAATTCAGTTTGTAACAGGACTCAAGCAATGACTATTTAGGGGATTTAAAAAAAAAAAAGGAGAAACAAAGCCTCCAAGTATTCTTATTTTTCAACCTGCCCTAAACACGACCACAAACCCTGAATCACCCTGACCAGGAGCTGGCTGACCTGCACAAGGAACCCCAGCAAGATTCCCACGCAGCTGCCAAGAGCCAGAGGAGAACAGACACCAGACACCACCATTAAATTGCTAAACTTCTCAGGAAAGGTTTTCAAAACACATTAGCATTATCTGAGCGAGAGGAAGCGTGAAGACTGGCTCAGTTAGAGCACTTCTTCAGCATATGCTGGAAGCCGAACACACGCTCGCACGCTGCTCTCAGCAGAAGATCAAAAGCTTTGTGGCGAAATTGAATCCATTACGCCAGGGAGCAGGAAAAGGCTGTGGAATTGTAAATTATTTCATTCTGTTACGCTTACAAGGCCTGACAGCACAAAAATGATCAATATTGTATCTTTATTAGCAGAAATAGGCGCTGCCAAAAGAAGCCCACGGAGAATCAGCTGCCGTGTATTGGCCAGCGCAGGCTCCACGAAAGCCGCCTTGTTGGTCCCTTTGCATCAGAGCTGTTTTTTCAGGGATTGTCATTTTGATGATGCAAACCCAGTGCTGTTCCAAAAGGAGAGTTAAACATTTCAGTGTCTTCACTAACGACAACAGGACCTTTCCACATTGACGACCCAAAGGCTTTCTGTAAGCGATAACAATCGCCAGCAGTAACAAACGGCTTCCAGATCCCCTCTGTCAGGGCTTGATGTGCATCAGCAACCCTGAGCTTAACATTCCAGTGAGATAGGTGAACTTCACAGAAATCACACGCTCTGAGACGTGGTGAAAAATGAACAGCAGCAATATGCAGGCTCAGGCTACAAGAGGGAGATATTGAATGCTTTAAAGCTGTGTTCATCACCCTCTGCTCCAGGGATCGGCTCTAAAGATGTGAAAGAGAAGCCCAATAAAAGGCTGAAGTTAGAAATAAGCTCCTGTGTAGGGGCCTGCACACATCCAAGGACTCCTCTTAGGGATCCACACACCAGAAATGGTTGAAATCCAGTGAAAGTAGTAACTCTATCCTTCTACTTCACTGGAAAGTGAGTGATCTTAAGTTTCTAGAAAACAGCCCAAAAATGCTTTCAAATTCTCAGCTGATCTTCTCCAGAAAGACCTGCTTCCCAAGAAAAATCTGCAAAGTAGTTTATGTCAACAAAAAAAAAAAACAGTCTAACAGCTAAAAAACCAGGAAAGGAGGGGTATCCCCATGATGTGCTGTGGTTGCTGGACAAGGCACAGCAGGGTTTGCTTTGCATCCTTAGAACACAGATGCTGTGATACAGCACAGATGTCCAAAGTCACTTCTGACACCCTCAATTATCAAAGGCTCATTTTTTTTTTACCATTTTCCTTTATGCCTAATGGAAAATTACTGAATGCACTTCACTCAAAAGAGGTTTCATTCTCGTCACGGGCACCGCTCCTACCCCTGGCAAAAAAACCAATACGATTCTGCAGGACGTGAAACTCCCCTGTGAGCTCAGCTCTCACGCAGAACTCCAACCCCAGCCAGAACACGACGACATGCACCTTCAACAACGCTTCTCACAACGTGTATTTGAGGGTCGGTTTGTTTGCTTTACACCATACAAACGTTGCCTGTTGTCCGCGTCAACGTTTGCACCAGCCCACAGAAAGCCTCAGAGCTTGTTACTCAAACACACGGTCTGAAAAGCAGAGGAACTCCCAAACAGTAATTGTTTCATGCAGTAAGAAAAGGATCTACTACAACCAAGCATCCCCAAACAGCTTGAGAATGGCAATGCAGCAGCAGTGCCCTGTCGGCAGCGCGGCGCCCGGCACGGCACGGCACGACCGTGTGTGTTGACAGAAAAGGAAGGAAAAGCGGCAATTACCCTAAAAGACATTTCAAGATTCTCTCCACCCCAGATATCCATTCCTGCATCGTAAGTTCCTATCTCTTCAAAGTAGTTTCTGTCAATAGAAAATAGGCCACCAGCCATAGTAGGGGTCCTAGTTGAAAACAAAAACAGAAAAACAACAACAACAGAAAAAAAGAGGAAAAAAAGAAAAAAGAAAAAATACCTTTTGAGAGACGCTGTGGCATTCATTCAGTGACACTACAGCACATTTCACTACCTCACACATTTACACTATCAATATACTCTATGCACAGCAACGTAAATACAAGCTGCTAACGGCAAGGACAGGGTTTGACTGCATCCTCTGTGAGGGTCCCTCTCGGGCAGAGCTCCCCCCGCAGCCAGCGAGAGCCCTGCCCGAGCCAGAGCGGCAGCACTGCCTCCTACCCTCACCAATCACGTTGCCACAGGTTATTTCAGGAGCGTTGTAATGGTAAAGTGGATGGAATTTTGGCCTTCTGCATCCAGAACAGCAGTTCCAATTCAGTCTGAGATGCTTAGTGAAGACAGTTTAATGCCTCCGCTTTGCCTTAGAGGGAGACTAAATGTGCATAAAATTACCAGGCATAATCTCTCTTAACAGGATTATAAATCCTTACAACAGGCAAATCCAGTCAGAGTGCAACTTCCCTTTGTGTAAAGATGTCCTGCTTCCCCATAAATATCTGCTCTGTGTGTTTCCAGCATTTAAAGTCTTCATGAAATGACAAATGCTCTCCCCAGCTGGCAGGAACATGGCTCAGGGTTACTGAACCCCCATGGATCCACCAAACCACGGCTCTCTGACCAGGGGCACGTGCACAGACTCGAGGGCACCACTGAAAGGCTTGTCCCAAGCTCAGGGGGTTAAGCTCAAACAGGTTCCTGCTAACATGCAGTGAGAACTGTGTCCCAGCACAGAGCTGTGGGCAGCCCTGGCAGCCCCCTGGCAGCAAAGCTCTAGTGTTCCCCTGGTAGCACAGTCCTGGCAGCCCCGCTGCAGCACAGCCCCAGCAGCACAGCCCCAGCAGCCCCCATGCAGCACAGCCTCAGCAGCCCACCTGCAGCAGAGCCCCCACAGCAGAGCCCCAGCAGCTCCCCAGCAGCGCAGTCCTGGCAGCCCCCCAGCAGCACAGCCCCAGCAGCCCCCCAGCACCTCCTACTAACACAGCTCCTGCAGCCCCCTGGCAGAACAGCCCTGTCACCTCCTAGTAGCACAGCCCCAGCAGCCCCCCAGCACCTCCTACTAACACAGCTCCTGCAGCCCCCTGGCAGAACAGCCCTGTCACCTCCTAGTAGCACAGCCCCAGCAGCTCCCCTGCAGCCCAGCCCCAGTACCCCCTAGTAGCACAGCCCCAGCAGTTCCCCAGCAGCAGAGCCCCCTGGCAGCACAGCCTCAGCACCCACTCCCAGTCCACTCCTGGCAGCCCCCGCAGTACAGCCCCAGAGCGGTGCGGGGCCAGGGTACCCAGCCCCAGCAACAGACAGGATTTGGGGTCAGGAGTCTGCTAAGGGCTTGGCATCCCCACGGGCTTTACTGGAGAGGTGTGGGAGACTGTAAGAGAGAAGATTGTCTCAACCAACCAGTGTCCATTGCACAGATGTTTGTCTTTTCAGTGTTTAATGAGGGCCTTCAAGGAGAGAGCCCTGGGGACGTGGGGAGATGCAGCAATGGAGCAATGCAGGGAGCCCTGTCCTGCGTGTCTGAGGAGCAGCTCCCCTGCTTTTGAAAGCAACCCAGATGGTCATGAAAGGATGCTGTTGGTCAAGTCTGGGGAGGGGGATCATGAGACCTCCAGGATCTCTGAAGCCCACTGACCCATTTTCCTGAAGAGTTCTCAAACTGGCCCTGTGCCTGCCCAGTGGCACCAAAGCCCCTGCATGGAGGGAAGACTGAGCCAACCTGAGTTTGAAAGGCTGCTCTGCATGCTGATCTTTCTAGCTTCTTTCTACTCTNCTGCTAAGGGCTTGGCATCCCCACGGGCTTTACTGGAGAGGTGTGGGAGACTGTAAGAGAGAAGATTGTCTCAACCAACCAGTGTCCATTGCACAGATGTTTGTCTTTTCAGTGTTTAATGAGGGCCTTCAAGGAGAGAGCCCTGGGGACGTGGGGAGATGCAGCAATGGAGCAATGCAGGGAGCCCTGTCCTGCGTGTCTGAGGAGCAGCTCCCCTGCTTTTGAAAGCAACCCAGATGGTCATGAAAGGATGCTGTTGGTCAAGTCTGGGGAGGGGGATCATGAGACCTCCAGGATCTCTGAAGCCCACTGACCCATTTTCCTGAAGAGTTCTCAAACTGGCCCTGTGCCTGCCCAGTGGCACCAAAGCCCCTGCATGGANGGGGCCAGGGTACCCAGCCCCAGCAACAGACAGGATTTGGGGTCAGGAGTCTGCTAAGGGCTTGGCATCCCCACGGGCTTTACTGGAGAGGTGTGGGAGACTGTAAGAGAGAAGATTGTCTCAACCAACCAGTGTCCATTGCACAGATGTTTGTCTTTTCAGTGTTTAATGAGGGCCTTCAAGGAGAGAGCCCTGGGGACGTGGGGAGATGCAGCAATGGAGCAATGCAGGGAGCCCTGTCCTGCGTGTCTGAGGAGCAGCTCCCCTGCTTTTGAAAGCAACCCAGATGGTCATGAAAGGATGCTGTTGGTCAAGTCTGGGGAGGGTGATCATGAGACCTCCAGGATCTCTGAAGCCCACTGACCCATTTTCCTGAAGAGTTCTCAAACTGGCCCTGTGCCTGCCCAGTGGCACCAAAGCCCCTGCATGGAGGGAAGACTGAGCCAACCTGAGTTTGAAAGGCTGCTCTGCATGCTGATCTTTCTAGCTTCTTTCTACTCTCTTTTTACTTTCTCTCCTCCCCTTTCTCCCTTTCCATTCTACTCAACCTCACCGGCCAAATAGGTTCTCACAATCCCCATACTCATTGCTTGATCAGTCGTTGGCATCTGTGGTTGTGGGAGTGATTGTGCCTCTGTTTCTGTGGGTACCCGAACTGAAACCCGAACTCAGGGCAAGCCCAGAGCTTGCACTATCCAGGGTCCTGACACCAGGACCTCCAGGCCTGTGAAGGTAACAGTGGATCAAGCCTTCCTGGCCACATACCAGCCCTGCTTCTGTCCTCAGCATCAAACACCTCTGCAAACTAGGTGAGTTTGGGTTTTGAAAGCACAGAACATAACAGTAGCTGCAGACACGTACAGCACCACATCAGCAACTACAGCCTGGCTGTAGGGGGCTCCATCCCCACCAGGAACTCACTCACTTCCTTATTTAGTAAACTGCTTGAGAAGACTGCTAGGAATATCCAACACTGGTCAGATGAGGCTCCTCAAGCTCTGCAAGTGCAACACTGCACGGCACATCTGCCCACCTAAAGCTCAGCTTCTGCCAGAGTTCCCGTGTTTGGGGATCTCCTGTGCTGTGCAAACACAGATACAGACCAACGTTTCCCAGAAGTGAGTCAACAGCAATAAAACACTTAGTGTGCAATGCAGGGAAAGCTGGAAAGGGGCCTCAGGGGCCATGGCAGAGCCTGAATGATGTGGGCATCTCTCACATCTTCCCCCAGGAGCTTTTATATGCACTGTGTGCACCATGAGGCAGCTAAAGCCACCCCACACAGGGGATGGTGTGGTGGACAGGGGTTAGTGTGGGTGTTCCACACATGGCTCAGGGACCTGTGCGGATGCTGCTGTGCTGCACAGAGCTGCTCCCATGGCCCCACTGCATGCAGCCCTGTCAGGGAGGAATCCTCCTTTACTCTCAAACTCAATAAACTCAGGGAATCCAGCTGCTGTGCCAGTTATTTCCTCTTGTGCCAGAGCTGACTACCATCCCTCCCAGGAGAAGAGCACAGCTTAGCAACGAAATAATACGGGACACCTCAAGTTTACCAACAACTCCTGTTTCTCTTCCTGTGCACTCAGCACTGAAAGCTCAGGTAATTATCTGTCATTGGGACAGAGTCAAACCCTCCCAGGTTTCAAAGCCTCTTTTCTGCCCTCAGCCTTGCTGGGTTTTGCCTCAAACGGAGCTATCCTGGGATGGGAATGGCCGGGTGGTGGGATCCCCCCACCAAACTGCTATCATCACAGTTGAAATGTCATCCAGCATGGGGAGCAAACTCAAACTGACTCTGACTTCTCTGTTAATTGAGCTGGGTCTGTGCCAGATTGTCATCAATGCAAAAATACTGAACTGAGGAGACACATCTGTGATCGATTAGCTGGAGACCCTCCAAGCCTGTGCAAAACTCCTCACACCCATACCAACAGCTGTGTCACTACTTGTTCTCTCACCTACTTGACAACTGGCAGAGTTCCCCCAGAACTCAGAGAGATGCCAGCACTGTGTGACCAGACCCCCACTCCTCCTGCACTGACTCCCACACCTCGCTGCCCTTGCAGAAAAGCAAGAAATGCCACTGGTTGCAGATGAACCAAACCACAGAAACTCTTATCCCCTGCCTCCTCTCCTTCTTCCTCCTCTCCTTTCTTCCCCTGGAGAAGGACAGCCTTTGCCTGAACGGTACCAAACTGCCCATTTTTGCAAGGACTCAGACTGAAGTGGTTTTTGGATGATGCAAGTGAATTTGTCCACAGGAGTTTGCATCCTTCTGAAACACCATCAGCAAGTGCTGATGAAAAACAAACCGTTTTCCTAATAACTCACTAACCACAACTGGAAGTTCTGGGTTTCATGCTCTAAATGCACCAATAAAAGGCACAAAGCCCCAACTAACTGAAACCAGAAACTGAACAATTAATAACCGATCAGTGGCACTGGAGGCTGGGCTGCCCTGTGTTGTGTAAATGCAACGTTACACGAACAGATCTGCAGAGCTCTCACTGCAAAACAGCTGACACGGTGCTATTTGAAGGAGGAAGAGTTCCTACAGGGCTTTTTTTTTTTTCCTCAGCTTTCTATTAGCTCTGTTTTACCTACTTGGAGCCATACTAACAACTGCAGTAATGTGTGATGATTAACTCTAGTCATCACTCAAACCCATCTTTAATTTCACTTTGGAGCTAACGTCTGTGTCCCGCTCCTGCAATCCTGAGCACCAAGAAGGGTTCCCACTCCTGTACTTGCACCTTCCCACCACAGCAGCTGCTCAATAACACCATGACCCTGGCTTTGCTGCATCCCCCATCCCTCAGGCATAGGGAAGGGAATGTGAGGAGGGAGGCTGTGGCCTGGGACACTCAGGTGGGGCTCCCCCTCAGGTTGGGAGCTCCCCAAGCTGCCTGACATCACTTCATCCTGCATCCTCCAGCCTCTCCCTCCTGCAGCCCCTCACAGGGATCCAGCAGCCACAATAGTGCCAGCATCAAGGAACCATAAGATTTATACACCAGTTTCCAACACTGCTGGCTATCACCCAGGCAGCATTAACTGAGCAACTCTAAGTTAACTCAGCCATAATAGTAAGGTAAATACAATATCCTTCTGACATTTGACCTTTGCATTTTCCTCTCTAAATAATTTATATACTTGAGATTTTCTGGAAGGAAATGTGATTTTTTTTTTTCCAGTGTTTGTAATACCAGCCTGGAGTGCCTTCAGCTTAAAAAAGCCATAAGGGCAAGCATGAAATATCCACAGCAATGTGCTGTGGAGAGGCTGGAACTGCCCAGCACACAAACACTGTGTTTCTAATACTGCAGAGGTAAGAAGACGAGATACTTGTAAACTGATGTGAGCACAGACAAGTCTTCTGCTGCCCAAGCAAACTCACAAAAGGAGAAATGAGTTCACTTAAAGACAAAGGATGTCCTGCCAAGTACAAATACTGTGGCAGGATTTTTTTCAGTGGAAAAAGGAGAATGAAAGGTTGGGCAAGGTTTGGCTGGCACTAACCATGAACTACCACTGCCCAGAACTCTCCTCACTCCCACATCTACCCACATCCACCCATCACCTGCAGGAAGCTTTGGCTTTAAGGTCCCCCTCTGCATCCAGGATTTGCTCCCAGGGAGCCCTCTGGGAAGAGCAAGGGGCTTTGCTCTCAGAATCACACATCTGGACAAGGTCTAAGTGCTTACCAAGCTTTCAGAGCTTTAAGATTTAAGACCAAATATGTCTAAAAGCTGACACTTTCATCTTAAACCAGCACAATGACACACCCTCAGAGCCACCTCTTCACTCAAAACCATTTGTGTTAAAGCAATAACTATGAGGCACATGGTACCTGACATTAACCTCTGACTCCTTCATCCACGCTCTGCTCACCAGCACCCATCTTACCAGGAGAATCCCAGGAAGCCCAGGGAATCACCAGCTAAAAGCTGGGGAGGAGGAGGTGGGGGAAAACAGCTACTTCTTTTTTTGGTTTAATACTTTTAAGAGCCAATTACATGTCTGATTCTGGATTAACTGTAAGTACTGCTCCCTTTCAAGATAAGGAAATAAGAACTGGGATTTGCATGTCTTTGAAAACTCCCAGTGTCTGTGGATTGATTTGGCACAGGAGAGACAAACTGAAGGGAGCACAGCAAGTGACTTGAGGCTCTGCAGCTCGTTAGCATAATTAACTCTACCGATTTTCACACACACCTCAGCTGTAACGAAATAGCTGCTGGCAGACTTCACAGCTGAGTGCTAATAATTCGGAACATGAGAAAAGCAGTTCTCTTGACTCAAAGTCAGTTGCACCAGGTGAGGTTGAGGTTGGAGCTGAGGCAGAACTGTTTCCCTGAGAGGGGTGTCAGCCCCTGTGCCAGGCTGCCCAGGGAGCTGGGGCAGTGCCCAGCCCTGGAGGGATCCCAAAGCCGTGGGGCTGAGGTGCTGAGGGCCATGGGGTAGTGGTGGGCTGGGCAGGGTGAGGGGAGAGCTAAGACTCCAGGAGCTCAGAGGGCTTCTTCAACCAAAACAATTCTATGACTCTATAACAAATAGCTTCATTTCCCCTGTGCTAATGGCAGGAGCCACCACTCTTGCTGCCGAGGACCTCACTTGCATTTCCTAAGATCATTTCTATCATCAGACCTTGCCTGTCTTCAGGCTTTGAAGGAGAAGCAATGACAGCTTTTGACCATTTTTCCAGCACGAGTAATTCTGAAAGGCTTCCCTTCACCCAGCCACTGCCTTACCTGGAAGTGTTTGGCACAGCTGTGCTGTGACTGCTGTCCCCTGAGCTGGCTCTCCCTTTATCTGCCTGTTGTGCACAATCGGAGGTATGCAGGACTGGAATTCTGTCCACTTCATCATGGCTCAGGTTTGAAACCATTACATCCCCTTGGGAAAGCTTGGTTTTTTGCCTTTTTTTTCCCCATCATGTTTGTCAGGGTCTTTCCCTGAAGCCCACAGAAGCTATCAGAGCTGAGCACACAACCCCTTGCAAGTCATTTCTTCAATTTGTTCTCTTTCAGCATCATTTAAATGGGTTTTTTGTACCCATTTTGTCACGGTCAGTGGTTTGAGCAATTAAATGAAAGAGGTCAGGAACGGCCACAGGAATCCAGGACATACTCTTAGATCGTTTTTGAACCGGTGTGCACAGCCATCACTTTCATTTCCTGGTGTTTCGAGTGCAAATCACGGTGGCCAATCCTTGGGTGCAAAAACGTGTGTTTCGGAGGCGTGTTCTAATATTTGCCTTCGACTATGAAACGAGCAGCATCTGTAAACACAAGGTCAACAGGCTCTCTGCAGAAAGCAAACACGGAGGGAGATTGAAAGACAGGCAACATTTTGAATGACCAAATGTTGAAAAGAAGAGGTGAATGGGATTTCTCAGCTCTGATAACCACGGGGCAGCGTTAAGGATAAGCCAGATTTGAGTCTTCTCCACCCTGAACGGTGTGCCAACACTGCCTGACATGTGGTCTCTGGTCCTTAGCTATTCAGCATCACTAGCTGCATAAACAAGTCCGCAGGAGAGCCGTAGCACGCTCAGTTCACTCACCTCACAGGCAAGGTCCTGTCTCCTTTCCTCCTGTCCATCTCCCTCTGGGGAACGGGATACCAGCGAAAGTTGAGTTTCCAGTTAAACCCTCCGTAGGTCATATCTGATCCTGCCATGTATTCAAACGTGTCATCGCTGATCACGTCAATGATGGGGCAGACAACAGTTCTCCTAGAAGAGAAACAACCCGTATTCTCTTAAACAGCTCTTTGTGTCATGTTGCTCTGCTGGATACTGCACTCATTTTGAGGCTCCTCTGCATAAAATCCCCATTTAGTGCTGCTCCACGCAGGGTTCCTCTTCTAGGAAAGAGGCCATGCAGAACTGCCTTTTTTTCTGCTGTCTGCAGCCTCCTGGACACGCTGACTCCTCATTGCCAGCACCAATCCTGCCCAGGGCTCTCACTCCTCAGCCAAATCCTTTCCAGAAGCAGGAGTGGCTGCTGCGTGCCTCACTCCAGCAGCACAAACTGTACCGTACTGGTAAATTAGGTCTCACTGGCAGGGCCTTTAGGCACTAAAAAGGGGAAGGATGCATCATCTATTGGAGGGGGAAAAAAAAGGGAAAGAGAAAAAAAAAAAAAGAGAGAAAAACAAGAGAGTGCAAAGTTCAGAGAGTACTGGAAGTCACACAGACAAAAAGTTGTGCCTGGCAGAGAGAAGGGAGAAAGGTGGCCATCAGGGCAGGGGAGACCCAGACCTTGAGAAGGGAAACAGCACAAGTTGCTATTGGTGCTGACAGAGTTCCTACAGCCAGCAACAGGAATCCTGCTGTAAGGACCAAGGGATTTATTTAGCTATTAGGTTTTGTTGCAAACATCAGAGAACACCCTCTCTTGCTGATAACCAGACCACAAGCGACTTCACCTTCACAGCAGCAGATCAACTTCAGCATCAGAGTGAAGGCCAGCCCAAGCCTGGGGGCAGCAGAACCCCCTCCCCCTTACCTGTCCTCCTTGATGCGGGCGAGCAGGGGCTCGAGCCAGCCGCGGGTGCACTCGCAGTGCGCATCCAGGAAGGTGATGACCTGCCCCGTGGAGGCGGCCGCCCCGCGCAGCCGCGCGCGGATCAGCCCCGACCGCTGCTCCATGCGGATGATCCGGATCGACACTTCCAGGTTCCTCACGTAGTTCTCCAACGAGGCCTTCAAAAACTCTGCCAATGACAACAGGGGGAGGGGGAAACCAGAAGAACACCGTGGGTTTTGGCTGGGTTCGGCAACTGCTGAGGACTCCAGATACGACATGGAGTTAAAATCAGAGAATCGTTTGGGTTGGCCAAGCCCTTGAAGCTGCTGCAGTCCCAGCCCTGCCCTCACCCTGCCCAGCCCACCACTACCCCATGGCCCTCAGAACCTCAGCTCCACGGCTTTGGGATCCCTCCAGGGCTGGGCCCTGCCCCAGCTCCCTGGGCAGCCTGGCACAGGGGCTGACACCCCTCTCAGCGAAACAGTTCTGCCTCAGCTCCAATCTCAGCCTCCCCTCAGGCAACTTAGGGCTGTTTCCTCTTGTCCTGTTGTTCATCACTGGGAAGCAGAGACCAACTCCCACAAAATCATTATGGTTAGAAAAGACCTTTAAGATCATCACATCCAACCACTCACCTCACACTGCCAAGCCCATCACCAAACTAAACCACATCCCTCAGCACCTCATCTATGTGTCTTTTGAATATCTCCAGGGATGGTGACTCCAGCACCTCCCTGGGCAGCCCCTTCCAATGCTTAATAACCTTCTCTGTGAGAAAGTTCTCCCCACCTCACTACAACCTCCTGTCAGGGAGCTGTGGAGACTGATGAGCAAGTGCACAATGATCACACTTCTGCTCATTTGTCTGATGTGACTACAGCCTTTTAAGGACCTAAAACTTTGTTTTCCCGGCAAAATCTTAGGCTAAAGTTCTCCTCCACCTTCTGGTACAGAGGAACATTACGCCTACTTGTTTTCTGAAGTAAGGAAATCCAGGAGAGTAAATTAGAGTTAACGCTACGTGGGGAAGGAATAAAGGACAGCTCAGCCTGCATCCTCTGCTCTTCGAACAGTTGCAGCTGTGTATTGTGTTTGCCATTATATATATCTGGCTACTCCAAGAGAACTTATCATTCCACTGGTTCTATTTGCAGAATGCAATGTGAATCCTTTCCCAGGTAACAGCAGTTGCACATACAATACAGTCAGCTTGCTTTCTAAACCCCGGGTTTAAAAAAGGAAAGGGAGGAGGAAGGAGGAAGGAGGGAGGAGGAAGGGGAAAGGGATAGGGATAGGGAAAGGGAAAGGGAAAGGGAAAGGGAAAGGGAAAGGGAAAGGGAAAGGGAAAAAAAATCCAAGACCAAAAGAAACACAGCACAAATAGGAGCAACAGAAAATTGGCTCAGTGTGGATATCTGGGAAAATCCAAGACACAGAGCAGGAGGGATTTAAGAGCCACCAAGAGAGCCCTGTGAAAGAGGACTGGCCCTTCCACGCAGAGCAGCCTCCCCAGGGCTCCGTGCAGGCCCTGGCAAGCAGCCTGGGGTCTGCCCCTGCCCACCTCTCTCGCTGGCGTCATCCACCAGCACGATCTCTGCGAGCAGGCGGCGCGGGGAGCGGTTGATGACGCTGTACACCGTGCGCAGCAGCGTGCTCCATGCCTCGTTGTGGAACACGATCACCACGCTGGTGTTGGGCAGCTCGTCGGGGTACACTTTGGTCTTGCACCTGCCAAAAATAGAGACAGAAGAAAAACGGAAAGTAAAGGAGGTGAATCTCAGCAAATATCTGCTCTGCCAACGGCCCAGCCAGGGAAAGGGGCTTCAAGACTATTGAGCAGGATAGGTTTCAATGCCATCACTGATCTCTTCAAGTCAGAAGCCCAAAAGGTAGAGGGCAATCTATGTTCTTGCTACAAAAACACAGCAGAGGATCCAGAAGAACACACACCACTGCATTCACAGCTCCCTCAGGCTCCCACTCTCCTGGCTGTGCCAGAGAAATCAGCGTAGAATCAGAGAATCATTTAGGTTGGGAAAGACCTTTAAGGTCATCCAGCAGCCTCAGCATGTCCCAACATCAAGCACAGAAAACTCTTAGTGCACGGAGGATGGGGGGGCAACTAATATAAAGTGTATCAAGCTGTTATATTTAGGTCAAACAAGTCTTTCACTGTGACAAATCCCAAATTCTATGGTTTGAAGCACACAGGCTCCTGTGACCTTCCCATCTTTTGTGCTCTCTCAAAAAGAAGAACAAAATTACTGTTTTCTGGAACATTCCACGTGCCCATTCAGTGGAAGACTGGTAGGTCAATAATTTCACCTGCTTGGGGAAAATGTCAAAACTAAGGCAAAGCGAGCAGCAGACACCAAACATCGCTGTTTCTGTGGGAGAAAAGTCAAAGCTCACGACAAAAGACAGCCCCACACTCTGTACAGTTGGTTCCAGATCTTGGACATGCTTCAAAAACACCAACATGTCCCCATCAACCTGACCTGAGTCGTGTACAGAGTGCACACAGTTAATCTGGCTCCTTAACCCTTGGGAATTCAGCTGATTTGCACTGGTTTTGGTACTTTGCTATCCTATGTTCTTCTGGCTCTTCTGTTCCCCTGTGACCCTGGCTCAGGATGGCCCTTCCAGAAGGGATTGGTGAGCAGGTATGTACTATCTCTGGAAGCAGCACAGCCCCCTTCAATGAATTAAACTGTGTATCAAGTGAGAAATGACAGAATCAGAATCACAGAACCTTAAGGGTTTAAGGGACCTCGTAGGGCTTTTTAACACGTCTTCGTGGTAGCAGCACACATTTGAAGCTTCCATTACAATCTGAATGAGTTATTCCTTATCATTTCCACAGTCTGTACTGTCTGAGCGTGACACAGGCTCAGCTTCTCACTTGTGTTATTTGAGTGATCAGCCAGTCCCAATGCAGTACTTGTTCAGGAGCAGCCTCCTCCTCACAGAAAACTCTCTCAAGGCCCAAGACAACAAAGGAATAAGGTCCCTGAAGAAAAGTCACCCTGTCCACGCAGTTTCTTCCCTAAACTTCACTTACCATAACAAAACTCTTTAACCTGTTATTCCGCCTCACTGCCATTTAAAAAAACACAGGTGAAACAACACTGTGAGCAAGGCTTTTCAAGCACAAGGCAAGGGGAGAATACAGAAGAACAGAACACCACTGATTTCTATCATATATGGCCATATGTGTATACACACACACACACACAATGGCCTATAGACAGAAGGATCTGATGACGGAAAAGCCAGTGCTAATATTCTTATATACACAGACACACACAAGTGTTGACATTACTTTGATGATGGCCACTGAATTTTGCTGGTAGCCAACCCACCTTCAAAACATCAGCAATCTACGAATCAATAGAACTATCTACCAACTATCATCTACAGCTCAGACAAACTAATAAAGCATCCCAATGATCATCCCCGATGACAACACACACGGGTGTCCCTTCCAACCCCTCCCATTCCATGATTCTATGAGCCCAGGATGTCTAAAAAAGGACAACTTGAAATTATTTGCTTCCAAGGCACAGTCATTTTTCTCCCTTCACACATATGTTTGCCCTTGAAAAGTGTCTCGTGTCAGCCTGGCATCTGAAAGTCAAATATCAAAGGCTGAAAAGCAGGCAGGCTGCAGTGCAAAGCCTGGTGCTGTTGACTTTCAGAGTTGTTTTCCAGAGCTTAACATCATGTTTCAGAGTATGTACAAAGCTGGGATAAATTTCTGCTTGTCCTGTATTTCACAACAATCAGAGAATCACAGAACGGGAGAGGTAGGAAGGGATCTCTCTCAGTCCAACCCTCGTGCCCAAGCAGGTCCCACCTAGATTTTAACTACATTTAAACCAGACACAATCCTGGTGATTGGAGAAGAACTGCTACCGAAGGTTATGGTTAAAACTATTCAGAAATGCACACCAGCAGTGAAATGAGACAAGGGGAAAGGGGTTATTTCCTTGTTTGCAGTTTAGCACCAATGTTGTAGTGCAAATGGCACATTAAGGAGCAGAATGTTTATCCTCACATAGTATTTGCCAGGGTCTTCAGTATTTTAACTGTCATTTTTATTCTCCAAGGTACCTTGCCCAGAGAAGCCAGGGGCTGGAGGAGCTGAGGACACTCAGGCAGAGGTTGCATGCCCTACATTTTGCAGTGGACTAACCAACTTTAATCATTATATATTTGCCCATAAAAATCCATGAACAGCAGACTTACTATATTTCCTTCTCCAAATTCTCATGATGCCTCCACACCAGGTATTGCACCATAAAGTGAGGAATCCTTCTCTTTTCATTACATTTGCCTGTATTCACACCAAGAGCCTCTGTCAGGTGTCTCTCCTCCGCTTCACAAACAGTTGCATGGAGGATTACTTTCTCTGGAAGAGGATTATTCAATTCCAAACCAGTTCATTCTGGAGGTCTGCTACAGATAGCTCCCCGGGTGCACAGGGACAGGGGTTGGTTGATGTCACAATGGCTAAATTAAATCTATTTCCCTTTTTTTTTTTTAATTCCAGTCATTTCATTTCAGCAGAAAAATGTAAATGCTGGTGGTCTGTCTCCATTACAACCTGAAACCACTGTGTACCTGATTTTATTCAATGTTATTGCAGCACTTAACCCATCAACTGTTGAGACTTTGCTTCTTTCTGGGAGTTTCTGGAAACCCACTTGCACTAGTGAAGAGTTGGTTTTGCAAAGCAGAGGCCAAGGGGCAAGATGTGAAGTAGCATCAGCACGGTGAACAGCATTGGCCCTGGCAATCCCAGCTCACAACCAGTAAATGAGATCTAAGGAGATTTTTAGGTATTATTTTGGGGTTGTTTCTATTTGTGTTTTAGCTGTCATACAGGTACAAGTTTTTGGGCTCCCTCTAAAGCACAACACAGGTTATGACAACCTATTGACAACCCAGTTATATTCTGGCCACTTTGGCTGCAAGAGAAACATGAAGCATCACAGGACAGCAAGATGTTAACCTCACCTTAATGTCCAGTAACATTTCAGGGCAGAAGCATTAAGGAATATTTAAGCAAAACAGCAACAGCCCTGCTCCATGGAGACCTGCCCTGTCCAGCCTGGTTGTTAAAGATGATGGAGATGAAGTAAGGAGGTAAGTAGGAGATGTAGATCCTGAAACACCAGCTGGCATGAGGCTGAGGCTGCTTTCCATGGGAAGGTTGTGCTTTCACCAACACGCCTTTGTTCTCTGGCAGAAGTCAGACATTGACTAGTTTTCACCAAACTCACTCCAAGTAATTTTCATGAGCCTTGGATTCACTTTAAAAGTCAAACAATAAACATAAG
This sequence comes from Urocolius indicus, assembly GCA_013401255.1. NCBI lineage: Eukaryota > Metazoa > Chordata > Aves > Coliiformes > Coliidae > Urocolius > Urocolius indicus. The sequence continues at coordinate 20,936 of WBNH01003219.1, read as the reverse complement.
CAACAACACAACCACACAGATGGTGTATGATCACTATTGTTCAGGTAATTCCCATCACCAGTTACAAGATGTGCAATAGAAAACAATTGGGGTCCTCACACATGTGACTAATTTGGGGACCCCATCAACACTTATAAGTACCTAAAAGATGGGTGTCAGGAGAATGGGGTGACACTTTTTTTTCTGTAGTGTCCAGCAACAGCACAAGGGCTAGTGGGAATGAGCTGGAGCGCAGGCAGTGCCACTGGCACATGAGGACAAACTCCTTCAGTGCTGAGGTGAGGGAGCCCTGGCCCAGGCTGCCCAGGGAGGGTGTGGAGGCGCCTTCTTGGGAGGTTTCCAACCCCACCTGGACACGTTCCTCTGCCCCCTGAGCCAGGGGAACCTGCTTTACCAGGGGTTGGGGCTGGAGGAGCTCTAGAGCTCTCTTCCAAACCCCATCATTATATGTCACCTCCCTGAGATGCCCTGAAGCCCACCTCTTGGCTCCCCTGCTTTCCCTCAGTGACTGCAACAACTCCACAGCTTTCCTCTTTAGATCAGCTCTTGCATCCCTGCTGTGTCCAAGAGTACCCACCTAGGGACCATCTTGTGGTGCGAGTCCCTCAGTGGAATGCATCCCACAAGAGGGGTAATGTCATAGGGATTTGCACCCTGCAGTGCCCTGTGTCCTTCCCCAGGGAAGGATCAGTGGCCACTGATTTCCACTCTGCCCTTGCAGCCCACCTCTGACAGCGTTTCAGCCCCAAACACCACCTGCCTAACACTCTGCTCACTTGAAAGCGTTCCCAAGTGCATGGAAGATAAAAAAACCTTTCCCGTCCCTTTACTGAAATGATGACAGTGACTCACGCTGCATTTTCTCCAATTCACAAACACACTCCAGGCTGAAGCAGCGATAAATAAGTCATCTGCTCCTCACACGCCATTAAACACAAGGGCTCCCCCCTCCACCACCCCTGCACTGTTTACAATGCACACTGATTGTTCACCATGCTCTGACACTGGAAACACTTTCCCAGAAACACTGTTTTTTTTTCTCACGCAGTCATCAGATGTTACTTTATGAATACGCATGAAGTAAACACAGCTGCTTAAATGCAAGGAGAAACGTGTTTCCCAAGATCAATAACATGGCAACAGAGTGAGACTCTACCTCTTCACCATCCCTCCCATCAGCTGTGTGCAACTTACGTGAGCGTGGAGAAACGCAGGGTGATTTTATCCCTTCTAGAATCGTGCTGAAGCTCTCTGGGAAACGACTCGAGGGTTGTGCATGAAAGCAAAGTATTCAGAGGGGAAAAAAAAAAGCTGAGACTGTTCACTATTGTCTACAAGTCATTACACTGTGTTTGTAACAGGATGCATTGGGAGACACACAGAACTGAGTAAAATATTTACAGTTTGTATGACTTGAGGGATTTTCATGATTCTTCAGTCATTACCTTTCATCAAGACCCCTAAAGAACAGGCTGGTAACGCATATCACTGGTATGACTCCTTCACCTGCCCACACTTACCCTATGCTCCAGTGCCAACGGGGCACTGGGACCAGTCTGTTGCAGCACTGGTGTTTTTGTTGTGGAGCAGCCAATGACTGCTTTGTTGTTCAACTTTTAAAGTGAATCACATAGTCATGAAAATTGCCCTGAGTGGAGTGAAAAACCAGCCAGTGTGTGCCAAGGCACAACGGCATTGCACCTCCGTCTCTGCTTTGAATTCATACCAATGTTCTGATTCATAACACGTGTACAACAGTGGCAGCACAGTTGTTCAGCTATCTAACACAAACAGGCTTACATATATTTGTATTAGCACGTGCATACATGGCTGTATTTCTCTATACATACATAAAGACCCACATACACACGTATGGCACCCTAACTTACCCTTGTGGGTTTGCCAGCGGTGTCTCCTCACAGAAGGGTATTTACTGTTTGCAATGAACAATATTCTCGAGTACACTGATGCAATACTAGATTGCACTGGAATCGCTATTTCCAGTATTTATAAAGGACTGATGACTGTGCAAAAGCATTAATATGTGCAGTAAGTAGGTAACATCTGAAAGAAAGCTGAGTGAGCTCCTCACTCCTCCTTTGCCTCACTGACAAGTAATTTCTCTTTGTGCACTTGTTCCTGGCTCTTTCCCCATTTAATCTAAAAGCCTGCTCTGTCATACCACAACCTGCTGCTGTTATTTCTTTCCAGTTAATATGAGAGTCTTCAACATCACCTACTACCTCATGAATTCTCATCTGTGAGCTGAATCTAAGACAAGGGGTGATTTGAGAAAGTTGCTGGACAAGGCAGAAGCTTTCCACCAGCCCCAAAGGCAACACTGCAAGCATCCACTTCCTACTTGCAGCTCACCACAGCAATGATTAGTGCATCCCATTTCCTGAGCACTGATGACTAACACCAGCTAATGCAACCACAAACCACGCCTTGGTCCAAGGCAGCCCCTATCCCTCATGCCTACAGCATTAGTGGTTAGACACAGCACAAGGTCATCGCTCAACGACTGAAAGTTATGGCAGGACCCAAGAAAAACTCACTCCTAGTTTCACAGTAATGCACATGAAAGCCCACAGCAAACCCTGGCATAAGCAGGAGTGATGAGTTTATCATTATGCAGCAAGATCCTCTGCAGAAGTGCCTGTTAGAAATGACAACGCTGCAGCTGAGCAAACTGCCAGAACCTCACAAGTTGCAAAGCCAATTAAATCACTAAATTCACCCTTTTATGGATGTGGTTACCTTCCAGGGAACCTCACACCTTGCAGTTGTTTTACTGCTTTAATTTAGCATCACACGTCAAGTTTTGAAGAATGACCAAGAACAATTTTAGACAAAGTGGAAGAGTTCACCTTGAAACAGCTTATCACATGTCCTAAAACTCCACACATGTCAGTTTGTTCTTATGTGGGATGATCTCCCACGTGCCACTTCTCAGGAAAACCGTTTACCAGTCCTGAGATGAGCTCAGGGAAATTCAAGTATTTATGAGACATCTTTAATGCTAATATTTTTTAATGTGGGGCTCTCAGTAGATGTTGGATGACCTCAGCTGTGCCTTGATGACTCTGAATTCAGGGATTTCATTTCGAAAGATGTCCCAGCCACAAAGCACTCCAGCTGAGCTATACAACCCTGTCAAAAGTCTTCCCAGAGTTCATCACTGGGTATCGATTCACGCCACAGAAGTTTTCTCTGAAAGGCAAGTGGAGGGATGATCTGAAAGGACTGACAGCTCCAACAGACAGAGACCAGACAAGGGCACACCACGCCACACCATCCCTAATTGCCTGTCACCATCCTTCATCCTGCTTCCCTCTCCCAGCACCTTCCCAATGAAAACGAATGGCAAGGTGCTCCCTGAAAAAGACGATGAAACTGCTTATCATTGTTGACGACTTGCAGGCTACTTTGGTGTTTAAATCTCACAGCTAGTGGCTGGTGTGGCTTAGTTGCCTGTCTTCTGTAGTATAGTGCAATGAAGCACTTAAAAAACCTGAGTTGCCAACAGAAGAAAGGCACCTTTCCCTCTCAGCGGGGCATGCAGCATGCCACAGCAATGCTGGCTTTCATAGAATGGTCGGGGTTGGAAGGGATCTTTAGAGATCATCTGGTCCAACCCCTAGCTGGATATCCTCATGAAACACTCAGTAACAGCCTGAGACGGTCCCATCAGCACTGGCATCTTGAGCAGCTACCTGTTTGTTGAGTCACAGCATTTCACCACCACTGCATCGCTTTGTGGTGCAAGAGCTGAAATTCAGGCAGACCTGCTGTTATTCTGAAACACAGAAAGCCTCACCCCCCCACCCCATGCCAGCACCCCTGAGGGACAGACAGCATGTGTGGTCTCAATGCCCAGGTGTTGCTCACCACTGTGGAGAGGAGCACATCACCCTGAAGGCATCTCCCAGCACAGCTGGCAGCCACTTGTGCTTCTTTACCTCCTTCCACACGTGCAACATGCCACCATCACGTTTCAGATACCTCTCAAGCTGCCAAGTCCTATCAGTGCATACTGATTCCACGCCAGAGCATGTTATGAGGCTTTATTCTATGCTAACAGCGCATCGGGGATGCCGTTTGTGCTCTGCTGTACCCTGGCTTTCAAGAGTGTACTTGGACTTTGCATTATCCTAACAGACCACGGAAATACTCCAAGTATTTCCACCTCCCTCTAGGGGAATATTAGGAACAGTCAACACTCAGAAGCAATGGAAGACCCTTTCTGATTTCATCACATAAAGAATGGCAATCAAAACCCCCACCTCACTTGGCTGAAGTGCTCTGAAAACACAAAGTACCTCAGGGGAAGCCGAATGCAGCACTGGCCCAACTCCAGCCATCAGAGCTGCTGAAACACCCTGCAGACCTCTCCAAAGCCAGGCCCTTGGCCAGCACTTTTACAGAAAAACCACATCTACACAATACTTCTGTGTCACAAACTTCCCCTTCGAAGTCCTCCTTCTAGAGAGAGGCCAGTGAAGGGCCAGCAAGATGCTGAGGAGACTGGAATCTCTTTCTTATGAGGAAAGGCTGTGGGCTCTGGGGCTGTTTAGTCTGGAGAAGAGGAGACTGAGGAGGGACCTCAGCAATACTTACAAGTACTTAAACAGGCTGCCCAGGTAGGGTGTGGAGGCTCCTTCTCAAGAGGTTTCCAAACCTGCCTGGACACATTCCTGTGCCCCCTGAGAGGAACCTGCCTTTCTAAAATGGAAACTCTTGCACTGTGACAATTCTATTGCCTGAAATACTCTCCCCCTATCCAGTTTAAATAAAATAAGGAAACTGAAGGCAGAAAAATGGAATATACATGATGAAGAGAAGAAAAGACTGTCTGAGTGTTTGAATTCCCTGCTAGGACTGTGTTAATGTGAGCCTGATGTGCTGTGCCTCCCCTTTGCCACAGCCACACGCAGCTCTCAGCCCTGCAGAGCTGCAGGAGCATCTCTGTGGAGAACGACCACTCACAGCTCAGAGGAAGAGTGCATTTTCTTGTCATAGATTCTGCTGCAGCATTTCAATGCACACAGCTCTCAGCTACACTTTAATAAGTCTATTTCAGTTGCACCAGTTCATATTGTCAACTGGAGTGTATGCAAGTGAAAGGTAAGTGGAAAATAATGGAGCAGAGATTTGTTTCACTCAGAGGAAAGCAGGGCTGTGCTGGAACTGCATCCACATTGCCTTACTAAATCTCATCGTGCTGAAACACTCCAAAGCTATCCAATTTTTACGTCCAGCAGATGACAGGTGTGAATATATCCCAGGAAAATTGTTTTCTGGTCATTCACCAGAGTATAAATGGATTTTCAGTTTGTAGAAGGAAAGGCCCTTCACTCACACTTTCAGCTATGGCTGCTCATAAAGCTTCAGGTGTAGCCTTGGATATCAACCCTGCCTCGGGGACTTTCAACCCCAAACTCTAATATTTCAGAAGTTACCTCAGCAGTCACTTACTACACGCTTTGTGTTTGACAAAGAACTGAAAAACACAGCAGAGCACCTTTAAAAGCACAAAACGTAGCATGGAGAGGACTATTTCTTTTTCAGAGGACTATACTAGAGGCCCTTTTGTACTTTCTCCGCTTTTTCCAATAAAAATCAAAAGATGTGTAATGGAAATTAGAGTTCTGATTAGATCAGGCTTTCCTGGATGGTTTTTGATTGTTAATTTTGTTCCATTTCCAGTGCCAATTTTAATGACATCACTGCTGAATCTCCTTTGAAACTCACCAAGCTCACCTCAAACTTCTGCCCTACTTGTTAAAATATTTGTTAGGTATTCCAAAGTATTACCTCTGAATCCCCAAAAATCTCTCCTTCATATCTGCAGTAAAGGGTGCGAGAAACAACAAATCATTTCCACATGCTTATGCTCTCACACAGCTCTGGGGCCCTCAGCTAAGTGGGGACATTCTGCCTTACATGAAGCAAAGATAAGAGCGATGGCACACTTAGCTCCTCATTCAGGGTCTGCTTACAGTTATAAGCTGAGTCTACAAGCTGTGCTTGGAAAAGCAGGTTATCCACGTGCTGGATTCAGAGCTTCCTCCCCAGACTGAATTCCCAGCAAGAAAATGACCACAACAAATCAGCCAAAGGGCTGGTGACCCTCCGGTCGACTGTAAACCTCCAGGCACACCACTCACTGCTCCTTGGCACTGCCCTCAAACATCCCCTCCTGCCTGCCAGAAAGGGCCAGCCAGCTCCCTTCTTAATTTCAGGAGGATCAGTGCTGTGCTACAAAGCAAGCTTCCTGCAGTGAGCCAGTACACTCCTGGAAGCCTCCAAACAGAGTTTTCAACACCCCAAGTGCTTTCTCCAGCCCGCACGCGCTGCCGCAGAAGTGACTGAGGAACGACTGATTTTCTCTTTGTTACCTTCTTACCTGCCAAAGCAAAGCATACATTGTTAATGGAGTTTATGAGATAACACAGAGAGTAGCTGATTTCTCCAATGAACACACATAACCACAGCAGAGGAGAGCTTCCATCAGGGAGGGCATAAAACGGGAGCATGAATTACCTGCCCAGGCTTATTTCCTGGCATTCTCACGGCTTGTTCAGCTTAGTCCTTTGCAATGAAGTGAATTCGCTGTACATGCCACAGGGAGTTTCCTAAAACAAGACCATGCTGCCAGCAGAGTGGGACAGATACCCCAAACAGAAGTGGCCCAGTGTTACATCCACCATGACCAGGCACAGCAGAACAGATACCTGCCTGGGTGGTAGCCAGAGCTTCTACTCCAAGGCCAGAAATGCCTCGGGCAGACACTTTCCACTGGTCTTTATTTCTGCTTAGAGTTAGTAGGAGACAAGCTGTGATGCTCAAAACTATCTCCATACCTGCTGCTAAAACCTGCACCGAGGAGTTTTATTGCTTTGACTGTTCGATGCTCAGTTGCCTGCAGCAAGGAACTTACATTGATGATCTGGTTGTTGCAGCACCATCTAACAAGCTGCAGGGCTGAACCAGCATTTGCTGCTCTCACTGCCCATCCTCTTTAAAAACAAAAAGCATCACAACATGTGTTAATCCTTAATGACTCTTGTTTCAGTAAGGAAACTATGACTAGCTTTTCCTGCTGCTGAATATAAATCTGCAGGCTTGTCTCACCTGTCAGCTGGATGTGAGGACTCATTCCCACATTCCCCTTACAGGCACACATATAAGCTGAACTTTGTTCCTTGCCACAAGTGGCTGGGCCGACAGCAGCCACCACAGTAACCATCCATTCCTGAGCCTTGACGTGCCAGGCACGGGGAGGGCTCTGCACAAAGGAAGCAATTTCATGCTCGAGCAGCCCTGCACTATTAAATCAGAAAATTGAGTTACAGCCACTTCAGCGGGTGGACTCTGCAGGCAGGGGTCAGGATCAGCCTGCAGGTACACAGGGCAACTGCTCTGAGACAAGCTGCTGAAGGAAAGGTAGATCTGACATGAGACCAGCCCACCTGAAACTCCTTTGGTGCTGAGGTGAGGGAGCCCTGGCCCAGGCTGCCCAGGGAGGGTGTGGAGGCTTCTGCTCGGGAGGTTTCCAACCCCAACTGGACACGTTCCTGTGCCCCCTGAGCCAGGGGAACCTGCTTTAGCAGGGGCTGGGGTTGCAGCAGCTCTGCAGGACCCTTCCCACCCTCAGCATTCAGGGATTCTGTGATTCTATAGGGAAACAGCAATAGATTTTAATTATTCCTTTCTTACATGACAGTACAAATGAAAGTCTCACCAAACCACTTTAGAAGCCACCTGCAGACCCTTCTCATTGCTGAAGAATTACTTTTCTTTGTTGGACCTTAACAGGCTTTATTCGATGTATACATTGGGAATTGGCTAGGATCTGATCCACATTACCTGTATGTTCTTCCTCTCTCCACTGATCGTCACTCTGGGTGATTTTTTTCCCCCATAAAGAAGGTGAAATAATTTCTAATCTGCCATTTTCAAGTAATTTCTAGCCAAAACAAGTTACTGATTTCTCCCTGAGCTTACTTGCTCATGATTGGTCTATAGATTGTCTACGTGTAACTGCACAAACACAGTAAAATCTTAAAGAGTAAATGAGCTTTTAATTTTATGAAGCTGTCAGCAGATGAAACTGTCAGTAAAGGAACTCTGAGGTACTTCATCCACCACTACTTAAGAGCTGGAAAAAATTCTAATACAACTCTTTCTGGTGCAAGACAAATGCATTAGACGTGAACATCACAGAAATCAAACAATTTACCCTCTTTTATCAGGGCTAAATCACATAAAGAACAAACTAGGTTCACACCACAGATAAAATCTAATCCAAGCTTCCTGCCCTGTAACACAGAGTCAGAGGCACTAAAGGATTTTCACAGATGTTTCACAAAGGAAATGTTCAGAGGCAGTGACAGCCACTTCATCCTGAGCCTCTTCCCCCCACCCCAAGGACTACCTTGGCAAGGGTTTTCCTTTCAGGAAGCAAAGAGAAAACTATGGCACAGAGTTTAAGCCAGGATCACTATTCAGAGAACTGTAATGTGAGTTTGTTTCTGATGAGAGACGTGTGCTCGTGAGCACACAGCCACACACACAAACACAACTGCTAACTGCAACCCACGTGTCAATGGGAAGAAAATCCAATTATACTGGGTTGGCAATTTGTAGCACAGCACTTGCAACCTTACTCATCCAGAAAAGATTGAAGATGGATTTCTTCCCCTGCCAGAGAAAATACTTAGAAATAAAATGGAACATTTCTATGTTGAATTAAATTGGGTTTAAGGTTTAATCAATAGCTGCTTCAAATTAGAGCTGACACTGATTAAAATCTTCACGTTGGCCATAACCAGCAGAACTCAGGCAACTGAGGGACGTTCTCTGGTAGACGAGACGTAATGGGAAGCAAGTGAAACTGTTAGTGTGACAGTCACATCCATTAGCTGCAATTAGAATATCAACATGGGAGCAGAGATGCAACGTGATCCAGCTGTACAGTTCCCTTAAAGCACGTGGGAGGTGGATTTTTGTGGTCCCCTGATGAGAGAACTTATTCCTACACAAGTCAGAGCAAACTCTTACTGACCTCTTGGAGGTCTGGAAGTCACATTGGATCTATTCACAATCACCCCTGTTTGGGAGAGGGATGAGACAACAGACAAGACACTGTATTTCATGAAACTGTAAAGGGAATTTCTCACTAGCCAGCAGCCAGCCAGGCCTTCCCTGTCTTCCTGCAATTCATACAAGGAAACCTTTATTTAGAAACCTAACATTTTTTTCCTCAGGAAAAAACCTCCTTCATCTCACAAACTTAAGTACTATGGCTGCACTGTAAGTCCAGAATTAACTCGCAGTCATTAAGCATTTAATCAGAAACAGAGTCAAAGGTTTCAGGAGCTCTTTCACCTGCTACTGTGACAAAATTAACATTCTTTCAGATTGTTTTTAACTCTTAAGTAATTTATTTCTTACTTAGACACTGGTGCCATTTACATATATCCCCTTCTTTTGCCACAGCTCTGCTTTGATCATTTGGAGGCACAACAAACCCAAACAACAGGAGCCCTTGTACTATCTGCTGCTCTGGCTTATGAGTACCAAGCTGTGGAGGAGAGGGAAAAGGACTGATCAGCGTCTTTGATCCCTACTCGGAGTCTGTACACTGTAGACTGACACACAAAGTGAGCGCTAGGTAGACAGCAGCTGCCTTGGCGAAGCAGGAGAAGCCTGTACACCCACATCAGGAGGATGAGATAAAATCTCCTGCATGAAATAAAAAGAGCAGCGAGGAACAAGGAGGGAAAAGGAATGAGGAAGGCCAGACCAGGAACTGAATGGAAATGGATTAATTGTATGGGTACTATAGGTATTTAATACATATACACACATCCCACTATAATAAAGAAGCTACAACAGCAGTATATTACCTCCCTTTTCATTGCCCTCTTCACAAAGACTTTGCCAACAGATGTGCTACAGCATGACTGAAAAATGACTTCCCAGAATGAGAAACTACAACAAGACTTTTCTCTCCCAACATCTCAATCTTAAACCAGCCCAAGACCAAAAGTTGCTGCCTCTGCCTGGGACACCTCACGCCAAACAGAGAAGAGGAGCAATGCTCAGGAGTGCTGTCCATAGTTGTGACTGTCCTCCATCCCTGGAGATCCCTGCACAGCTCCGAGGGCACATCATCCTTAATGGCTTGCAGAGCCTGCAACATAACGGCACAGCAGAGAAACGCCAACATGCCACGGACACGCAGCAGAACGTCCACATATGACACATACAATACAAAGGTGAAGTCATGCCCACAGCTTATCACCTCTGTATGAATACCACTTGTTGCTTCAGTCCCCCAGCATCATTACAGAAGCAGAGAGCTGCCTGGCCTGCTCCCAGCACATCATCTGCCTAGAATTCAGCGGCAGCACACAGCTCCATGGGGCCAGTCCTGCCTCTCAGCACTGACACAGCCTGCCCTCATCCTGCCCTGCTTCTGCCACTGCCACACAATCAGTCAGCCTTCCCCCCATGATCTTCCAGAAAAGGTTTGTCCCTCTGGCCCCAAGCTTGCTGCTGGAATTCTTGCAGCTGCTTCACAGGCAATGCACTGATTTAACATATTTGCAGTCTGATAGCATTGATCTCTCCATCAGTTCATGATTCCTCATAACACAGCGGTGTCCACAGCTACGTGAGATAGCGTGGATTTCCCACTGGACAGCAAGTCCAGCAAGGATAGGTTTTATTTTCTTTTCTTCTATTCATCTAATGTTGCCACAGAAAGTTTCCTGGCCCTTGAAAGAAAAGCTTGCATTTATAATGTGGAAGGCACAGTGAGCTGGACAGCCAGTGCAAGCTGGATGCCTCTGTCCCTCACAGCAGCAAAAATATGTCTGTCACGCACTAAATATATTAACCATAAAATCATATTCATCCTTAATAGCAGAGCATTATAAATTGCCTCTCAGAACAATTTAGTACTCCCTAAGGACAGAATATGTAGAGAAAGCATCTGTCTGAAGAGGAAAATGAGAACAGAAAATTGGAGGTTTTTTTTCCTAAATCCCATCATACTTTCCATCCTTTCAACACAGAATGTGAAACTTCTGCTCATCAAGAAAATGCATTTAGATAGATTTCCCTCAGTATCAAATAGCTCATCTCCCTTAGACTGAGCAGAACTATTCCCTGAGTTGAACATTTCACCAGTTTCTTCAACAAGCACTTTCTTTCCAGTGCTTTCTCCCAGGGAAAGGAGAAAGCTTTCCAAAACAGACCAAGATGGCAAGTGTCATCCTTGTTCTGGGCTGTGCAACACCCAGGTCTTTCTTCTTTCTGGGATGCAAAGGCTTCAGGAGAGAGGAGCAGGTAACACTGACTCGACCATTACTTGGACAGTTTAATGTCGGGTGGGATACCTGCCAAAAGCATCACAGTGCAAGAAGACAATCAGGCAGAAGCAAGGAAAGAGGCAGTTCAGTGGCACTTCTCATCCTCTTTGCTTCCCAGAACATCTGCAAGAGATTCTGTGCCTGCTGGAACCATTTCAGCACCAAAGCCAGCTCCAGCAGCTACCCAGGACCACCCCTGATGCTCTTGTGAAGGGCAGGCAATAAAGAACAAACAAGCAATCAAACTTTCCTGATGCCTCCGTTCCCTAAGACAGGTCTTTGCAGGCAGCGATCCGAGGTGCTGTTTGATGGGAACTCAGCATCACCGGATCACAAACGGTGGTGAAGCATCACCTCTGTGGTTTGTGAACAAAGTCTAATCCACTTAAGTAACACTTCTAATTTCAGGCATTTGGAAATAATGTCCAGGGAATAAAGTATTTTCTTTCACATTCCATGGTAACCTGAAGGATCAAATTTCCAGTCAAGTACAATGAACCAGATTGCAGCTAAGTGACAACTCGGTTTAAGAAGCAAAAGGAGTGGGGGGATTTGAGATGACCTGACCTTTGGGCATATTTAACTAGGCTTCTATTGCCCTACATTCTTTTTTTTTTTTTTACAAGCTGCAGTACCCAGAAATCAGACCATTTATGTAGGTGAAGGAGAATTGGGGGTGGGGGGAGAAACTGAAATAGAAAAAGATACAATTCAACCAAGTTTTTGTAGAAATTAAGCCTCTAAATGTTTACCTCCAAAATTGTGTCAGTTGGGATGATCCTCCATACCTGCAATTTCAGTTAAAGACTCGGAGGAGAATGGCCCTTTATATAAAAGCTTCAAGTTAAATAACATGAGCTTGACAGCCTATTCCATCAGCTGGCATCAACACTGCTACTGGGAGACAGAAAAAAACTCTCTGACTGCTGAAAACAACAAACAAACCAGACCTAGGAGTGGGGTTTTTTTCAGATGTACCATAACTTGTTACAGGCTCTTTGGACAGCATCAGACTCTCGATTTAAATGGCCACATCACACCAATTTCATGTGTAAACACAAGCCCACTCTTGGGACTGGAAAAATTACTCCATAAACTCCACTAATAATAATTCAATGGACTTTGTGAAACACTCCCCAAAGCTGCTCCTCAGTCTCAAAGCCACCACACAGGCTTCAGGCTTATTATAAGTTACCAGGCATAAACATAAAACAAATCCCCCCAAAACTCCAAGCACAAAACTCCAAGCAGTTTTGATGCTGTTGCAAAACACTTTGAAAGATGCTCTATGAAATTTTGATTATTCTGTAAAAGTCTTTGGATCAAACCAAAAGAAAAATCCCATCCTGCAGGTAGCTGCTGGCCTTGGCAGCATTTTCTCTTTCTCAGAATTACAGTGACAGCTTTCAAACACCGACAGCGTACTTATGAACATTTATAAAGCAGATATTGATGATTTTATCAATTTTATACCTTCAGAAATAAAGCTTCCCCTGAAGAAAGAAACATGTAAATTATCCCAGGTGACAAGACACATGGGAGAGTGTTTTGTTCTGTGCCACAATGCAAACTGATTACCCTGAGTCAACAGTCTGTGAGCTGTTTGCAAAAGTAATGGCACAGGATAATAACAGCTGTGATGCAGTAACTCCTTCCTGGAGAAAGCTTGCATTAGAAGCCCCATCTAGAACCGGTAAGCCCCGACACTTTCCAACAGCTTCTGTAGGTAACCACTGCTCGTAACACCCATTCATTAACCTTGGGATGTCTCGTGCAGCTCGTGCCACGGCTCTGCCGAGGGCACCAGGGACTCACCCGTCCAATCTCACGTCGGGCAAACTTCTGTTCAGGGCAATCAAGTCACTGGCCATAAGGTTAAACTGGTTGATTTTAAAGAGCTCTTTCATCTTCTCCTGGTTATCCTTCGGGATGAGCACAGCCTTTCCCATCTCTCCAGGTCCCTCTTGGTTTCGAGAGATAACGGCTGCAACACAAATCACAGGAGACAACTTTGAGCAGTTTTACTCCTCACTAACAGGGCTCCACAATCTTTGGTGTTCAACAAGGAATGTTACCAAAACTCCAGACACAGTCTGTGCTCCCCTGTGAGGTCGATCTCTACCCGGATCCAAATTTTTATCTAGCTCCTTTCCAAAAAAGGTTTAAAAATAACCCAGATTTGGCCACTTGCAGCTTTTGGCAACATCATGAGGCAGAGGACGGGGAGACACCCAAACTAAAGCCGTGTGGCAGCACACCATAATGGTTTTATTGGGGTTGTAATCACAGCGACAGTAAGTGACTATTCTCAAGAGATTCACACCAGGATGAGAGAGCACAGCACCGGACTCTCCAGGCGACTCTGCAGACAGAACATCTGAAGAACACGTGTATTAAAATCATTCCAACCACCTTCTTTTACCTTTTTTTTTAATTTAGCTTTAGCCTGGCATGTGATAGTATCATCCCATCCCTGAAAGGAAGGAAATCAATCACTCTTCACTGACAAAACGAAAAGAAATCCATCGTGAAAACCAGTAGTATCTCACCCCTGACAGTGCAGCTTTCACACACACTGCCATGAGAAATATTTACACAGTCAGTTTTGAGCTTCAAGGAAAATTATGGCATCATCTCATTCAAGCAGACAAAAACAAACATTACGCAGGCTGCCTTCTCAGGAAACAGTACATGAAAAGAAAGGGAATATCCCGTGGATACAAATAATTCAAATAATTATTCTAAAGCAAAAGCTTTAGACATGGGACACCGGATCCATGGTTTCATTCTGCAGCCTCAATGTGCAGCAAAGCACACGGTGTGTGGCTGCCCTCCCAGCTGCTCACTGCCTGCACACTGTATTAGCCCACAGGAAAGTCAGGGGTCAGGAGGCTGAAGCCAGGCTGTTCTCAGGGATGGCCAATGACAGGACAAGGGGCAACGGCTACAAGCTGGAACAGAAGAGGTTCCAAAGAAACACAAGGAAAAGCTTCTTCCCTGTTGAGGTGAGGGAGCACTGGCAGTGGCTTTTCAGATGGGCTGTGGAGGCTCCTTCTCTGGAGACATCCCAACCCAGCTGGATGAGTTCCTGTGTGCCCTGCTCTAGGTGCTGCTGCTCTGGCAGGGGGGTTGCACTGGATGAGCTTCCCAGCTCCCTTCCAGCCCTTAACATAAACACCTGACTTTGTAACTAATTTTTACATTCACACTTGAAATCAGTCTCTTGACCAAGGCTGATTAATTAATACTGATTCATTTGCCGACAGCACTGACTGTGACTCGTTCCTCTCATGCATCAGCAGAGCTTAGCCCTCCCGCCACTGCAGCTCTGCTGGGGCTGCCCAGACTGTGCTGGGCAGTGACTGATGCTCGTGGTGCCTGTCAAGCTGCGTTCTTCTATGACAATATCACCATTTCACCTTAACAGAGGGATCCTTGGGTTTGTTTTTCTGCCATTACATGCATTTTCCAGCTTTAAAATCAAAGTTGAGGCTTAATGTCCTGACAGACTTACTTAGGAAGGCTTCTTTACTAGCTGAAGAGTAATTAAAACACTTGTTTTTGTAAGCACAAGTAAAGAAGCTGAGAGAATTAAGCCTTTTCTACACAATGCACAGACTTGTTTTTTTTTCCCCCCAAGCAAATCAGACATCAGGGGTTGCTGGAAAAACCTGCCATAAATCTACTTAAAAGGCTTTAAAAAAAGCAATATTAGAGACTCTGGCCACAGAGATTTTGTTCCTGCAGTTCTGCTTCATGCTTCACTTGAGCAGAGAACATTTTGCAGTATTATCTGATATACTTTTCATCCTTCCCTGTGATCAGAAGCAGCACCTTTACACGCTGCAACAGGAAGGAACGATGGGGCTTTCACTGCCATGACACACAAAGATGAAATTGCTCTCAGGCAGAGGCTTAAACCTCCAGCGTGATGCCTCCAAAGCCCTCCGTGCCTCACCCAGCTTCCTCAGGACGACAGGCTCCGTGCTCCACGTCTATCGGAGTCAGTAGCATCCTCCCAGGAGCTAAACAGGCTGTGGCATCAGCACCAGCGGCAGGCCAGAGATGCTGCTGGATGCCTTTTGTCACGTCTGTTGATTCCTCTCACCTGGCTTTGGGAAAGGAACGAATGACTGCACTGCTAGACATGGTCCCCAATAGGCAGGATTTTACCTTAGAGAGCGTGTCTCACAGTCAAAACCATTTAGAAGTAAAGAAACAAAGCACAAGGAGGACGTGGCCGTGCTGTGCTTTTCGCTGCCTCCCTGCAGCTACACCTCACCCACTCTGCCTGGAAACCTGCACTGCACACCAACACTCACAACCCATCAAGACACACACTATGAAATCCCTCTCATAGCATCTCCTAAGGTGTATTTGAGCAACGGTTAATATGGACGTGAGGTATGTGGGATTAATGGCTGGTAATTAAACCCTGCTACATCATCACTTTCCGGAGCAACGATGAACTAACTCCTCGGAGACTGCAATCTGAAGAGCTAGTCCCTCAAAGCTGCAAATGTTGTTTATGCAAATAAATTCTGCCTCCTTCTTGCTGGAAGAAGCAAGGGGCATGAATTTATCTAAGTAGCAGCAGGGAGCAGGCAAAAAGTGTCAGCTGGACTGCTGAGAGCATGGAACAGCAGGTAAAGACCACAGAAAGGAGCCTGGCCAATGTCTTGCAACCTGAGAAATGAAACATATATGGAAAGGAAGGAATTACCCAGAAAAGGGATGAACGTCTTTGAGAAGGAAAAGGAGCAATGAGAAGATGAGACAAGTTCGTTCTTGTGGCATCCTTCAGTTTGATCATCTTTTGGAAGAGGAATTCTTCATTTTCTGCCTCCAAAGCTGTATTTAAGGGTCTATACTAGCTCCAAGGACTTTACAGACCTTATCCAGAAGACCAGGACCACTTCTCTGTAATGCAGCATCAGCACATCCAGCATCTGCCTGCCCATCACTCCATGTTCTGCACTGGCACAGGCAGGGAAGGGGGACACCAGGCACCTCGTGCCATCACCTGCCATGTGCCATGAAAGCACCGTGAGGCAGAGGACTATGAGACACCCAAACTAAATGTGTCTGCAAAAGTAAAGCAGCACACCAAAGTGTTTTGAGGTTCTGCTGAAATACTCTGGGACAATTTTTGCCTGTAGAAATTGGAAACTTTTCATTAAAACAAAATATTTAGGGGAAAAAAAACCCCCACACTCCTCTCCCCCTCCCAATCCATTATTAGCACAGTTGTTATTGTGAGAGTAAATTTGCTGCCTCCTCTTGTAGAAAGATCAATACATGAAAACTGTATCCCCCTTAAAATACCACCAGTGGAGGGCTTCATACTCCAACCCCAAACAAGAGGAAGGGAGCTGAGGATGTTATGCTCCACTGTAGGTTCATTAGACATTCCAGCTCATTTGCAGTGTAACATCACAGGGGCTCAGATGCAACTCTGCCTGAAGACTTTTGCTTATTCTGCTTGAAAGCACGAATTATACGTTCCTTCATCTGCAAAATGGATTTCTGTCACAGGATTCTGTGTTCTTCTATTGTTGGTTAAGCTCCATCACCACAGAACTTCAAGGAGATTTTTTTTTCTCCTGTCCTGAAGTTTATTTAGGAAACAAATCAGGAATTTCCTAACCAGCTTTTCCACTCTCATGGTTTTATTCAGAGCAAAAAAATATTACCAAGTCACATTCCAAGCATAGCTTATGTATCTCTGTGACACGGGAACACATTCCACTCTGCTGTGTTTCAAATGCAGCAACCTCAACTTACCAAAATCTATATGCAAAACATACACACACACACACTTATTCAATCACAGAACATCAACATGACACAAAATCTCTTCATCTAGAGGATAAAAAGATATCTGTTTCTGAAATGTTCAGAAAGTATGAATGGTGCAAGAGGCCACAATCAGCACATGCACACTGCTGATTCCCCACCTGTGCTGGGGTGTTTACAAGCCCTAAACCCCTGAACTCGTTTGCATCCCGACAGCTTAACTTACCTTGACCATATCTCCCTTCATGGAGTGAAATGAGTCTCAATCCATCATTAATAGCTGTAAACACAAACGTGTCTCTGACACAGCCCCTAAATATATTTCAGTGAATTCACAAATAATGTCTTAATCCTCAGCAGCCATCAAAGCTCGTTAAATATCTTCCCTGTGTCCTCGTTACACGAGATGATGCTATGTCAAAACAATTCTTGTTTCAGCTATCTGAAATACTTAAGGAAATACTCCACTGCCAGGCATAGCTGAAGAAACCGAAACATTTCAGTTCTGCAAAGGGTACATTTTTCGTGGCTCTGTCCTCATCCAGAGATACCTCAGCTGTGGAGGAAGGAGCAGAACCAATACCTTGAAGGTGCTCCTGGTGTGCCCTGAAAAAGCACAAGGTGACTTGAGCTTTGCTAATCTGGGATTCTCTGTCACATGTGCCTTGAAGACAGAAATTACTGTCACTTAAAAATTAGCTCCTTCTAATCAGAGCTCAAATAAATTTGGGTACTAACACTGCTTTCAGTATGGGCAACACATTACTGCAGATCTGAAAGACAGCTGTCCCATCCTGACAGATGAGGCCAAGCTTGAGCAGCACACAACAGTCCAGTAAAAAAAGGCAGGAGAAATATACTTTCACACATACATGCAATGATATCCATACAGATACACTTTTTTGTACATATATATATATATATATACACACATATCCACGTCTTAAAAGGTAAACAACACATCAAGAAGGATGGCTGCATATAGCTGCTGTCACATGAATCCTGTCACTGCTGCCAGGTGCATTTGACAAATACCTCACTTCTCCTTCCCACAAAGGCTGTATTAGCTCTGTCTTCTAATACTATGAATTCCCTCTGTGAAAAACCTTCACAAAATAGAGACCCAGATTCCTCTCTTCCTCTGTAAATCAAACTGATTAATGAACTTGAAATTGCAGTCTCCTTGTCATCGTTTAAACGTAAGATGAAAGAAAGAAAATGGGAGGAGGACAGAGATGGAAGCGGAGCTCAGAGGGTCACCTCAGCTTTTCCCCACACCACAGGACACAATTGACTGGATCACAGCATATGTAGGTGGTTGAGTTTTTGTCTCAGTGTGGGGTGGTTAAATATTTGCTTTCAGGCTCTGAAGATGGAGTTGTCACAGCCCTTCAAGGAAACAGATGAAATCCAAGCAACAAAATAAGCTACTGAATTATACCTTGGTATGCCTGAGGAAATCAAAGAATGTTCACGAGCTAAACACAGAACAACTAGAGAACTGCTGCTCTTCAACAGCATTAAAGGATTAAGCACAGGTGGACAGTTAGGGGTACGTGTGGAGCACTGAGCAGAGGGACATCTCAGCTAAAACCAGAGAAGGAGCAGCACGGAAGAGCTGTTTGGCTTCTACCAACCAAACCCAAATCCTGTGCTATTGATTCAGCATGCAAATCAAGAAAAATATGCTTGTCAGGTGATTTACAACAGAACTGTGAAAAGCATAGGAACAGACAATATCAACGGCACACCTGATTAACGGAGTGTCTTCAGCCTCTCCCAGTTTTTACTATTGCAAACAGAACCCAGAAACCTTCCTCTGGTTTGTGTCTATCTGAGAAAGGTTCCATTAAATCACAAGGTGACAAATCCTTCCCTGGACAAAGACAAAGGTCTGCCTGGCTCAGTACGCTGTCTCAGAGCAACTGACAGATTAGGGCAGGATAGCAAAGACAAAGGTTTTAAAACAATTGTTGCAGAGACTTTCCTTTGCCGAGGTGGGGGCTGTGCTCAGGCCTCAGTGTTCCAGTGAACTCCCTCTCAAATCCATCTTTTTGACAATGAACTGCATGACTTAACTGAGCACTGCTGTCAAAGGAAAAAGTGTCCTTTTTATTTGCTTTGGATTTGCTGTCTCACATTTTCATTGCTTTTTACCTTGGGAGAACACAACGAATCCCTCATCAGCCTTCTCTATTTATGCCTTCACAAATCCTCGGTTTATCCCTCTTTGCTCCCTGCTTTCCCAAGCTGCAGAATTATCTAATTTAGCTTCCCCGCAGAGCAGCTAAAGCGTGTCTGAAAGCATTCTCACCTGCCTTTTCTGACCCAGTGGTTTCACTCAATGAAATGAGCTTGGTTTGACTCTTGGCACAAGAAAAATAAAGCCAAACAAAACCAAAAAGCCTCTGTCCTTCAAAGGCACAAATCCACGCGCTTCTAGCAAAGCAGACGAGGCTGCTTTAATTTGGAGCAGAACTCTTCTGCCGTTATCTTTCAAGATCTTGAAAGGGAAGCAATCTACAATCCTCTGCAGAGTTCCACAACCTCGTCACACTTGTGTAGTTGCAGAAGGAGCCGCACACGCCTCACGCCTTCCGGAGCGCGCATCTGCATGCGCCGCACGCAGCTTCACTTAACTCTGCTTAATAGTTGCAACTAAGCAGCAGCAGTGATTCAGCACTTTGGCTTGGTGACTTCCTGAAGCACGTTGCTGATGTTTTCCAAGTGTGCTTTTTTTTGGTAAAAAGAAAAAAAGAGAAGCAAATGTGTCTCAAAAATAGCTTTACCTCCAAGCACAAGAATTAACAGCTCATCTCTTCAATGACCATCTTGATGCACGAGGGGATAATGGAACTGACACAAAGCATGCCCACAAAGAATGAAAATGCTATTTCTCCAACATTTCTGCCTGCAGACATTTTTCATCATCTCTCAGCAGAGATAGGCTTCCTTTGGAAATGAAAACAACCCCCTCACCAGGGCTTATTAGAAGTGCTGAGGTCTTTGGTGGAGTGGAGAATAGAAAGCACAAAATCCAAGATAAAGAAATGGGGGAGGGGGGAAGTGAAGCAAAGCCCAATAGATTTCAAAGCATTCAATTTATTTAACAATTTGGGAAAGGCATTGCACAGGGACTGACTGATGCACAAAGCAGCATACCAACACCCTGAAGATACAAAGATTTATCATCCATGCCTTCTTTTTGGTTGGTGGTTTTTTTTCCTCTCCAAATGTTCATCTTCCTTTCTTATACTTTGTTTGCAACACCTACACTTGGGTTTGGAGTAACAAACAAGCCTGCAACCGTAATGATGCTGGTTTGCCAGTGTAGCACAGACAGTGTAGGCAGAGGGGTCTATGCCTCAGAGCTGGGTCACCCCCTGCACACCCATCTGCATCCCATCTTCTCGGGATGAGCTTGGGTGGCAACCCCTCAAAAACCTGCTGGTGGTTGTTCCCAGAGGCAGAGCACAGCCCAGCCATCAGCTCATTCCACACAGGCACAAGGAGGAGGAGGACACCTTTCAGCACCCTCAGTGGCACAGAACCAGCAGTTTCACCACCAAGCAGGCTGCAAACACCTTGAAAAGGGAGGGCATTCTGTGGGTGTTATGTAAAATTGTGATCAACAGGCACTGCAGACAATGAAAAACACCTGAGGCATCACAAAGCATTCTCATGTTTCAGAAACTGTTTATAGTCTGGAAGATATTTAGGACAAAAGGAAGCAGGCTCAAGATGCCCCAGGGGAGG